>JADLZK010009534.1:0-157856 GCA_015847255.1 Hyparrhenia diplandra | reverse complement strand
AAATGGATCGAAAGTCGGCCCAGTCCATTACATCGTTATTGCTGCCCTTGTTCTTTTTTTTTCTAATAGAAGAAAAACAATATTACTGCCAGTTTTAACTAAAAAATCAATTCTAATATTATTTAGCCATCCAAAAATACTAAAAACATGTTTTCAGATTCTATTAGTAGGTTGCCGATCGATATATATTACGTTCTCTGAACAAAACTAGCTTTGGCTGCCGATCGATATAACATGCAAATTGGTACGCGTCTTCAACTTTTGTCGATCGATCGGTTTTCATCACTTGGTCACTCACTGCGCTGTATTTTATAGGATATGGATATGGATGCTTGGAATTTGGGGAAAAGGGAAACTGAATGGGGAAGCAGATGACGAAGGTAAGTATCTCGTTCACTGCATCTCAATTTCAATCGCGTGATGGACCTGCGCATCAAAACACAAAACATATACTCCTTTCTTGTCCGTATAGGTTAAGTTCCCTTTCAAGCTTGAATAATACTACGCACACGCACGTACTCGAAAGAAGTATTGAAAAAGGCGAGCATTTACTTCCTCCATTCCAAATTATAACCTCGCTTTTGACTATTTTCGGCCTCTGCGGCTATTAACCAAACGAGTTTCTTTGCCTCATATATCGGATTTATTTCGTGGATTTTCTCGCCAGCCGCATTAAGCTCGATAGCGCAGGCCGACTGCGACTTTCGAACTTCAAGATTTCATTTCTACCAAATCGACATCGGGCAGGGTCTATATAGACGCCAGAGTCAGTAAGCCAAGTGCGACGCTGCATAGCGTACGTCGCTAGCCTGCGTCGCATGTACCGCGCTAGAATCTCATGTATGAACTCAAAAAGTCAAAACGACTTATATAATTCGAACATCGAGGGAGATATTCCTCCCGAGAGATAGGCTGGAAAGTTGAAGTTGCATGGTTAGAAATTCTTCTACTAAGGTCTCAGCCTCGCTCACAGAGAGGACACATAACCGCTGGGTTGGCAGATGAACGAAATTGCACAAGCATTGTACACGCTACAAGATGAGTCAGCAGATTGGGTAGAACCTATCCATTCATTTTTGAACCTTTGACTTAACACACAGTTGCTCTTTAGGAAAACAGGAGTGCGCCCCCTACTATGATGTTAGAAGTTAAATAGCTTACAAGTTATTACAGGAAAGAAAAAGAGAGGGATCCTAAGAAGGGCGTATCAGGGAACAGGAGAGGAGCAAATAGCTAAAAGCTAGTGAAACTAAACCAAGAGAGTTTATCCATAATTCAATGAAAGAGATCTTGGCATCGCAATAACAGCAACCGCGCAAACTCTTCTTTGAAGTCCCTATTTGAGTTCTGAAAGGAAGGTTGAATTTGGTTGAAAATTCAGCATTTCTGGCCTTCCAAATTGTCCCGCACACAAAAGTATAATTTCAGTGAAGAAAGGCACTTCTGGATGCAGTTGTCTTCTAAAACAATTCCAGATTTTGAAGAAATCGAGTCGCAGGATAGGTTTGAATCTGAAACCCGTGCCGTGCGATCGGCGCATGAGCGAAACTTCGCGCGCCGCTACCGGAGGGTCGCAAGACGCGCGCCGCGGATACCGCGGTTTCCACCCTCGGGCCGATGCGTGGATGCGTCGCCTTCAACCACTCCCCTTTACCGCGAAGCGATGAAGCGTTCGCAGAGAAGGTGATGCGCGACAGGTGTCATCGGCCGCTTGCCGCCTCTTCGCGTAAGTCACCGCCGCGCCAACGCTAAGCTACCACCGGTAGGCAAGAGGATCGCCACAACGCGCCTCGCCGCTCCCAAAGGGCGCAAACGTGGGCGTAGATATTGGCGGCGCAGCCGATGGGTTCATCGACCACAGGTGGAGCCTACAGCCGCGAGAAGGAGGCATACAACAATCAGCTTCAAGAATCCTAACCCCCACTCATAAGGAGGTAGCGCCAGCTGGCGATCCTCGCGAGGTGGACGCTCGGTATGCATCGACGCCGCTGCCGCTTGAAGCCGCACAGCGACTCGCCGGAATCATCTATAGGTTATTCGGACAGCGCAGTAATAGCGCATTGGATATCCTTCCTCGGCCAGGGGTGGGCTGAACCGATTGTATAACTCTTTTCTAACGCGCCATTTCGCGCGCTACGATAAGCCAGAACTTTGTTACCGCTCACGCGTAATATAAAGATGCGCAAATCTTTTACGTGACTCGAGACCAATCCAAACAATTGGTAGCAAAATGGCAGGCCAGTGAATGAACAGGTGATGCAGCAGATTCTTCAACTATCCCATTGCGAGAACACACACGTAATTTGGCAGCTCCATGTTTTGTTTTTAAAAGTCAAAAGCACGCCTTTAGCATTAGACACGACGGCTTCATTAAGCTGAAAAGCGGAAAGTTTTGCATGCTCCAAGAGGGGCGTGCGTGACGAGCTCGCACTCCACCTCGAGAGAAACACCGAACACAAATCACCAACCACTCGTGCGAAATACAGGCCAGCATCAACTAATTAACCAAATGCACACGACAGAGACGGGTAGTGGGACTGACGTGCGCGACAACCTCAAGTTGACTCAAGGGCTGTCACACGTTGCTGCGCTGCATTCCAGTGCATCGCCACTGGCAGGGGCATGAGCTCGTGAATCGCCAATCGAACTTCCAAAAGTGATGCGGGCTCGGCAACGTCTTCATGGAACTTGGGCAACGATCATGTCATTCGGAACGGTAAATATCGTTGTCCGGCCTGGCACTCCTTACTTGTTCACCAACACGTGCGTCTGGCTTGCTTCTCCAGGTTGGGGTCGTGGAAAGTAGCTTTGGCCGTTGTTCGTTACAATGAGGACCAAGCTAGCGGGCGACGTGCGGCGCATGGGTGCAGTGGTGTGTGCAGGAGGCTGTGCAACGGCATCTGAATGGAGTCGACGAAGGTGCTCCGATCCGACGCCGATGTCAAGTCAGTGGCCGCTACCACGGCGTCAAATAAGAACTTAACATTGCTTTTAGTGCTTAGCAACACAATCCAAAACTAGTTCCTACTCCCGTAAAGCTAAAGAACATATTTTAAAAATAAACGGTCATTTTAAGTGACCATCTAGCCAGCTCTTTTGCAAGAAGCCGCAATAAGCTGGGCGATGGAGCAGTGCAAGCAGCGGGAAATTTAAGGTTGATAGACTCTTCGAAAAAGATATATTTTTGGATAGTACTGTAAATAAATATATAAAAATACTCCGTATAATAATTAATATATCAATCAAGATGAGTCAGCAGATTGGTAGAACCTATCCATTCATTTTTGAACCTTTGACTTAACACACAGTTGCTCTTTTTTTTTACGAAAAACAGGAGTGCGCCCCCTACTATGATTTTTTTTTATTAGAAAGTTAAATAGCTTACAAGTTATTACAGGAAAGAAAAAAAGAGGGGATCTAAGAAGAGGATCAGGGAACTAAAAAGGAGAGGATCCCAGCTAAAGCAAGTGAAACTAAACAAGGGAGAGTTTTATCCATAATTCAATGAAAAAAAAAAATCTTGGCGCGTAACAGCAACCGCGAAACTCTTCTTTGAAGTCCCTCTTTGAGTTCTGAAGGGGAGAGGCACTTGATGAAAATCAGTTGTCTTCCCTAAACAATTCAGAATAAAAGAAGAAAGCGAGTCGAAGAAAGGTTTTGAATCTGGAAACCAATTCGAAAAATAGGTAACAAATTGGTATTGTGAATGAACAAGTGATGCAGAGGTTCTTCAACTATCCCGCTTCGAAAGCGTGCCTTAACATTATACGCGTCTTCATTAAGTGGAAGTGAAAAGTTTTGCATGCTCAAGAAGATGCGTGGCGATGAGCCGTACCCACAAGGGAGAAACACTGCACACAAATCACCAACTGATGGTGGGGAGATAAGGTTGTCTTGCGCTAATTAACTAATGCCGCCAAACGGCGAGGAGATGGTAGGATCGGGGACTGACATGCGGCTGACAGGCGTCACCTCGGTGTCTATGTTCAACACATCGCCATCGCAGGCATGAGGCTGGAGTGCATCGCCGCGTGCATCCACTTCAATGGGATGCGGGCGGACAAACGCCTCATGGAACTTAACAGCGGTCGTGTCATCGGAACAAAGGCACATTGTTGTCAGCCCTGCGCTCTCACTTGTTCGCATCGTGCTGGCTTGCTTCTCCGGATTGGTCGTGAGGCGGCTTTGGCAGCGGCTTGTCACTACGACGAAGGGACCAAGCTAGTGGGCTCAGTGCGCGCATGGGTGCAATGGTGTGTCTGAGGAGGCTTTCCTGCAAGAACGTATATGGAGTCGATGGTTTTTACCCGGCCGTCGGCTCAAACCCTTAATGACCTCGGTTGCATTAAACAGCGTGGTTTACGGTTTACTGCGGCGGTAACCGCCAAATTCAAATTCAAATTTGAATGGGCTGTGCAACGATTTTCGGCCGTGAAGGCGGTTGAAAAGTTTTCTGAGCGGTTAAAGCGATCGCCGGTTTATGAAAGCGGTTTGAAAGCGATTTGAGCGGTTTCAAATTCAAAATGTAATTTTTTTATAAAATGCTAAAAAAATTCTAAAAATACTTCATGATTTGTAGAATCAATGATGTCAAAATTACTTAAATTTGAGTGTGTTTGGTATGTTTTTCGACCTTCATGATTTAATGGGCCCGCATTCCAGGACGCCATCATAGGCATTTTTCTTTTCTTTTTTCAAACTTGAATTTGAAATTTTTTATACCAAACCAACTCCAATTTGACAAATTTTTATGTCATTGTTTCTATAAATCATGAACCGGCCTATAGAATATTTTCAACATTTTTTTCAAATTTTCAAATTTGGGTGACCCGGAGTTTTTACCGCCCCCGCCAACGGACCAAGCGATAAATCCGACGTTACGCATGGGTGCAGCATGTTTACGGTCGATAAATGCTATTCGATGGAGACGTGCTCCGGGGAACGCCGATGTTGTCAGTGGCCGCTACCGGGACGTCAACAAATTTAATAACTTTGTTTTACGACATGTAGCAACAGCAATCCAAAAACTAGTTAAGCTAGGGTCCTTTGGTAGGACCCGTTCTTACTCACTCACGTGAACAGTTTTTCTTTGTAAAGCTAAAGAACATATTTTTAAATGACCATTTAGCCGACTCTTTACAAGAAGCCGTAATAAGCTAGACGTGGAGCAGTGCAAGCGGGACCTAAATTTAAGGTTGACAGACTCTTCGAAAAGATTTGGATTGTAAATAAACATATAAAATATTCCGTATATTAATTAATATATATTAATCAAGTATCTTATATCTTGTCAAATTTTAATAAGCTGTCGTGGGGTGTTCCATTTCGTGATAGTAGCCTAGATGATTTTTGGAAAAAATCGGCGTCTAGGCCAGAGCCAGGGCGCTAGCTTTTATGTTATCCACTTCACTGCAAAAACTGAAAAAGACGGCGAAAGTGAAAACTCGGTGCAGTGGCCTGGCCATGCTTCATGTGAAAAAATGAAGTGCAGGCAACAAGCAACTTTTTTAAGTGCTGTGCAATGCATTCTTATCGATCTGCATGTACTGCACCACCACTCCCTACGTACAGTACTACAGTAGTAGTTATTTTTATCAATTTGTGCGACGGACACAACGTACAAATTGTACAGCAAAATGCTCCGTGCAGCACGGTCGTCACATCCTGTCAACATGTGTCGTCCAAGCAGCATTATTGGGCTCCATCTGTTAGGTTTTTCCATGGCCAAATTGGCCATGGCTGGCGCATACCTTGCCGGCCCGGCCGCATATATAGATCGGAGATAAGACGACGACGACCATGCATTATTTGCAGCTTGCATTGTTGGACGACAGTGTCGTCGATGATGATATATTAATGGTCCCAGAAACACCAGCGATCGCCGTCACCGACCGGGCCCGGCAGGTCAAGTCAAGCACGCAAGCATGCGCGCGAGCCGCGTGCAGCTAGCTAACCATGGAAGAGAAAGAGATCCACCATCATATCTCGAATTATCGATCATCATGACATTGGTGACACAGACACACCACCGGACAATGGACCGCAATACAGTACGGTAGAAACTCTCATCGATCGCACGCGGCGGCAGCGGTTCTTCTCAGAATCAAAACGCCGCCGTCTCCGAATCCCAAACAGATAAACCAGAAGCCAACAAAGCGACCTTAGGTTAGGGGATCGCACGCGGCGTCGGCAGTTCTGCGAGAGAATCAAAACATCGCGTCTCGAATCCCAAACGGATAAACCCGAAGCTGTCAAAACGACCCTTCGTCGGGGTTTGTGTCTGGCTTGATGCTTTCGATTCGGACGGTCGTCATGCACACGCAGGTCGCGCCCCGTAGGCATGGTCAATGAATCCAAACTAACTGATCTATGTTTGACATCGTAGCATATATATACCATGGTTGAAGACTTCAAGCCAATTGGTCTATGATTGACATCTAGCATAAATACTTAAGTATTTTTTTCTTCTCAGTCATGTTAAAGGTTTACGCGTCTTTGCATTGGGATGTCAATAAAGTTTTACATGGACGCCCTGGACCCTTCCTAGTGTAGTAGTATAAGCAACGCGAGATCAACCCAAACTATTTTAGTATCGTATCAAGTTTCAATTTGGGCTCAAAAAAATTCGGAACCCAGAGAAAAGGGAAATTCCTGAAATTCCGGCTCAAATTCAAATTAAATTCATTTTTTAAAAAAATAATTTGACACGATTTAAGCTAGAAACTATCTATGGTTGATCATAAAAGACAAATACATGAAAAAAACTTGACATGATTCCATATTTCTATGAGGCTCTGAGGGGCCCCACAGATTTCGCGGTAGCGCGATTGCACCGAGGAGAGCCGGTGCGCCGCCAACAGAGGGAGTCGCAGACATGGGATATAATGTGGATTTTGGGTGTGATTTTAGGATCTTCTAAGGCTATATATATGGTGGGCCGACGGGGAAGTTGATTTTGGGCCATCTTGGCGCTATTTGAGGGCGGGAGACGAATTCGCATGAATTTTTTTTGACCGGCAGAGGATTTCTTTCGGTGCCCATCGAGAAACCTGAAATTTCGGAAATTCCGTAAATTCGGCCGAAATTGAAAACCCATGTTGATCTATGGTTTTGTGGTGTGGTGAGACTTTTGAAGAATACAACAATATATTTATAAAAAAAAAACGCCACCTCTTTTATAGTATCCGTGGCGTGGAGCTAGCGGATTGCGTGCTCTGCATCCCATTTTGTCCTGCTTGCGTTGGGGACTATATGGCCTAGCAGCAAAAGAATGAGAGGCACGCATTTCAATTATTTAACCCATGTCGCCGTCCTTCGCAAGACAATCAAACAAACGGTGAAGGATCGAGCGAAAAAGGTCTTGTTGCCCCAATGCAATGCAATGCGCTCCGATATGATCCTCTCTGTCCGCGTCTCATTCGTTCCTGCTGCCGTACGTGCCAAGCAAATGCACAGCTGCAGCCATACCACAAAGCAGCTCATCAAGGAATCTTAGATTATTATATAGTAAAATCAAGTCAAATCAAATCCACAGGTGAAAACCTGCTTTCGGCAACAAGTCGTGCATAGTGGCGAAGCTAGAAAAATTAAAGGGTGGTGCACTTTTCTTATGGGTGCATATGTTTGTATTAGAGATGGTGCATATATGGTGAAATTTAAGACAAAACTACTATTTTTCAAAATTTGGGTGGTGCATTTGCACCACCTACCAACACTATACCTTCGCCCATATTGTAGCCACACAAGCTTCTTCTCTACAGAGTATAGGAGTAGGTAGCTAGTGGGTGATTTGAATCCTACGAGAATCAAACAATCATCATAGATGATGATCCGTGGGAATTTGAGGATTGTTTGGCAAGGTTTTGTATTCTTTTAGAAATATCTCAAATCCATATACACTACATAAATGTTTCTCTGATGAATCAGAATTATTTCGTGGAACCGTTTAGTTAATAACTTACTAAATTCTTAAAACTAAGACTAGAGCACCATTTATATGGTACAATCGGTTCCAATTCTCAGTGGATCGAAAGAAAACGGTGCCAAACGGCCAACTGCGAATTGATTATGCCTTGTATAGTTCCAGACTATTGCGCGCATGAGTGAAACAGCTCCGGGCTAGTTTTTGCTAGATTTTGTTTCTAGTTTGTCCCATACACTAGCGAGTAGCAACCATAATCTTTTTACTAGTTATCTTTTAAGTGCAATATGTTAAAATAGGTTGTATCCAAGTTTTTCTTCACCCAAAAAAGTTCTGATTTTTAAAAGTATATTTTTATTTATATGTTTTATTACAAAAAATTTTAGTTAGAATCTAGCCTAATAGAGCGAACTGATTTTGACGTCCATATTTTTACTTTCTAATAAAGTTCTCTCGCGTTAATCTTGTCCATATTGGACCTCGACTCACGACCGATCCCATAGGAGTTAGTAGAATTGTGTGTGTTTGTGTGTCCAATGAAAGTATGGAGTTTGGTTCCAATAAATATTGTAAACTATGAGTACATTTGCTAGTAGTGATATTGAAAACAAGAAGGATTGTTCTATCTGTCAAACTTTACCTTCCACAGTTCTCTCGTACACACCTCTTTGTTCGGTCCGTGACCAATCCACTAATACTTATTTGACATAATGCCAAATAACTTTATCTAATCCATTAGTACTTAGTTGACATAATGTCAAAAACTTTGATCAAATTAATATGGTTAATTTGGTACTATGCTAGAAATATAATACTATTTTTAGATGGAGAGAATACTATACATATAGATAAGATAAAAGGATGGCAGCTTAACTCAAAAACCTACTCTACTACCTATAATCCATGGGGGATTTGGGATTTGTTTGGAAAGGTTGTTTTAGATTCTCGTAGAAATATGTCAAACCATTATTCATGATATAAAAATATTTCTCTAATGAATCAGAACTATTTCGTAGAACTGTCTAATTAACTCATTGAATTCTTAAGACTATTTAGATGGCAGAACCGGTTCCTGCTGTCATTGGATCACAAATGAAACGGAGCCAAACAGCCAACTGCGAAAACAATTATGTCTTGTGTAGTTCCATACTTTGCGTGCATGAATGAAACAACTCCGAGCTAGTTTTGCTAGATTTTGTTTTTGGTTTCTCCCATACACTAGCTAGCCGACTAGCGAGTAGCAACTATATATTTTTTTTCTAGTTATCTTTTTTGAATGCAACATGTTAAATTTAGGTTGTATTCAAGTTATTTCTTCACCCACAAAAGTTTTTGATTTTAAACGTATATTTTTATTTATATGTTATTATTAAAAATATTTTTAGTTATAATCTAGCCTAACAGAGCCAAATGGTCGCATAACTACTCTTACTTCGGCGAAATGATTTTTATGTTTGTATTTTAATTTCCAATAAAGTTCCCTTGCGTTAGTCTTCCATATTGGACTCGACTCACAACCCATCCCATATGAGTTAGTAGAATTGTGCGTGTTTGTGTGTCTAAGGAAAGTATGGAGTTTGGTTCTAATAAATATTGTAAAGTATGAGTTCATTTGCTAGCAGTGATATTGAAAGCAAGAAGGATTACTCTATCTGTCAAACTTTACCTCCCACAGTTCTCTCGTACACCTCTTTCTTCTGTCTGTGACTAATCCACTAATACTTATTTGACATAATGCCAAATAACTTTATCTAATCCATTAGTACTTATTTGACATAATGTCAAAAACTTTGATCAAAGTAAAATGGTTGATTTGGTACTATGCAAGAAATATACTACTCTTTTTAGAGAGAGGGAGTACTATACATATAGATAAGTAACATAAGATAAAGGGATGGCAGCTGAACTCAGAAACCTACTCTACTACCTATATTCCATGGGGATTTGGGGATTGTTTTTGGCAAGGGTGTTTTAGATTCTCGTAGAAACATTTCAAATCAATATTCACGATATAAAATATTTCTCTAATGAATCATAATCATTTAGTAGAAACTGACTAGTCCACTAATACTTATTAGACATAATGCTAACTAACTTTATCTAATCCATTAGTACTTATTTGATATAATGTTAAAAAACTTTGATAAAAATGGTTGATTTGGTATTAAGCTAGAAATATACTACTATTTTGAAGGGAGGGAGTACTATACATATAGATAAGATAAAGGCATGGAACTCAGAAACCTACTCTACTACCTATAATCCATGGGGATTTGGGATTGTTTGGCAAGGTTGTTTTAGATTCTCGTAGAAACATTTCAAATCAATATTCATGATATGAACTATTTCTCTAACGAACCGGAATCATTTGTAGAACTATCTAATTAACTCATTGAATTCTTAAAACTATTCTCGGTGGATCGAAAGGAAATGGCAGCAAACTGCCAACTGCAAAACAGTTATGCCTTGTATAGTTCCATACTTTTGGGGTACATGAGTGAAACATCTCCGGGCTAAGTTTTGCTAGTTTTTGTTTCTAGTTTCTCCAATACACTTGCCGACTAGCGAGTAGCAACCATATTTTTTTTTATTTATCTTTTAAATGCAACATTTTAAAATAGACTGTATTCAAGTTATTCTTCAGCCACAAAAATTTTTGATTTTTAAAGTATATTTTTATTTATAGTTAGAATCTAGAGCCTAACAGAGCCAAATGGTCTCAAAACCGATTCATCACCTAAAACTTTTTTGACACAGACTGTAGATCCAAAATGATTGTATGAGAATCTGAATCCCTACCAAATGGGCCTTAAATTCTAGAAAAAGAAGTGTAGTAGAAAAATAAGAATTTGTTCCAAATAATTCTTTTGAAACGCTTCTCTTTTTATTTATCATATTTTTAGCAGCCGTTCTACTAGTTATTCTACCGAGAATTTAAAACAGTCCTCGCTGCTAAACACAACTTTGCATTGATCTGCTAGATCCAAACTGTGATCAACTGATGGACCTGCAGATTTGAACAAAGCTAGCACGCGTGCCATCGCCCATCGATACAAACAAACGACGGATACATACGTTGTAACCGAAAGAAACCCGCCTCTTTCCCATCAGCCAAGGATTCCCTCTCCCACCGGATTCCTTCAACTAACCATCGGTATCAACTTATCCCTATCTTTGTGGACTTTTAGTTTAAATCTAACCCTTTGAAGAAACTTTTTTTTTTTTGAAACCAACAAACATTTCTCTAGAAGTAAACATTTTTCACCAATAGGTCTCCGGTTCTGGTGAAACCTTTTTCTAGAAGTAAAATGCAAAACTCGGCGTGCGCTCTACAAAGCATGTGACAGTGACACTGATGTGTTATGGCCACATATAACGGGGACGTACGGGAGGAGGTAACTAGGACGGTGAAACCGACATGGTAAAAACTAACCAAGGGTCAGTGCCATGGTTGGGGCCTATAAGCCGAAGGTCACCATTTAATCTGACGTTTTTCGACATCTCGCGTCCCACCGTATTCGTATTCTTGTCTTAGAAACTTCAAATTTCATAACACCTACCGTTTAGGTCATTTTCAATGGAGAATTGGAGATCACGGCTTTACTTTCGAGAGTACCATATGAGCTAGAGTACAATTAAATATGGACCAAACAACCAGCCTCAATGTACGATTTTATTTTATTTTATTTTATTTTATTGTATTTTATTTTATTTCCTACAATATAGCCGCCGCATAACTTGAATGATTACATGCGTCATCCATAGTTGAAAACTGACGAGTCAAAGTGAGTTTCATCATCGCTTATAACGTCTCCATGCTATTCATTGCCAAACGAAACGCCCGCCGAGAATGACCCTCGTTCAACATATGGCATATATATGTAAAGCATCTTTTAATAACAGCACACCGAGCTCTTTTTGTTCAATTTTTAAAAGATAGTTTCGTGCGTGGAATGCAGGGGGACTATATATAAATTGAAAATATTCTTTTTGTTCATTTTTAAAATGATAGTTTGGTGTGTGGATGGCGAGACTACTATCAAGGTTTTAAATCTCCGGTAAGCAAGGCATTTAGTCTTTGTATGTCTATAAAAACATGTATATTTTTTTAGATAATATGTCAATTATATCTTGCTATACATCCGGGATATACTAAAAGCTAACATGTACATAAAAAAAAAACTTAGCTAAATCCTTCTCTCAAATAGCTATAGCTGGAGATAGTGGAGGCTATAGCGAGATTTAAAACCTTGAAGTACTATATATAAATTAAAAAGTATTCTCTTTGTTCATTTTTAAAAGATAGTTTCGTGTATGGAGGGCAGAATGGACTATATATAAATTGAAAATATTCCCCGGTTGGATGGATACCCTCTCTCTCTCTCTCTGTTTTTTTTTACCCGCCAGCGGCCTCTCTCTGTCGTCGTGTCCATCAGCCCATCCATATCAGAGGAGAATACACGTACGACATGCTTCTTCCTGGAGTCCTTGTTGTACAATACAATACTCTCTCATCCAGTACTCCTATATAGATTCAGCCTTCGTTCCCCTGTAAAGCCAAGCCGTTCTTCACCTCGGATTGCGTCTTCAATTCCTTTGGTCCTTCCATGTCGATTGATTCTTGATTACAGGTATATAGGGTGGAGAGGGAAAAAGAGAGCAGGGGAGGGAGAGAAGGGCGCAAAGCAAGCAGAGCCCGTAGCGTCCTTGTCACAGATAGACTAGATTGCTTGTTGGCAATGGCGTCGTCGAGGGGTCATCTCGCCGCGCTGCTCCTGCTGGCCTGCGCCGTGGCTGCCGCCGCCGCCGCCGCCGGCACGCCGGACGGGTCCGAGGAGTGGGGCTACGTCGAGGTCCGACCCAGTAAGTAACACTACAAGCTCATCTAATCTGCTTCCCGCTACCTGCTCGCTATTGACTCGAGATGAACTTTCTGGCTGCTGATGCCGCTTCAGAGGCGCACATGTTCTGGTGGCTGTACCACAGCCCGCAGCGCGTGGACAACGGCAAGACGCCATGGCCGACCGTGCTGTGGCTGCAGGGAGGCCCGGTGAGTGATCGAGTAACTACATAGCAATTACAGAGTTGGATTGATTGATGGATGCAACTGTCGTCGTTGCAGTTACAATCAACCAAATCTTGAATCTTGCTGTAAATCTTACAATGGATGGATGCAATGGCTCAACAATCATCACCTACTTACCAGGGCGCGTCCGGCGTCGGGTACGGCAACTTCATGGAGATCGGGCCGCTGGACGCGGACCTCAAGCCCCGCGCCACCACCTGGCTCGCCAAGGCCGACCTCCTCTTCGTGGTCAGTAGCAATCCAAATCCCAATCCAATACATATATGCTGAATTGCAAACGCATGTTCATGGATGAATGGCAATGGCAACAATGGCGATGGCAGGACAACCCGGTGGGCACGGGGTTCAGCTACGTGGACGGCGGCAACAGGAGCCTGATGGCGCACACAGACGGCGACGCGGCGCGGGACCTGGTGACGCTGCTCTGCGCGCTGTACCGCGACAGCCCGCGGCTCCGTGCCAGCCCGCTCTACATCGTGGCCGAGTCCTACGGCGGCAAGTTCGCGGTCACCACGGCGCTGGCGGCGCTCACCGCCGTCGACCAGGGCCGCCTCCGTGCTACCCTCGCCGGCGTCGCGCTCGGGGATAGCTGGATCTCGCCGCTCGACTTCGTGGTGAGTGAGTCAGTTCAGTTGTCCATGTGATGTGATGTCATCGCTAAAATAGTCAACGTACGCAATGTTGCTGCCGTGTACTACATACACTCAGTAGCAGCAGGAGTAAGTAAGTAAATTAATGGCGTTCGATGGATGTGTTGTGTTGCAGTTGTCGTGGGGCCGTTGCTGTACCAGGTGTCCCGGGTGGACGAGAAGGGGCTGCAGCAGTGTAACAGCGTGGCGGCCAAGATCAAGGAGCAGCTGGAGAAGAAGCAGTTCACGGACGCCGAGGCATCGTGGTCGGAGCTGGAGAGCGTCGTCAGCGCCAACTCCAACTCCGTCGCACGCAGCACGCACGCGCCATGCCTGTTGTGTTGCCTCTGGTCAATTTTTCCTGCTAATTACCGGCAATTACATACACTGAATACAATGCAGGACTTCTACAACTTCCTCAAGGACGAGTCGTCGGGGGACTCGAGCACGGCCACGGCCACGGCGGCGGCGGTCTCGACGCTGGCGTCCTTCAGGCGCCGGAACGGCTACTCGAGCTACCTAAAATCCATGGCAGCGGCGGCGTCGTCGTCGTCGTCGACGACATCGACAGCATCATGAACACGGTCATCAAGAAGAAGCTGGGCATCATCCCAAAGGATCTCAAGTACGTCCGTTGCCTTGCTTTAGCTTAACAAAATTGCTGAGACCGATCGAAAGCGATCGATCGATCATCAACGGATGATCTACCATACCATACCATCCATCCAAGAAAATTAAGTTAGGAATGAATGACTAATAAAATGTGTGCCAGTTGGGGCGACCAGTCGAACGACGTGTTCTACGCTCTGGCCGGAGACTTCATGAAGCCCAGGATACAGGAGGTTGATCAGCTTCTCAAGCTCGGCGTCAATGTCACCATCTACAACGGACAGGTACAAGTTCTGAATGACTGAACCAAACAAACTCACCTGAGTATCCAGCAATGTACGATTGTTCTTGGACAGATCGATACCCTGCCAACATAGATGCAACAATACTATATTAGCCTCTGTATGTCCGGGACCCAAAGATGAAGGCTTCATTCATTCATTCATGCCAACATGTTTTACACACAGTGGCCGGTCACTGCACATTTGATTTGCAGGCAGAGTCGTCTGTATGTCCGCTCCATGTGCACGGATGGAAATCTTGCCTTTTGCTTGTCGATCACAGGCACATAAGCAGCCAAAAAACATTATGGTTTCGCACGTGTTGTGTGATGATGGATCCCAAGGAATACATCACATGACACAAGGAACTACTGTACATTCACTTTCCGAATTTGTCTCCATGCGATCGATCACCTTGTTGTTTAATTTCTGTTCTGTATATGTATCTGCAAATTGCAAAGCCTCAACATAGAAACAACACCACTATCTGTCTTTCAACTGATCCTGGCCGGCTCATGCCTGCCTTCCTACCTACCTACCTACCTGATTATTATTGCTAAACCAACTGACATTTCACAAGCTCTCGTTTGCAAAAAATAAAATCACTTTGGGTTATCAGTAGATAGATACTAACAACAAGCCTTTGTTTCCGTTGCAGCTCGACCTCATCTGCGCGACCAAAGGCACAATGGACTGGGTTCAGAAGCTCAAGTAAGTAGCACGCAGTCTATCTGATCTCACAGGCAGCACAAGACAAGGATTGATTGGTTTTCTGAACTCTGTCTCTGATGATCACAAATCACACACCTGTACTGAACGTGATTCGCTTATTGATGTCTGATGCTACTTTTGTCATGAATCAGGTGGGACGGCCTCAACAACTTCCTTAACGCTCCCAGAAGGCCCATCTACTGCGACAAGGAGGGGCAGTCCGGGACCCAGGCCTTCGTCAAGTCCTACAAGAACCTCAACTTTTACTGGATACTCGAAGCTGGACACATGGTAACTAATTACCTCCAGTAACCACCATTCATTCGTTAATTCCTTGGTTCCATTAGCACTACACTGCACATTAAATTGTTGCTGTGAGGATAGGCTAGCTGTGACCAAGCTGAGAAGGTGACGCACCATCAACCCTGAAAGCTAGGACACCGGCAGTAGCCATTCATTCAATCTCCAGTAGGGTGGGAGGGAGGGGTTTGTTGGGGGCCTGCAGGTTCCATCCTGCGTGAGCTGGAAAGAGCGTGCATTGATGCAGTTGGTTGGTGAGATAGCTTCTTCATGCCCACGTTCACCAGAAATGTTCCATGCATATATCTGCCTGTCAGTAGCTCCGTGTGTGTGACCACCCATGGATTCCCTCTTGTTCCTCCCTGAATGAAGAGAGACAAGACTCAGGCCACAGGCCAGGCAGGCACACATGCACCAACAGTGATACTCCTATAGAGTGGACAGATAGACTGATTCATAGATGTAGGCAGCTAGCACAGGCATCAGGCAGACTTGTCATTATGGATGAGATGTTGTTTCAAAAAAAATTATCATGAAATGCTAATATGGATTATTATTATACTGATGATGCCCACTTCTTGTCTTGATGTTGATGATGGCAACAATAAACAGGTACCTATCGACAACCCTTGCCCTGCGCTCAAGATGGTGGCTGACATTACGCGATCTCCTGCCAAGTAGGAAATACAAGTAGTAGCAGCAGCAGCAGCAAGTAACACAAGGCGATGAAATGAAAACAGCCTGACACCAATTTCTTCAAGATTCTTCTCTCTTTAGCTTTGTAGCACCTTCATCATTCAGTGTGTCTATCTTTTCATACAGTTAGGGAAATTAAACTATTGGTGGCAGCATTCATGTATGGAACAATAAACACCCAAAGGGGAAAGAAAGAGATAGTGATAGAATGAGAAATGTATTTAATTTGGGAGGCTATTGCTGTGTAGCACCGCTGCAGAGCTTGCAGCTGAATTTCCGACATGAAAATCTATTTTTTTAGATAATGGAAATTATATTCCGGCTTCATCATCCGAGGAATGCATCAGGCCAACAAAATTACAAGCCGGAAAATTATTCTTACGGGTAAGGCGAAGTCACCCGAAAACACCGGTGCACTTTTTTAAAAAATAAAACAACTAAAACTCGTCCACCAATGGAAGACTCGGATCCCGTAACATACATGCAACAAAAGATAAGACCCCATAAGCGCGTGTGCGATGAGCGCCACCTTGATTGGCGTCGGCCCGACATCCAAGGGATCTTCCACCAGCGACGTCTCCAACGAGAAAATGCCATCCAAAGACGCCATCACCGCCCACCCAACCGGGTGTAGGTTTTCACCGTAGAGATCCGCTTGAAAAGGCGGCGCCTCCAATGAGGAAAGTGGCGCCCTCGGGCGCCACCGTCGTCGTAATAGTGTGGCGGCCAATGCCATGTCTCCTAGGGCCCGCGCCGTTCACGCCAACCGCCCGGCGGCGTGCACCATCGCGAAATACGGTCACGGAAAACAAAGCCGGCGTCAGCTGCCATCCACGCCATCCCTTTCCATGAGTCCTCCACCTTGGCCAGTGCTGAAGCCCCCATGGCCGCCATCGGGTTCTCCGATCTGATCGAACCAAATGCTTCACCAACGCCGCCGCCGGGAACCGCCTCCATGGTCGGCGTCTGCGATGCCCATCGTCCCCGGGTCGCGGATCAGCCCGCCGCGGGTTCTCCAGCGCCGGATATGGGCGGTCGGCTAGCGCCACCATGGGTCGGACCTTCGCCTACTCCCAAAGCCCCCGCGCTCCACTGCCACCGCCAGCGGCGTCCGCGCCGCTTCCAAATCACTCCGAAGACCCCGCCGCCCGACACCTCCACCACCGCGGCCTGCGTAGCCCCCCGGAGGCCACCTCACCACTCAAACAGGTCGCGCTCAGGTGCGCCGCCGCACGCCCCTGAGGCGCCGGATCCGGGGCAGGCCGGCCCGCGGGACCGACGGCCGCCGCCGCCCGTCGCCGTCGAGCCCGGCCGAATCCGAGGCGAGGGACGGATCGGGGAGGCAGGCGGATCCCGTCGTACTACCTCCGCCGCCCCGCCGCCAGGCCCGAGCACCGGGAGGGCGGCCTCCAACCGCGCGTCGCCTCCGTTGCGCCGGAGCCGAGACGGGGCGAGGTGCAGCCCGCCGCCACCATCCTTGAGAGAGCCGCCCGGGCTTCCGGTGGCGCTCTCGGCGGCGGCAAGGCGGGAGGGGGGAGGGGGAGCGGCGGCGGCGGCGGCTAGGGTTCGCCCGAGCGAGCCGCCCACGCGAGGGGCGACGCGAGCCTGACTCGATAGGGGGGAGCCACACTGCGCCTGACATGAAAATCTATTGCTTGACAGTGCCGACCTTTCTCCTGTTTCAACATAATTCCTTAGCTGACCGGTCTCGCCTGCTTCTTGCATTGCCTCTGCTCCTCTGTAAGTCTGTACTGACCTGCCGTACTCCTCTCTATTAACCTCTATATGTCTTGTGTTAGGTTGCCCAATGCTCAAAGCAGGCCTAATGCGCATTAGTTAGTACTAATTCCCCTGTTTTAAATTATAAGATGTTTGACTTTTTTACCCTAAGTTTGACCGCTCATCTTATTAAAAAGATTGTGCAAAAATATCACATCTTTTGTTGTGGTTTCTTTGTATTAATAAATGTCCTTCAAGAATTGCTCCCTTTGTCTAGAAAGGGATGCAATTATGGGATCCGTGCATACCAAAGTATCTCAAGTTTGACTAAGTATATAACAAATAGTATTAATGTTTATGTCTCTAAATAAATTTATTATGAAAATATATTCTATGACTAATCTAATGATACTAGTTTTGCATTAGGAATGTTAGTATTTTTTTAATTTAATTTTGGTGAAAGTTTATATTGTTTGACTTCTTAGGAAGCGAGAATTGCATTCTTTTGGAGCCGGAGGAAGTACTTAAATCTGATAATGTTTGCGCAAATTTTTTGAATAAGACAAGTGATCAAGCTTTAGGTAAAAAAAAGTCAAAAAATCATACAATTTTGAACAGAGGGAATAGATACTATCTCTGCCGAACAAAGTATCTTAATCTTGATCTACAGAGAAAATAATCAACATCTATGGCACCAAAATAGATTAACTATGCAGATTATTTCATCATGAATGCAATTATACTTGTTTGATATAAAAAACATTTGTATTTATTACAAAACCAAATGAATCTGCGCAGAGAGAGTGGTACATCAAAATTTATTGTATTAGCCAATGCAGTCTTGCACAAGCTGATGAGGCCCATAATTTTTTTGCCACCTCACCATACTACAATACAAAAATGTCCACATGAGACCCAGAAAGTGTCCACATGGAATAGAATGTAACTAATCGAGAACCTTAACATCAACACATTGCACATATATTTATGCTGACATAGCCACTTAGGTTATGTTGCATGAGTCCTAATACAAACATCCTATACAAATTTCTTTCACTAAAAATCGTAGCTGCATGTTCAATACTTCTATCTATACATATATAGTAAAGGTATAATAGCCTTTTATATACTCCCTCCATACTTGAAAAGAAAGACGTTTAGGACAAATGACACGGTCTATAAAAAATAACTTTTACTTATCATTTCTATAAAAATATTTATTGAAAAGTTATATATATATATTTTTTATGAAAGTAATTTTCAAGACAAATCTATTGATATGATTTCCACATTTCCAAACTCAACGACTTAAAATTTATTCATGATTTATATTCCCAATGTTTGACCCAAACCTTGTCCAAAACATTTTCCTTTTCCAATATGGAGGGAGTACATAGCTTTGCTCAAAGTTTCAGGGTTTCAGCATTCACCTGAATATGACCAACTTTACATAAAACAACAGCAGTAATGATACCAATTCTCCTACATGTTTGAGAAATTCAATCGCTGAGAAATAAGTTCAGGATTTGCGTATGTGACATACATCGAGTGTTACCACAAGATGGGCTACAGCACCGGAAAACTTGGTTTTCCAAAGCATATAAACTAATAAAAGCCTACGTGAAATACCTATACTCAGCTGTCAGGGTTTCTTAAGTATGTGTATATATGCCCTAGATATTCCTAGTTACAGGACATTTTGATACAACAAAAATACTCGATGCTATGTTCTTCACCGATCTGTCCACCTCCTTGTCCTTTCTTCTTACTTCAACTTGTCCACCTCCTTGTCCCAGATCAGACCAAACATCTGCCGCCCAAAGGGTACTATCAGATTGTACCGAAAAACCTGAAATTTTACATCAAAATAGAACTCCTTATTATTCCATTTTGGTGATTCCACTAACGAGAAGTCATGTGAGCTGGTTCAAGTAGCACCTTATCATTTATCTGGCGAATTTGCTCCTGGAGCACCCTGCAGTTATCATTCCAGTTAGAATCATCATCCTCAGAGCGGTTTGCCCATGCCTTCCTTAATGCCGACCTCCAGCCCACGATCATCCCACGGATTTCCTTATTCAGTTCAACCCATTCAGGTGCACAACCATTCCTTGAAAGTATCCTGTAAAGGGTGTCCTCCGCAGGATCGGCATGAGGGTTTGAAGTAAGGTTTAGGGGTTTGCCCTTCCCTGGTAGATTTTCAAAGTGCCCTTCCTCCATTGAATGCCATATTCTTTGTTCAACGACATTTACAATGTCAGTTTCAGACCTGAACAATGGCAAACAAGCTATTATGGACAAACAGAATCTTTTGATAAGTAATGCAGGATTGACAGAACTAGGATGCATCAATGATATACTAACCTGAACATTTATCAAGAAATAAATTAAAAAATTATTGGCAATTTGGCATGACAATCAACAAAGTGCTGACATCAAGTCAGATATCCGAATGCATAGACCCAACCTGCTGTTTTCGTGTCCGTGATGCATTGTGTACTCTTATGAGTAATCAAACTGAGAGATTAAGAAGTAACTAAAAGCAACTGGCCAGTTGCGTGCCAACTAAGGTAAGGGCATAATTTTACATTAAATTTCATTTACAGCACAAATCAAGGATGCATAGTGGGAGCTTGGACCATGGTAAAGAGAAAGAAAGGAACAGCAGGCAGTATCTCCAGGTTTTGCTCAGATGCCTTGCCGAGCTCCATTTGATCATGAATAAGGCATTTTATAAACATTATAATAGTTATCACTTTAGGGTGAGGTTTGAACTTTGAAGCAAGTTCAATTTTTCACTGACACCATTGGGATCTGCCTGACATCAGCCAAGCCTCTGTTTAACTTTTGGGCTGACTAAACAGGCAAACTAGAGGCCTAGCCGCCAAGACTTGGGTCTGCCCTGTTAGATCCACTATCCACTTCGCCCAAAGGTCCCAGTCATGACTCATGAATGTGGTACTGCAGAAAAAAGAACCGCAAAATCTGATCCTTGGGTCAAACTCTTCTTTGGTGTTAAGGTAGTAGCTGAAGAAGGGGCTGAGAAAACAACTTTGCCTCCTTTATCCTTGGAAGCTCAGGCGGAAGCCCGTTTACTCCTCTAGATTTGAAATCACTGCTTATATAATATACCTGGTATTGGCCATCATCGCCTAGCACTGATGCCGCCCAACGCCTGTAGTCCTGTGTGCACGCTGTCTCGCTTGCCACTTTCGGTGATGTTGGGGCTCCAAGCCTTGGCGGCGTGCACCAGTAACGGAAGACAACGGCGTGAAAGTGAACGCCGCGCAGGATAAGACTGCAGCTTGCCTCCTGCAGGCATGGAAGAAGGGGAAGAGCTAGCAGCAGGGATTGGAGGGACGGACGACCCAAGGTCACCTTGCACCTTGCGCCAGCGACCAGGGGTGGAGCAATAACGATGGTCCAAGGTCGCAATGTCCATCTTATCTTGGCATGAAGAGAGAAACTACAGGTAAAACTGGTTTAATTTCAATTCCAACTGTTTGCGTACATTAATATGATTTTGTTTTAGTTTGTGGGCTATCTCTGCCCCGCCTATATTTTGCATCTGTGTCCACCACTGTCAGCACCCCAGATATACCTCAAAAACACCATCCAGTGCAATAGTTGTACAGAGTTCACATACAGTGTGATTAGAAAAAAGATTGCAGTGCCAGGTACCCAAACATTTGGATGGTTGATTGGGTCTTATGTGCAAGAACAGGATGATCGGGTTAATCTAGAAATGGACACTTGAGTTCACACAAGAAACAAAATGTCCGCGTGAGCTAAAATTTGACAAAAGTAATTATAGCTTGGAAGCTACAGTCAGAAACCTAAACAAAAGAAAATATCAATCTAGGCAAGTAGAAACAAGATATCAAACCTTTCGATACTATGTAATAGTTCAGATGAGGACATTGACTGTACCGTAATACCAATTTCGCGTCTGGAATGGTAGCACAAGGACACAACATCCACTCCTACAGTAGTGCTTCTGAGCCCCTAACACGTCTATCAGTTAAGACTTTCTTTTTGTGAAGGTTAGCCTGCAAAATTGTCCATGCGCATGGACCCATGGTGGATTTTGTCCGTGTAACATTTTGTGATACAAATTGCACAAACCGCATGAACAACTATTCTTGCAGCATACATCATGCTGAATCTAGATTCAGTAGGCAGCCACTGCACAGAGAAACAAAGCTACGAAAGGTATGAACGACGAATCTGGGACAGAGACACCACCTTACTGCGTTGCCACGGCCGCGGAGCTCGGGAGGGAGCTTGCGCTCCTTGACGGCGTCCATGACGGAGGCAAGGCGGTGGTGCCCGGACCCGGACGGTGCCTTCTTCTTCCTGCTGCTGCTGTCGTTCTCGGGGACGTCGTCGAGGCGGAAGGGGCGGCCGGGTCGGCGCCGGCCCACGAGGCCGACCAGAACGCGCGGCGGCTGAGGGCAGGCGCGAGCGCGAGGAGGCGGCGGGCTGCGGCGCCTTGCACCGCCATTGGAGACCCAGGCGGCGGCGATCGCGGTGAACAGGCCCCGCCGTGGTTGCGCGGCTTCCACCGTTCCACGACACGGTCCGAGTCGGCTGGAGGAGTTGGTTGGAGCCTCGGTGGGCTGGAAACGGGCCATGGGCCTCCAGTGCGTTTGCGCTTCTCACTTAATGGGCCGTATGACTCTCATATATGGGCTCTGCCAAGGCCTTCTTATCAACTGGGCCTTGAAGCTAGTTGATGATGTCTTGCACAGTTCCATGAAGGGGGCGTGACTAAATCGCGGACGACCGCGAGTTAAGCTAATTCGGTCGTCAGCCTGGGCAATCGGTTTTAACCGATATTTCGGTTCGGTTATTCGGTGGAGGAAAACTTCGGTTTCAGACAAGGTTGCAACCGATCGGTTCCAAAGAGAAAGAAGAACCGACAACTTCGGCTTCGGTTTGTTCGGTTTCAACCGAGATCTCGCACCTACTCTCGTCGCCGGCATGGAGCTGGCCAGCTGGGACCTGGGAACGCCTTGCCGCACCGCTGCCCGTAGCTCGCCCCTTGTGCCTGCGTTGCCCGCGGCGCCGCGTCGGCCGCCGTGGTTGCCACGCGCAGCCGCACCGCCCAGCTCGCCAAGCGCGTCCGCGCTGCCACGCTCGCCGCTTGCCACGCACGGCCACGCCGCCAAGCTCGCCACTCGTCCGCACTCGACGCTCGCCGCTCACACGCGCGGCTGCGTCGCCCAGCTTGTCTAGATCGATCGAGATTTGCGACTCGAGAGGAACGAAGAAGAAAGAGATTGAAGATAAAGGAGAGACGGACGGTAGACAGGGACACGGTCACGGGCTCATGGCCTCACGAGAGTCTTTGGGAGTTTTGGTTGCCCACGTGATGGGCCTTCTTGGGCCAGGCCTTGTGCCATGTGATGACTGTGCACGAGGGTGCTCTACAGCAGAGTTCGGTTTGATCGGGTGTTCGGTTCCGTGGCCAGCAAACCGACCGACGCCGAACCCGAACACCGAAACACTGAAAACATGAAACCGAAGCCGAAACCGAAAAACCGAAAAACCGAAAATTCGGTTCGGTTCGGCTCGGTTCGGTTCGATTGTCGGTTTTCGGTTAAAATATACCCAGGCTGGCTCGGTCGATCCCGAAAAAGCAACTTTCCTATCTAGGAAAATTTTATTCCTCGCTTTATCTCTTTTGGAAAGGCGAGAGGTGGATCCAACCATACATAGCAGCCTTCTTTTGCTTTTTGCATGTGCCGATGTCGATAAAAAAAAAAAAAATATTTTTAAAAAATTATTATAAGTCTTGAATGGTGTATTCATTTTTAATTCCGTCAAGACCGGTGCGTTTCTACGCTGATGAGACGAACAAAACTAGATCCCACTTTCGACTATGTTTTGGAGATTTTATTTTTTTTATTTTTTTCCTAATATCAAATTATATATATTAACTTATGAAATATAACCTAAGTTGCACATAAAAGTTATATGTATAACTTATAACTTTTAACATGTAACACCTAACTTATAATGATTAAAAAAGTTATGTCTTATAACTTTTACATGTAGCAAAAATACTCGTTATAAAAGTTACGTATAACTTATAACTTTTACATGTAGCACCTAACTTATATTGGTTACAAAAAAGTTATGTATAACTTATAACTTATAACTTTTACATGTAGCACCTAACTTATATTGGTTATAAAAGTTACGTCTAACTTATAACTTATAACCCATGTTTTTGATCGCGGGCTATGGAAAATAGCGTACAAAATTCGCCGCTATTGCGCCTATAGCGCCGCTTATAGCGGCGCTTAACTTATAGCACCAGCCCGCCGCCACTATAGCCCAATAGCGTGAAAATAGCTTATAGCATTTAGCGGCGCAATATCGTGCTATATAGCACCTAACTTATATTGGTTTCATAAATAGCGCCGCTTATAGCGCCTATACTTATAACTTTTATAACTTATAACTTTTACATGTAGCATATAACTTATACTGGTTACAAAAGTTACGTATAACTTATAACTTTTAACTTTTACATGTAGCATATAACTTATACTCGGTTATAAAAGTTACGTATAACTTATAACTTTTACATGTAGTACCTAACTTATACTGATTACAAAAGTTACGTATAACTTATAACTTTTAACTTTTACATGTAGCACCTAACTTATATTTTGGTTATAAAAGTTATGTCTAACTTATAACTTATAACTTTTACATGTAGCACATAACTTATACTGGTTACAAAAGTTACGTATAACTTATAACTTTTACATATAGCACCTAACTTATACTGGTTACAAAAGTTACGTCTAACTTATAACTTATAACTTATAACTTTTACATGTAGCATCTAACTTATACTGGTTACAAAAGTTACGTATAACTTATATTTTATAACTTTTACATGTATAAGTTATAAAGTATATGTCAAACAGTACAGATCTAGGTCTTTCTGTTATATTCTATAACTTATATAATATAAGTTATACTCTCTCTGGGCTGGGAATAGAAGTCGTTCTGCCCGGTGGCGAGTGGGCACAAATAGATGTCGTTCTGGCTACATCGGACGAATTTGCCCCTGCCCTGCATGCAAGCACCGCACGCGTGAGTTAATAGCCGCATGAGTTAACCGCCTCGATCCGCACGCAGCCAGCCACACGCTATGCGCAGCGCTGCGTCTCCTCGATTGCATGCGTGCCCTCTTGCCCGTTTATCTCTCCAGCACGCTCGCTGCTCACCGGTGGCCTCGCTGCTCGCCGGTCCATCGATGTGACGCCGTACGCCGTCAAGCACTCATGAAGAAACTTGAGCTGGACTCCATCGCCATGGATGCGGCGCGGCCCACCAAAGGAAGCATGGAACATATGAGAGATGACACAAGAAAATACTAGAAACAAACACACGATACACACGATACTCCGAGTAGTATCACATTCAGTAGTAGTAGGGCTTTTCAAACTAATATCAGATGTGAAATCATGCACAGATCATGCATTGAGCATAATAAAAAAAGAATAACAGACGCATGCAAAATGATAGAAAAGAGGAAAAACATTATTGTAGAGCAAGCCATGCAAAATGATAGAAAAGAGGGAAAAAAATAAGTGCACTTACAAGGGATCAAACCTCGCAGACCCAGCAACAACTGCACTACACTAGCCAGTAAGCTTGGCTTCTTTCTCCTAAGAAGCACACTCCCAAGTGCCTTAAAATAGGAGTATACAGGGAAAACTTACCCCTAATTAATGACTCCTTGGTATGCACAATCATGTCCTAAACGACTTCTAATACCAACCCGGAGGGAGTACATATATGTTAGACAGTACATGTCGTAGTTAGGTCTTATTGTTGTTTTATAAGTTATATAGTATAGGTTATATGTATATGTTATACGTATATGACTAATACTATAAAAGTTGCTTTTATTTGATCTCCCCATCCATTATTATCCCTGAATGATTTATGTCTCAAAAAAAAAAAAAAAATCACGAAAAAAATACCATAACTTAAGACAGAAGAAAGAGAATGAAAAGAAAAACAAAAGAAAAGTTAATATACATAATTTGCTAGTAGAAAAAAAAAAAAAAAAAATAAAATCTTTGAAACATATTCGAAAGTGGGATCTAGTTTTATTCGTTTTTAGTCACGTAGAACACAATGGTGCGAGACGGAATTAAAAACAGATGCACCATTTAGGAATTATGGCAGTTTTAAAAAAATGTTTTACTTTTTTTTCACCTACATCGGGCATCAATCATCGGCACATGCAGACTAAAAAAGATGAAAAGAGCACATGCAGACTAAAAAAAAAAAAAAGAAATAGAGGAGCAGAGGAAAGAGAATGGGGAGGGAGAGTGCATGCAAAAGAGAATACGGGAGGAGAGTGCATGCACATGGTCGGATCGACCGCGAAGTTAAGCTAACTCGCGGTCATCCGCAGAAAAGGGAATTGGGCATGCAAGGCCTCCTTCCTCCTCTGCTCCATCCGGCTGAGCGATTCTTCCGGGCGGGCGAACTGCAGCCTGGTGGTGCATGGCGATAGATGGCAGCGAGGCGACCCAAGAAATTCTCCCCGAGTGTCCTCTCCTTCATCAGAAATTAGGGAGCCCTTCTTGGTATATATCAAAGTGGATACATCGAAGAGCACGAGAGAGCGCGAACGCCGCGCACGCCAAGACGCACGCGCCGAGGTCGAGGGGTACGCCGGTAGCTCGAAGAAGCGTCGTGCCGGTGTATCGACCGAGATTTACATAGACGATTGATCCGTCGGCGGCGGTGATTCGGTAATGGCGGAGGCGGCGGACATGGAGCGGATCTTCAAGCGGTTCGACACCAACGGCGACGGCAAGATCTCGCCGGAGAGTCGACGGACGCTGCTAGCGGCAGCTAGGGTCCACCTCCGCCGACGAGGTGCAGCGCATGATGGCCGAGATCGACACCGACGGTGACGGCTGCATCGACTTCAACGAGTTCATCACCTTCGCAACGCCAACCCGGGGCTCATGAAGGACGTCGCCAAGGTCTTCTGATCACATCATCATCCGATACCATCCATGATTCATCCATAATATCTACGTATCGTTCCCCAGCTTCTCATATATGTGGACTTCATTTTTTTTTTTTTTTTTTTTTTGTAATTTGTGCCTCGATCTGGTAAGCATACCTGAGCAGGCCAGGCCAACTTTCTATGTAATTCATTCATTGGACTATTGGAGAAGTGATCCATCTCCTTAATTCGTAAGCAAAAGTACTGTGCGTTTCAATGGAAACTGAGTGGTTCTTTTCACAATCAATTTGTTACTTATTTTGATATATGATGAGGGGAATTTGATTTCTTTTTTTTTTAAGATGAACACTCTAGTTTATTGTTTTTATGCCAAATCTAGTTTATTATTGTTGATCATCACACGATCAGGAAACACACTTATGCAGAACATATGCAGAACTTTGTCAAAATACAAAAAGCTAGGAGTACTTTTGAGAATGAGAAAGTGGAGCTTAGGCCTAAAGGATAAAATTTTGTACATATGCAGAACTTAGCCAAAATACAAATATAAACACACTCAAAAAAGAAGGGTGGCTTGGTGTAGCTCCTCGCCTTATTTATAAGACTATCACACATTTTTAAAGCCTGTCCTTAGATATTTCCTTAACCACTTAACCTTTAGGGGCATGAGGGTCCACATTGAGTTCTAGGCATCGGACGATCACAATCTCTTCATGAAGACATTTTTTTCTCGATGCAAGCTCTCCGATGATTCCACGTGTCATCCCAAGATCTACCTTGGTTTTAAGTCTCAAACCTGGCAAACCTGCCACTTGCGGTGGGTTTGAGGCCAAATTTGCCAAACCTAGTTGGAGTCGTGTATCTGTTCCTCATCCTCCACAGTCTCTCTACGTGTCACTACTGGTTCTCGACCTCCCAATCACTAATTTCTCAGTGCCCCGCTTGACTTGATCAACCATCGTCTTGGACTTGGCCAACAACATCTACGTTGTCTCCACATATACACTTCCTTGTCAACGTCGCCATGTGCTAGCCATCCATGATCCGACCCTTAGTCCCTCAGTTCAAGCTTCCACATCCATCCTTCAACGCTTCTGGCCCATCGGCAAGAACTCACTTGATCTCTTCTCCGTTGTCGTCGACCATCTCAATGTACAACATCCGCACATCACAATACAAGAGACATGTTGTACAACACTACCCTCATGGCATGGTTAGTCTCAGACACTAAATCAAAGCTAGATCACCTCTTGACAATCACTCATCACTCGTTACACATGGGCACATATCCATCAATGTGTTCGCCTAGCACATCCATTATATTAATCTAGCCACCTAGGCAATGTTGTAGGCAAAAGTCCTTGACTGATGATTAATTCGAAGATACTACACCCATCTCAAATTATAAGTCATTCCAAGAATATTGGAGAGTCAAAATATTTTAAGTTTGATCAAAGTTATATTGTAAGATAATAACATTTAGGATGTCAACTAAGTATTCTTGAATTACTCATTAATTATACTTTCATAGTATACCTATTAATTTGATGTCACAAATCTATATTATTTTTTTATAATTTTGATCAAACTTAAGATGCTTTGATTCTCTTTAGATAACTTATAATTTGGGATGGAGGGGACACCATTGGTTTGACTCGAACTGTCAGCCTAACAAGATATCCAATGGATCGGTGGACCGTGCACTGTCGTTGCCGTCGATCGATCGGATTCACATTACATTACACTGATCGGTATAGTCGATCGACATATACAAGTGAAGGACGGAAATTGCGGATGGGTCGAGACATCGAGTGAATGAATGTACTGTGTGATGGTGCGTGCGTGCTTCCCACTGGGGAGTCAACATCATTCCTACCCTTGAATATCATCGGTCCGCACTGCAAAGATGATGAGTAGAGAAAAAGCGATCGAAGCAAAGCGCCCGCCGGCCATCATTCCGGCCGTTCCCCGACTGGCGGTGACGATGATTCCCTCATATGTCTTTCCGAATAAAGGGCTGGCTGGCCGGCTGCACGGACCGACGAGGAATCTCTGCTCGAAAAGCTAGTGGCCTCTAGGTCTAGGGCCCTGGAGAATTGTTGTTAATTATGCTCCAGATCTTCAGCGTATCCATGGGTGATGCATCCTCTCTGCTTCCTCTCATCCTCTCTGTGTATGTAAAGAAACAAGCTCGATCGTTCGGTCGATTATGTGCTCATCCATCTCTCAGCAGGTAGGCATCAAGGAGTAGTGACCAGTAGTGGTCACGTAGTGCAGAATAGGGGCCATATAGTGGTTGGGTTGCGACTCCTATTGTTTAGTCCACGATCCCATCACATCCATCTATGATCGATCTATCATGCATGCTCATGGTCCCAGCTGAAGATTTCAGATGCCATCCATCCATCTCGTAGTAGCTATAGCTAGCTATTTCAGGCCCCTATTCCCTAATAATCTGATGATCTAATAACCGTAAACCACATGACCAACCTGTTGAAAGCAAGCATGCATGGACGGCAGTGGAACAACACATACCATGATGCCACCGTTTCTTGCAACCTTTTGAAAAAGAGGTGCACTTGTTCCAGAATATTCCCTCGCTTGCGTCCATGAATCCCTTGCTCCGATCCTGTGCTTTATTCTTACTACATCATTCAAGTAATCAATTGATCGAAATTAAGTTCCTGCTGGCCGGCCATCAATTCGCTGACAACTACTCTTGACTAGCTCAACGAGCTGAAACTGATGACAGGTCATATTATGGCAGGCTAGCTAGTAATGTAGCTAGCCCCACCACTTATGCACACATCAACACTGATCGATCTAGATGTGCTTCCATTCCACAACAAACAACATGTCTGAAAATCATTTTAGAGATCGAGCACATGACAATTCTTTTTTTTTTTCAAATCACGCATGTGGGTGTTTTTTGCTTTAAGGGAAAAAAAGAGTTCGATACATTACTTAGTGCGTTCCCTGGCGAGATGTCATGGCACATGGTAAGCGCACACTAAACAATAATCACTGGCTTTAACGGTGTGGTGCTTCGAGTGGTGTAACTAAATGAGGCAACTGTTTTGCGACTAGAGAGTGCACGCCACTATGGGATTAGCACGAAGAACGGCGACAGGCCGCTGAAGCCCGCGGTGAGCCACTCATCACCCTCGCTCTTGATGTCGAGCATGACCTGGGAGACAGAGGTGCAGACACCGTCGAAAGTCCTGCGGTTTCGCTAGCACATGACAATTCTAGTTGATATTTTAGCATCTATCATTTCTATTTGAAACCTATTGGCCCTGCGCCATACCACCCCCAACTCTGTCGGCATCTGTGGTTGAAATATATCAGGTGTCAAACCCCCCGTCGTTCTACTCAAAAAAATACTGTAGTTTTACGTATGGATGAATCTGATTCATATATATCTAAAACGACACTCTTTTAAAGGTAGAGGGTGTGTGTAATCCATGCATGTGATCTCAGTATGTGTCAAAGTGCGTGTCAAATCCTTTTTATATTACTGCAGCAATAGCTAAGATAAACACAAAAGATGTTGGATCAATGCATAGATTGTTTTTTTGACAAAATATGCATGATAGATTTTTGCAGTGGCAATCAACGGGATGCTTAAAGGAGGTCACAGGATCTCTGATGCATGACAATGTGTGGATACGGTTGGCATGCGCCGCCGTTAGTGGCGAACGCAACATTGAGGCCGGGCCGGCGCGGCCTGTGTTTGTGATGATATAGATGCATATATACTATGCCTCTCTATGATCGTCAATTCATCATAGAATGGACCATACATACATGCATTTTTTAAAAAAAATATACATGCATATCTTGTTAGCTTTATGTCGTGTCGATGGTCGAAACGTCGATCGAGTACTAAGTACTATATAAACTACGTGTCGATCTACTACTGGTGGATTCGAGGATGCAGCGCGTAGTATCTGACGAAGCGAACTGCACGGCAAGGGTACACTAGAGCGCGGCCCATTAGGTGTCGGGCTGGCGACGGCGGCCCATGCCGTGTACGCCACAGGCTCTTCAGGCACGAAAGGTCCTGTTTCTCAAAAAAAAAAAAAAAAAAAAAGGTACGAACGGACCTTTTAAGCATGTATGCACTGTATGTACAACTGTGATTACAGATTATGTATATATATTTTTTTTAGAAATGACGACAAAAGCATTGCTGCAATTTCTATTAGACGAAGAAAGAAAAAAAAGGCAAGCACCCACCCAGTTTTTTTTGAATGGAAACTGAGCTCAAAAATCATACCACTAAGAATACTCAAGTGACAACAAGGTGGATGGATGAAAGATAGATATGAAGCGCCACTCGGTTGGATTGGGTCATCAATACGAATCTCCATCAACACCACTCGGTCGGATTGGAACGTTGACACGAGCCACAACGCAACAGCCACCGAGAAAAGACTAAAACACACACACACAAACACAACGCTACACCACCACCACCAGGGAAAAGGAGCCGAAAGCAAGCCGACCAGAACTGTGCCGTTGTCGCCAACGCTGTGCTACGTCAAGAGTCGCAGCCCGCTGCAAGCCTAAACAACCACTTGGACTCCTCCGCTGTGGGACTATCCTCCTCGAGCCGCACACACGATCGTTGATACCCCTGCTCCAGCGTTGCGTCAACAGAAACCCAGCCGTGGCACTATTGGAAACCATTGATCCCAGCTACTTTGCGTGGGGGCCTCGCCTCACCCAACGCCTCACACTCCACTGTCAGGGACACAAATATCTTAAACCGCTTTGAGAGCACCACGTCCGCCCAACCGTCATCGAGATCACCACCACCTTGCGCGCCAACTCAAGACCTCCAGCACCCATGGGCCCTCTGCACCTTCCTGTCAACACAGATGACGCATCACCAAGGCCTCAACTCAAAGGCAACACCACCTAAACCGACCAACAACACTGCCACGAGCCGAGACGGGTCTCTAGATACGGCCCCTCCAAGGAGGACGCGAAGCCAATGGCGCCGTCGTCGCACGTCCCAAGAGGACTAAGTTTTCACCCTGAGATAACCCCATGTCATAGCCATGGCAGTAGCCCGCGCCCCTGCCTCCTCAACGCCTCCACCGGGAGAAGCCCGACACAGCTCAAGGCACCACCACGGCACCACCAACAAGCACCAGTCGGCCCCCAGCCCCTCCACCAAGGCGGCGCCGGACCAGGATCCAGGGGCGAAGCTAGAGCAAAATAGTGGGGGTGCCTTGCTCTTATAGATATGAAAATTTAATCTAAAATAAAGGTGAAAATATGTTCTTATAAGTGCTTTTTTTGAATTTTGGGGGTGCACAGGCACCCCCCGCTAACATGGCTCCACCCCCGCCAAGATCGCCGCCGAGGGGAGAAGGGAAACGCCAACCACCTTGTCGCACCCCATCGCCCGTGCACGGGGCGCCCGCCGACCCCACCATCTCTGGGCCGCCACGCCGCCGAAGAACGCGACGCCGCAGGGGGGCCGCCACGCCGCCGAAGAACGCGACGCACAGAAGGGGCCGCCCGGATCAGACAGAGCAAGTGGCACCCGGCCACAGCCACCGTTGATGCCAATGCACTGACCATAGCCACCTCCCCTGTACCTCCCTATACCGTCGCCATAGCCGTCGTTGCACGCTGGCCTCAAACACCATCGGGGATGTCCACGTCAGCCGCAGCCATCGGCCGCCGCCACCTTGCGTCGGCCGTTGTCCCACCCACGCACCGACACACACAGCCACCGGAACCGGACGGGGCGTTGCCGGATTTGGGACCACCACCAACCTCCACCACCCCTCCACTGCCGCTACCACCACTCACCGGCGCCCCCATCAGATCAGAGAAGGAGGAGGGTAGACCACCACCACGCCGTCGTCGCAGGGACCGCACCCACTAGAGCCACCAAACGACGCAGGGCGACGCTAGGATCCCAGATCTATCACCCCCAAGCCGCACCGGCCTGGGGCGAGGCGGATCTGGCCGCCGGACGACGACGTTACCGTCCACGAGTTGGGCCACCTCGCCAACCAACAGGAGCGCAATGACGGAGAAACACCCCGCTGCCGCCTTCCTCGCGCTCCGCCAAGCCTCTGGCGTCCCGCTCAGGCGGCGAGGAGGCTGGGAGGCCAGGGGTGTAGGGGTGGCGGCGCTAGGTCTCGTTATGGGATGCGTGTAATACGTGTAAGTTTTATATCCCAAATAAGTTTATATGTATATTCATGGGTCTACCTAATATAATACTAATTATATATTATTATAACATCTATTTTAGGAAGTACTATGATGCCACGGGGATCAAACCCACACAGCGATGGTCCCTACGGCCACCGCGCTGGCGCAGCCAGTCCACCGTTGGTTTGTTTCTTGTATGAGGCACACCGTAATAACATTTAATAGGGGTATACAGGGAAAATTTACCCCTAATTAATGACTTCTTGCTATGTACAATCCCCTAAGCTTATTCTACGCTACTCCATCTAGCGCGCCCGCCGAACAAGAGAGCCCTGTACAATCATGTCCTATACAACTTGTATTACGATATGGATGGAGTACGTAGTGTTATATACAGAGGCAATAGGCATTTGCAATGGCCTACAGGTACTGTCGTAGTGTCGCATGCGGTGGAGCCGTGGAGCAAGCATCGTTCTGCACTGCAACTGCATGTTTTCTCTTGCTTTAATCTTGTGTGCGCGTGCATGCATGCCTGCCCTGCCGGCAACGGATCTAGCAGTTCATCATGACTTCACCCAGTTCAGTTTGTCGGATCACAGACAGCAGCCCTAGTACGTCGGTCCGCATGCATTGCGCTGAACCATGTCGTGCTCCAGCTTGACAGCGCCGGTACTTGCATGTATACATGCTGCCGTTCTCTTTCGCGGCCGGCCGGATACCTTTATCAGCTAGCCAGCTCCTCCGTACGTGTACTACGTCGCCGGAGATCGACGACGGAGATCCGTTGCTGTTGGCGTGCAGTGAAGTGTGTCGCTGACCCGACCGGGTCAAGCATAAGGTTCCAAGCTGTCGGAGACACCGCGGCCTCGGCCTCGTTGATCTCTCTCATTTGGACTCTGCTGCATCCATGGCATATTGGCAAGTTGCACAGGGAAAACGACTACCTGTTCCCCTCCGGATACCTCCACGCGCAATGTGTTCTTGGGCACCTCCGTTCCTCATGGCATTGTGTCCCTCTCACCGCTTGCTAGCTTTATGACCAACAATAGACCATGCATCTAGTCCATTATTCTCTACTGTCGATATCAAATTAGCAACATGACACCCTATATGAACACACGTACATATGCAAACCATACCTGTATGCAAACCCAGGATGATGTGTCTCGCCCAGTATTTAAACCCTGTGTGAGAGCCCCAAAACCAATGACTTTTTACCATTGCGCCGTGAGCCCCTTTTGACCAGTAATACTATAGCTGACTATTGTAGCATACTGTAGTTAATTATATGGTTGATGGGGATATGTCTTGAGCAACCTTGACTTTTGAGCCGTCCAGGGCGTGCATCAGCCAAATCAAAATAAAGCTGTCGATCGACTAATATAAAACCATTGAATAAAGCATGACACTCAGGTTATGATGTGGTACTTAAAATATATGGCACAGCCAGCCACACCCCACAGCAGTACAGCACAAATGGGGCCACCAGATGTCTGCTTAAATGTCTAAAATAAACCCTACTATATATGTAAAGCTGAAGGGATACTACAATGGCCGGCAGATATGATTGTTGTATCTTTATTTGCATAATTGCATATGCAAAGTTCATAATTATATGTTACTGTTTTGTGATTATCTATATAGAAAAGCCATCTTTTCATCCAGCCATTTGTGCACGCCCTAAATATCAGTACTAATCGGACGGCGGTTAATGATGGATTATCGAGAGTAAAGTGACCAAATTAAGTGCTCCTAACTCATGGTTAGTGTAGCGTATGTGCCACCCCACCAATTGACTGATTACTCACAAAAGGCATCATTAGGTCATATACAAACATACGAGTACGTTGGTGAGGAAATACGGTCAGGATGGACTCCTGAGCGTGCCCCTGTTAATCGATTTCTAGAGGTAAACTCTTAAAATGTCCGAGACGGGAGGATGGGGTCACCTTAGAATACCCACCTCAGTAAACAGAGGCGGGTGCTTTCCCCTCTAGGGATTGGCTTACCTTTTCTATAATTGAGAGAACTATCCGGCTTAATTCATCCTCATTAAAGAGGAATCATACCAACTTTTTACATCCCAACACTTCAAGACAAACAAATAAATTTATAACAAAATCAAATTGTAAATAACGAAGGCCACCAAAAGGACACGAAGAGGGCCAAAGATTGCAATCTCCAAACTTGCGAGTTTTGAGCTGAAAGTTTGTGGGGACCCCTCCCTTTGGTGTCTAGAAGCTGATGTTCAAAGTTCAGAACTTTTTATTTTTGAAACTGTCACCCGGGGGGCATGCTCCCCACCTGAATATATGTTCAAAAAAAGTGTCCAAAGTGGCAGATTTATAGAGATTTACAAATGCCCAACACAAGGGCGGGAAGTGAACACAGGGAGTCCAACAACACGGCGTAGGGGCGAAAGAGTACAACAACACGTAACAGAAGCAGCAAGAATAGCACACCCACGAAGATGACCCTAGCCACAAGGCGAGAGACGCCAACCGATCATCGAAGTTGCGCCACCGCCGAACAGCAGACTCGTCGGTTTCACTTTGATCCATGCACCTTGCACTAGACCTCGTAACTACGCCGCTCCATTGTCATCCTCCATCTGAGGACCAGGCCAATGGAGAGGGGACAAAGAATGGTGTAGGTCACGCAAACCAAGGTCACCGGATAGGGCGACCTCCTTTGAAACCGATGGTGAGGACGCATCACATCCAGGCCCACATATCGCCATTCGACGCCATCCACGGGAGGAAGCCTTGAGAGGAATGGCGGCAGCGGTGGGAACACCACCCGACATAGGATTTCCTGGCACCATCAAGGAGAACGTCGACGGAGCAGAGGCGCCAGAGGAGGACACTCATCGAGGAACAGCAGCACCCAACAGCTATGGCCAGACTCACCCTGAAAAAACAAGGACACAAAGGAGGGGGGCGTGGAGGAAGCAGACACCAAGGAAGCGAGGGAAGGAGGCCATGGCAGGACCTGGGACCAAATCCTCCACAATGGCGCCCTCAAGAGGGTCACGGCGTCAATGACGTCGCCACCATCGGCTCTAGAAGAACCAGAGCAAGGCTTTCGCCAGGAGGAGAGGGACGAACAGCCGTCACCTGGTTGGAAGACAAAAACATCGACGCCTCCGGGGAGGTGAGCAGCGCTTACGCCACCGTCGATCACATCGACATTAATGTCTTGCACGGCTTTCGCCTAGGCATACTAACCGGGACCATAGTCCGTCAACCTAGAAACCAGATCCATACCTCACCGGCGTAGGGCGTGGGGACCGTAGAGGGCGCGATGGCGAGGGGGATGGCGTGTGGCCGAGGAAGGCTGCTTGTCGCCCGGGCGCCCGCGTCGGGCACCGCCCGGTAGCGGTCAAGCCCGCCGACGACTTCTTCGACGTGCCGCCCGGCACGATGGGAAACTCCGCCGCCGGTCGGATCCGTGGAGGGACTCGCGGATCGTGGCGAGGGCCCAAATCCGTTAACGCCGCTCCGGGCGACCCGGACGGCAGCCCATGGCCGTGGCATGATCGGCCGCCGCACGCCGCTCTGCCGCTCGAAGTCGCGCCAGATCAAGCCCGCCGCAGTCGTCGGGTCGAGCATCGCCGCTGGTAAAGCCGAGCAGCTCGTTGGGGCGAGCGCCGCCCGCGGCGGATCGCCGGCACGAGCTCCGTCGCGGCGAAGCGCAGCCGTGGGCGTGAGCCGCCATGCGTGAGTGCGTGACGGAGATCCGGCTGGCCGTGTGACCTCTGGCCCGGGCGAGCTCGGCCAGCCCATGGCGGGCGGACGCCGCGCGACCTCCATCTTCCACCGCGGGCAAGCTCGGCCAGCCATGGCGGGCGGACGCCGCGACTTCCTTCTTCCTCCACGGGCGAGCTTGGCCGTGGGGAGGAGGGGGGGGGGCGGCGGGCGGCGAACAGTGCCCCGCGACCGCGGCGCCGGGCGGAATGGAGGGCCTCGTCGCCCGTCGGCCTCCCTCGGCGGCGAGGTGGGTGGAGGGGTGGTGGGGCGGCGGCGTCGGGGGGGGCGGGCGACCGAGCGGTACCTCGATTCTAAGGATCAATTTCATAACTTTTCGACACCATTTGATAGGTTTTGTGAGTTTTCTGCACATTGTGTTGTTCATAGGGCGTGCCCAATTATTGCTGCTGCAGTGCTGTTTTTGTCAATTGTTTGTGTGTTTGAGCTCCGATTCGTGTTCCCTCCATTTGCGTTGGGATTCTATTGCTCTCAAGGACTTTATCTATGTACTCTTGTCACAAATTGGTTTAGGTGTTTTAGATTTGGCAGCTCTTCTTTTCAATAAAAGTTGTGTATCTCATTTTCATCCTTTGGATCGACAAAGTGGTCAATGTTCATTTGTGTACCCCGTTGTGCTCCAAAGAAACGTTCACCATTGCTTGGCCGGGCGGACATCATGGTGTTTGATCTGCACGTTTGGCGGTGATGTTGGACATTGGTTGAATATTTCGAAAGAAATTTTAGGCTCCCCCCGCCCCCACCCCAACCCCACACACACTCACTCACTCACCACCACCGTGCGTTCATTTGCCTCAAACTTTAGACATCCGGTCGCCGTTTTCGGTCCTTCGTGCTTGTATAAAATTTGCAATGTGAGGAAGTGTATATGCACCATGCATACGCAAGCAGACATGCAGTCCCTACCTAGATAGTGTTATCTATCAAAGTGTGGTATTTGGACGCTAGTATGTGTGACGTGACATATTAGAATGTTCATTATTATTGGCGATTGCGCGGTTTCGGTAGTGTGGCGTCGCTTTGTGCAAAGGGGGTAATGACGGGACAGCGGCAGCAGCAGCAAAGCCTCCAGTGGACTGGTTTGTTTGATGGCATCTCCATGGATGGATCCATCGTTTGGCGCCACTCCACTAGTACCGGCCGATCGATCCAGACCGACCGGATTGATAGAAAAGAAAGCGATCAGTGATGGAAAGCATTCGCCGAATAATGGAAAAGTATCAACTAGACCATCGCTAGCTTCAATTATTCTATATATATATGGTTCTAGAGCATAGCCTGATCAGTGCATCATTAGTTCTGCCTTGGTTTAACCTGTTGTTGCTTGGTTTAGTTGCTAGGTTTAATTTCTCTAGGATGCATGCATGCTCGCACAACCATTGTTACGTCACTAACAGACTACCAGAGAGTGTAGTGCAGATATGTATATAGGGCCTACCTGAGAGTTCTCATTTTCAAAACCTTAATTAGACCTACGGATTGCATGCATTCATGGTTTTATCTCCCGTTTGAAGAATATAATTATTTCTGATTTGCAACGCAATGCAATGATCAAGCTAGCTAGTAGACCACGGGTGCTTGATTCATGTGCTGTTGCAATCCATGAACATGTGGAACAACTGATGATCACCTTTAATTAATTTCTGGTTGCCTGATAATTCATCCTTACAAATAATAGAGGCCGTCCTTTGAAAGTGATCGATGGTGCAAACTCTGATGTATGGTGATGTGAATAGCTGTTAGCTATAGCTAGAGTTTGCTCAACAAAGTGTATGTACTTTTATGTGTTACAAATCGGCAGTTCTGGATTATAGCACTAGAGAGAATTTGTGTTAGCATGTCCCAAAGGATATATGGAAGTCAAGTCACTGAATTGAGTAATTCACTATGTATGCTGAAAACAAGGCGAAGAAAAAACAACAACTGAACTATAAACTACTTAAAGCAAACCAAAATGTGCTAGCTTCTCCACAACATGGATCTGAAAAGCAGGGGAAAAGAAATAAAAAGAAAATGGATATAATGCAAAAGCGTGGATGGAGAAAATAAAGTTGCAGATCAAAGAGGAGCAAGAGGCCGGCGCCGGAGAAAGGCTTGGACCACAGAGCACACAACAGGCAGATCGAGAGCAAGCACGCATGTCAAAGCTAGCGATCGATCCAGCAGGCTGGCCACACCTGCACATCACAGTGTAACCATGTCTTTTCAGAAAACATCACCGAACAATGCAATGTCCTTTGTTTATATGTCCGCTATACAATCGATCGAGTTGGACTGATGTGGTACACACACGCACCACCACCAAAAACAATGCAAAGCTAGCCATTAAGTCATCTGCAAGTCCCACATCGAATCATGATACAACAGGTAGCTTTAGTTTGCACCCACAGCCGTATATTCCATCGATTAGGGTTCGGCCTGCTGGCCAGGTGCTGCCTGCTTGAGATGCATCAGGTATCATGGCTGGCTTTTCCTGCTTTCAAGGGACATGCTGCTCGCCGTAGCCGCGACATACCATCCTTTCTCTCCTCTTTTCAAGTATTTTTCCTTCTTCCCATGGAGTGAAAGCCCTCCAAGCTGCAAGACGCACTCACACACGAGTGGCCGGGTGGGGCGGGCCATCAAGTATAAAATCTACGTCTATATATTTCATTTTCGCGCGGGTAATATGGTCATTTACACACCCAATTTCAGAGACACCTCTTAGCTCCCACCACTATTTTCCACCACGGTATATATTTATAAAATCGAATAATGTTTTTCATAATACTACCAAACATCCCAGTTCACAAATGTCTTACTTTTATTAATTAACTAGAGGTTCCAATAGAGCCGTCTTCATATTAGTTCTCACAACATTCACCAAGAAAAAAAATAAATCTAAACACTAACATCTTGCCATCAATTCAGTAGACTGTGATCATATCATTCCCCTTACACACCATTGGATCTATTAGTATGTTTTCTTAAATGTTACCTACATTTATCAATATGAAAAATAACATAAAGTAGCCTAATAAATCTATACCTAAATTGTGCACATATTATATCATTATGAAAGACAATAGTAACTCTCTAAATTTGCATCCCAATTCTCTACCATGATAAACTGATAGTCTGAGTGTTTTGAGTGTCCAAGCCACCAGAGATCCACGCACCAACCTCCGGCGAACAACTCGATGCTTGTCGTGATTCCCAACCCACGACAAATGGTAATCCATTCTCCATGTTAGATCAACAGACTACTAAACAATTAGAACTCTTCTTGGGCCTTCAACAAGTCACCTTCAAGGAAGACTACTTAGAAATCATCAAGAAGTTGCATATAGGTAATGCCTATCACCATAAGTAATAAGCAAAGAATCTCACTTGGCTTGCCTAAGCCATATGAGGTGGGTGGGAGAACACTTGCTCTAAAAACTAATGGCGCCCATTATACTCTTCAGTTTATTTCCAGTTACTTCTTTGATCAAAGTATTGCTATATTTGCTCTTGACCTCGCATTAAGCCTATGAGATGATTCTGGTGACAAGAGACCTCAAATGAATTGGATGAGTGGAGTGCTATATATTGTGTGAGACAACTCAAAATTAGCAGCTAATAGATCAAGTTGACTGCGGGGGAATGTTAGAGAATAACTACTAATAGATGTAGGACCTATTCTCTAGCTAATCCTATTCTCTAGCTGATCCTAACGACTAGGCATTGGTTAGATATGTGGTCAACAACAATTCATGTACTCCTATATATTCAGCCACAAGGCTCAAGCTAATACTATCATCCATTCATTCCATCACACCAATTTTGTTATCTTACAAAATACGCATAAAAAATCCCTACAACACCCTTAATGAGCTAGGACTCGGTGCGTTCTCATCCTTAACCAAGAAAACAGGGGAGGGGGTGTGTTCGAAAGGGTCTCTAGTCTAGTGGTTAGAGCACATGAATAGCACCCAATAGACCTAGGGTACAATTCCCATGGGAGCGAATTTAAACAGTCCAGTATTATTCAAAAACAAACATGGGGCGTCTGCGGCGGAGGGGGGTGTCCCTCACAGGGCATTGACGATATATCCACTTAAGTAGGTAGGCAGGCCACTTAAACTATATATAGGCTCAAAGCTAGATCAATCTATGGATGATTGTTTCCTTTTATAATACGATCGAAGGAAAACCAAGACCTATAATACATTAAGTGTGTTTCGGTGTCAAATGAAATCTTTAGCACTAGAATATATCCTTAATCTTTACAAATATCCCTCACCATCACTATGAAAAAAAATAAATTTAAGCAAAAAAAAAAAAGGAAAGCAGGTGTACACGTACAAAAAATGAATGGCCCCTATTGTGCTTTTATTAAAAATAAAGATGTACACGTACAACAAACTTCATGATACGAAGAAAGTTACAAAGAAAATCATAGCAATTAAACATAATCTTCTATCCATTGACTAAGGATGGGTAAATAAGAATTATTCGCTCGAAGAATAACTTGAGCAAAACCCGTCTTGTGCCTCTTTGCCTTAGAAAGGGAGGGCACAATATATTCCCAAAATTGCATCATTTCTTTTTTTTTTTTTTTTTTTTTTTTTTTTGACCGAACAAAATTGCATCGTTTCTTACTGACCAGATTGCCCAACACATCGAAATAATGACTTCCATGAAGAACGGAGTAGCCAACTGATATCTGAAATAAGCAATTGTTTGAAAAAGATTATTTGAAGCTTGAATGGTTAACCCCAAACAGGTTTCAGTACTTATTCTATCCTTAATAATAAGTAGCCAGAAAAAAGTATACGATTGTAAAATAGATATTTGTTGTGACAGTGACCATGTTATCACCGAACCAAATTAAATGCCTATGCTTTCAACATGGAGACATCATTTAGCTGACATATATATATATGAACATCGATCAGTTGGAGATGGCCGTGCTTAGTCATATAATCTTATATATGAAAACTACATTTAACCAAAGTGAATCTTATTGGAGTGTACACTTCTAGGCTATAGATCTACTAGACTTTAACGACAACAACACAAAGCCAAGCCACCAACCTTCGATCGGATGCCTATGGCTAGGAGATCCCTCTTTTCTCAGCTACACCGGAAGCAACTTGTACTGAGGTCACCATTTCTGCATATATTCAATAGATCACCAGAAGCAGCTGGTCGTAATGGTGACGAACATGAAGCATGCGCCTGTCTGTCTGGATTAAAACAAAAGCTATAAGATTAAGGAACAACCCTGCTGACGAAACGAAATGGTTCCCTCACCCTGCGAACTGATCATAGATCAGTTGGTTAGGTCTCTTGTGCTGGAACCTGTCCACCCGGGTATAAGTTCTCGACTGGACACGGGTGCTCGCATTTTCCTTGACTTATTCCAGGATTTACTGGCGTTATGCTTTAAGTGGTAAGCGATGTTCCCGTCGACGAGGCATCTGTGGTGACTTCGGGAATCGCTGGATCTGTTGACATAATCCTTCGGAGGTGATCATAAGAGTAGGGTTTATGTATACGTGTGTTCATAGGGGTGAGTGTGTGCATGTGTGAGCGTCTACGTTGTACCCTTCTCAAAAAAAAAAAAAGTTCCCTCCCCTCATCACATAGCATAGCTAGCCTGTGGTAGTTGCTTGTTAAATCTGTTGTTTGCTTTTAACCGATCTAATCTATCAAGACATCGAGTTTGGAGAGAGGCTTAAACTAATGCTGGATCTGCCAAACGACGATATATAAGTATTCCCATATGTTTGGCTGTGTGTACGTCCACGGACGTAGAGGCCGGATGTTTTCATCCTTTATCTAAAAAAAAGTATTCCCATATGTAAATCCTTATTACCACCGGTGGACAGGACAGGTGTCAACACAACTAGCTGGTTACTATAGCAACATAATGATGAATCGGCATGGGATAGTATATAGTTGATCACTCAGGCAGTGGTCCTGAACTAACACCTTAATTAACACCTGGAGCAGCAGGAAAGAATGAATATCCGGCCGGCCCCTTTTTGCTTCATTCGTCTTGCCCTAGTAACCTCGTTCATATGCATGCCGTGGGGGCATTCATGCGTCAGGCATGCATGTGATCGATCCGTTCAAACATCCGAGACCTACTAAATTACTAGCAAGCTGTAGTGTTCACCTTTATGAGAGAAATGAGAATCAAACGTCCTAGTATACTATTCTTCGGTCGAGCTAGGGCTTCAGTACCAGTAGTCTGGATCTCTCCGTGACTGATCGATGATTCATTTCAAATACGCAATTAGTATGTGATGGAAGAGACGAGCGATCTGGGAGATAGATGGAGCTCATCATGATCTTCTGATGGATCTACCAAGAAGATGGATGGATGGATGCGTACATGTAATCTAATCTCGATCGATCTCCCAGATCCGGTGGGTAACTGCATTCAGGTTTATTGAGGCCGACAAGGCAGAGGCATGGATGGATGGATGTGGCAGCACTAGCTATCACTAGCAAAGCGCCATCCATGGACCGAGAGATGGATACATTGCGCTAGCTCTGCTGCGTGCGCATCAGCAGCCACTATGCACCAACATTTCCACTGGTGGCGTCACATCCGCCGTCGCTTTTAATCTTCCAGCAGGTCGCCGGCCGGCAGGTCCTTCAACAACTGTGCGCTTGTACTGGCCTCCTGCGGTCCTGATGTGTCCTGCTTTTCCATTATTTTCCACACTGCGATATTCAATTTTTGCATATACATTTTTCATCATCAGCGGCAGTTCTAGAAGTAGTAGTATATTCTTAGAGGAGGAACCTCAGGAACCCTCCCCCTCCCATCTATCAGGAGTGCTTCCTTGTAATTCCTATAAGCGTTGCGGGGTCTGTTCGGTTCGTGAGCTACTAGTCAGCTTGCCTGCTACGCACTCGAAAATGATGGTCTAGATTCTACCCAATCAAGCTTGCTTTAGGGTACTTTTAGAGCCAAGTTTGTTCGAGCTACAACTTATTAGATTTAGTCACACATTGAAAATTGATGATCTCCGAGCATATAATAAGGTGGAGAGCCATCGGTTAGTCTTATATACTCAAATTATACTTGAATCACTTACTTTGCAGCAGGCAACTTGTGCTATGTTATTTATACTTATGTGTTTGATCCACACAACAACATATATCTATGACCATTTTAGAATGTGGGATTAAGTAAACTCAGATCCACACCCAAAAGTTAGAGCAGTAGGTATGTGGAGTAGGGATGGCAATACATATCCAACGGATTATACTATCCTATATCTACACCCGCAAAACTTTACCTATCGTGTGACCAGTACCCACACATACATAGGTAGGGAAGTTCACCCATACCTATGCTATGTACCAGCTAAGGTACCAGGGACTAAGGTGTTTAGGTGGGGACCCTATGAAGCCCTGACCAAAATTTAAGAGAGTTTAGAGGAGCGTCTTGCATGCCCCGGGTAGCTCGTCACCCCCAGAATTCCGACCCCAATTCCGTCATGTGATGCCCCAACTTCAACTTCATGTCTCCGTTGTGCAACCCCTTGACCTCGGGCCCCCTATAGGAAGACCAAGGCTGATGTTTTGCAGTTGGGTGTGCCGTGTGTGGATGCAACAGTATGGGTCCATAGGTTGTGACTGGCCACTCTCATTTTTCTCAAATGCGGAACATTTTGCACATCTTTGTATTAAGATCAAGAACAATAAAGGTTACAACGACTAACCACTCTCATATTTCTCAAATACGAAACATTTTGCATATCTTTGTATTAAGATCAAGAACAATAAAGGTTACAACGACTGGCCACTATTGATCGTCACCGCCTATTAATTATTCTTTGTCGGCATGAATTATGCGAGGATAGAAGTTCTGAAGTGGCAGTGATCCACTAGGTAATTGGGTTTCTGGTAATTGGGTTTTTGATACCCATGTCATCACTGGTGGAGGGAAGCAGCAGTGCTATGGTAAGAAATAAGCTAACGGCGAACAACTTGAGTGCATGCCATGTCCCCTAAGCCGTGACTTCGCTTTGTGATGGATGACATACTCCTGCCTAGTCCCTCCGTCTCAAAAAGAGTGTCTTTTTTACTTTCAGGAATCGTGTTTGACCGCTTGGTCTTTATTTAAAATTTGTGTGTCAATTATAAAATCATTAAATCATTATTAAAGTATCTCTAATGATAAACAAGTCATAAAAGAATAAATGATATTTGTAAAACTTTTTTTTTTTTAATAAAGCATTCAAAAAATAATGTATGGAAAATCTAAAATGACACTCTTTTTTTAAGACGGAGGGACTCGAGGGAGTGGGTAGTAGTAGCATGCTTGTAATGTATAATAATTAAAAAAGTGGGACATAGTTTTTTTTAAAAAAACAGTCGAAAGAGGAAGTGGACATACGACAAGGAGAAAAACAGTGACACAGTTCGTTGGGGGTGCTACGTCCCTCTCAATTCTCTCTCTGTTGTCGCTCTCGCTCGTGGGACCCACATGCAGTAGTCCACAGTACAACATCACTGGCTCGGCCACATTCGGACATTCCCTCGGTCGCTACTCCTCTGGAACCAGCACTCCTGCGGCCCTTTATATAGCGACCCCCTCCGAGCTCACTCTCACTCCCCACTCGGCGTGCTCTGCTTGCTCGAAGCAGAACTCCTCTCCCTCCCTCTCTTCTTCTCGCAGGCCCGGCCGGCCAGGCAAGCTAACCCAACAATGGCGGACGCCGGGGAGGGTCGGCGGGTGTGCGGCATGCCGGAGAAGGCGCAGCTGCACGTGGCGATGCTGGCGCTGCAGTTCGGCTACGCGGGGTTCCACGTGGTGTCGCGGCTGGCGCTCAACATGGGCATCAGCAAGCTCGTCTTCCCCGTCTACCGCAACATCATCGCGCTCTGCCTCCTCGTCCCCTTCGCCTACTTTCTCGAGAAGTACGCCGCCGGCGCCGCCCGTCCTGCCACGCTCTGCACTGCTTGAATAATGCATGTCTGTGCTCGCTGATGATGATCGATGATACTCATGTGTATGATGAACTCTGTTTGCTGCAGGAAGGACAGGCCGCAGCTGACCATCAACTTCGTCATCCAGTTCTTCCTCCTCGCGCTCTGCGGGTAACCTTCAGACATATCTGCATCATGATTCATGAGTGATAATCCTACCTAGTACTAGTAACTAATTGCGTCTGATCGATCGATGCACGCATGATCCAGCATCACGGCGAACCAAGGGTTCTACCTGCTGGGCCTAGACAACACGTCGCCGACGTTCGCGTCGGCGATCCAGAACTCGGTGCCAGCCATCACCTTCGCCATGGCCGCGGCGCTGCGGATCGAGAAGGTCCGTCTGGACCGCCGCGACGGCGTGGCCAAGGTGGCGGGCACGCTGTTGTGCGTGGCGGGGGCGTCCGTCATCACGCTCTACAAGGGCCCAACCATCTTCGGCCCCAGCTCCGGCGGCGCCAAGCTGGCGGTGGAGGCCGTGGGCGCCGGCGACAAGAACTGGACGCTGGGGTGCGTGTACCTGATCGGCCACTGCCTGTCGTGGTCGGGATGGCTGGTACTGCAGGCTCCCGTGCTCAAGAAGTACCCGGCGCGGCTCTCCGTCACCTCCTACACCTGCTTCTTCGGCGTCATCCAGTTCCTCGTCATCGCCGCCTTCATGGAGAGGGACGCCGACGCTTGGCAGTTCCATTCCGGATCCGAGCTCTTCACCATCCTATACGCCGTGAGTCTTCCATCTCATGCCACGTCAGGCACCTGTCATTCATGTACAACTAGTGCATTTCTGAAGCAGAAAGTGTACTAAAGTGGAGCACGCAACAACTAAAAAGCAAATAGCAGCTAGCTGTACAAATGACGCCTTTTTCACTCATTCAGTATATTTTATCGATCATCAGATCCATGAACGAAGCAACAAGCTCTGAATATGATATGCCTGTATGCAGGGGTTCATCGCGTCCGGGGTGGCGTTCGCGGTGCAGATCTGGTGCATCGACCGAGGGGGCCCGGTGTTCGTGGCGGTGTACCAGCCGGTGCAGACGCTGGTGGTGGCAATCATGGCGTCGCTCACCCTGGGCGAGAAGTTCTACCTGGGCGGCATCATCGGCGCCGTGCTCATCATCGCCGGGCTCTACCTCGTGCTCTGGGGCAAGAGCGAGGAGAAGGCGCGCGTCGCCAGGGACGCCGCCACCGCCGTCTCCGGCTCCGGCGCCGTCACGCAGCCTCTCCTGCTGCCGTCCTCCACCTCCACCGACGTCTGACCGACCGATCGAGATCGTCATCCATGGTGCATCGAGATCGTCTGAGGCTGTGATCGATGCATGCTGCGCCTCTCTGCACTCATGGAGATCGATCCAGCGATATGATCCGATTCAGTATTATTTATCAGTTAGTCTTTTAATTTTGAGGTTTTTCCTTGTTGATTTCACGCAAGTATGCATGTATGTATGTATGCTAATACCTACGTACGTATATGCATTACTATGGTGTGTGTGGTGAGATCGATGATCTACGTACGGCAGGTCGATCAGTACGACTTTGATCACGATCGACCTGCTTTTTAATTCGTAGTACAATACTACGTACGTACTTAGCTGCTAGGATTGTTTGGAACGATGATCGAGCTTTGCTTATGTGCATGATCGTCAGTGTGTACGTCAATATTAATTGATTGGTGTGTTGAAACTTCAAAAGAGGCGGCATGTGTGTTGATGCAAGTTTGGTATATATATGTGTATATATGCGCAATGCATTATTGCTCATCACTAGAGGTGCATAATACAGGAGGAGTACTATTAGTTTGCAGGTTATGTCTTTCTCCAGTGCATAACATGAAACACATATGATTAACCTGCAAACTAATACAAAAAAAAAAAAAAACTTAATGCTGCAGGCATGACTATACTTTATTACGTACCGCTCAAATACTGAAACTGAAAAAACAGAATAATTCTGCACGTACTGCGCCTAGTGTCCTGTCCACTTTGAGCACTCCACAGTTCCACTTCCACGCTGCAAATAGTTTTGCACTGTGGCTTCCAACAGACTTCAGCTTCACTGAATCACTGATGGACGGAACAGCCTTTCATTGTCGGAATAACAAATGGCCATCTCTGAAGATGAAGCATGGAAGTGTTGGGATGCAATAAGCTTAAGCTAGGCTGAGGTTTTCTGGGCTGGGCTGGGCTGGGCCCAAGTGATAAATGGACCACGATCTGTGTTTCAACACAAATGTATGGAATGCGCCGCCGCAATTCGGTTGCAATACTTATACAGGTCGGCCCGCTTAATTTGGAGAAGTGCTCCCCTAAAAAAACATTGATTAGTGCACATTTTGTGTGCCAATTATTAGTAAAAGTAATAGTAATGGTGCTAATTATAACATATTATATTTTTATTAGTGATTACCATAGTTTCAAAATCAAGTGTTAGTGTACATAGTTTCAAAATCAAGTGTTAGTGTATAATTAGTTTTACCATCTCATCCATTCAGATGGCACCAGGACGCATTCAGAACAGGTGTCTGCACCCAAAACTGAAACTCAAACTCCCAAATCCGCCCCAAACAACGATTCTGGTGGAAATGCATGCCCGAAATCAAACCCGATGTACACCTGAAACCTGATGGATCATCTGAAACCCAAAATTTAAAAAAAATGCAAAGACATGACAGTGCTACTATACTAGCAGCTACATAACATAAAACATAAAAAATCAACAAAGCAGCTTGCAAATGAATATAGGCAATTTATTCCAACAAGATATAAAATTATAGAACACGAAAGTACAAGTACTAGCAGCAACAAAACATGAGAATATGCAGGACTAGTCCAGAGTCCAGAATAATGCACAATACAGTCATAAATAGAGTTGAGATTTTACAAATAAGAGCAACCCACACAGGGAAAAACACTCCAAGTGCAAAACAGCACAAGTCAATATCCATAGTCCTCCAAACAAATAACAGTAGGCCTCCAAACAAATAACATTATTACAGAGGACTTTTCTAGATCAAATAGGGAGGCAATTTGAGGCATGAGGCTTTCATCTTCGCTTGATGAGTTCATCATTCATTGATTATGCTGGAATCGTCTTCATCCTGTGAAATAAAAATAGACACAATTGCTTATTACTTGAATGTTGAACGCATTGTAAATTCACAAGTTGACTGCAAAAAGCAAACAGCAATACCATTTCTTCATCTTTTTCATCAAGACATGTCATCAAAGCACCAACAAAAGTGGACTGAGACCCTGCATTGATATAGTATTCACAAATTAGTATTCTAACTTATACAAAATGAATAACACATAATTGTAGAAATTACACTTACCTAACATGTCGGCATGAGACCATGCTTGCATACACATAAGTGCTTCTATCATTGATGGTGCAAGCCTACTACGCTGTGGACTAATTATTCTCCCATTGGTACTAAAGACTGACTCGGATGTCAACGTTGTCACAGGAATAGCAAGGACATCACGTGCAATTTTTCGTAACGTTGGGTATTTGAGCCCTGCATGTTGCCACCACTGAATGATATCCAACTCTTGTCTCCTAGGCAGCAGTGGCTCTTCCAAGTACAAATCTAACTCTCTTCGCACATAAGTGTGGAGGTCATGGCTGGCTGTTTGGACATGTAATCATCAAAAGTGTCAATCCAATCTTCATCATCCATAGTAGGAGCACTTGGTATAGTTTGAGCACCATCTGTTATGGCAAGATCCTCCATGGAATCTTGGTATTCCAAAACCAGATTGTATAACAAGTCTTTCACTTTGTTGACAGCTTCCATAGCTACACTTTCTAACCCATGAATTTTGAGGAAAAGAGCATTCAGCAGTTGTAATTTATACCTAGGATCTAGGACAGCTGCAACAGCCATCAAACCATACACATCTGACCAATACTTGTTGAATTTCTCTTTCATTTTAATAGACATTTCTTCTACCTTAGGAATATCACTGCTTTGCCACTTCCTAATAGCCAAAAAAAAATTTGCATATTTTGGGGAAGAAAAGGTTTGCTGTGACATATTTACTGCCTGACAGTAATTCAATTACATCATAGAACACCTTTAACCTATCACAAAGCTCTCTAGCAAACATCCAATCATCTTTAGTTGGAACAGGTGGGGCACAAGAAGCAAGGTGCTCAAAAACATCTTGGTATATTAGTGCAGTGCTAAGCATAATATAAGTAGAGCTCCATCTAGTTTTACAATCAAGGGCAATTCTTTTTTCATATTTTCCTTTCATTTGTGCTGCCATTTTCTCAAATTCCTCATGTCTTTTAGGAGTGGCCGACCAGTATGCAACACTATCATGCACACTCTCAATTTCCTTCTCCATGACACTCATTCCATCTTTCACCGTCAGATTTAAAATATGTGCAGCACAACAATACCCTTCTCTAGCAATCTTGCCTTCCATAGCAGCCTTGTTCTTTGCAAGGTCATCACCATCAGCGCCAATCATATTCTTCATGAGGTTGTCATTAACACTACAGTTGCCAAGAGTTATAGTGGACAGATTCCTCTCAATATGCCAATCTAGGAGAACCTCATGAAGAACATCAGTTATAACCTCTGCCGTATGTGGTTCTGGCACATAAATAAACCTGCAGCAACAAAATATCATGAGTAATACAGAATGCATAATAAAAGAACAAATAAACTTATAGACATGCTGCGATTTATTATTACCTAATAAGAAAAAACTTTTAGCTTCCAATCATCATCTATAAAATGAGCTGTAACTGCCATGTAACCTTTCCTCTGGTGGTTTGCTGTCCACAAGTCCGTAGTAACAGCAACACGAGAACTCAATTTCTTGATATAATTCACCATAGATTGCTTCTGCAGTCGATACATATCCAAGATAATCTTCCTAATTGTGTCTCTAGACATTACCTTGAATGCCGGCTGCAATGCAGCACAAAACCTGTGAAATCCAACATGGTCCACCATGGAAAGAGGATACTCATGGAGAATAATCATTAGGGCAAGTTCTTTCCTAGCGGCATCTTGATCAAATACGCAATTCTTTAATGTGACTGTGCCATCTTGTGGGTTTGCAGACAAATTCAGAGTGGACTGATTTAAACCTTCTCTAGTAGCTCTATCCTGACATACTGCAAGGTGATTCTTCAAGTGAGTTGTACCATTCCTTGTTTCCCCACCTAAATGTTTTTCACACCAATGGCATTGCGCTTTCCATGTCCCATTTACATTAATCAAATCAAACTCTTTCCAAACTTCAGATCTTAGCTTCCTCTTACTACCGACAGGAACATCATCTTCTACCTCTAACACATCAGTACTACCAACACTTCCAGAATCGGATGGGGTTGGTGCTGAATCGGATGGCGGTGTCACTGGATTGGCAGCAACACGTGCACGAGTTTGAGGACGACAACCCACAGATTGAGATTCAGAAGCAGCTTTAGATCCACTAGAACCACCAGGAGTCGACATTGCTCACTCACTTCCTGAGTCAGAATCCTGACAAATGCAATAACATAAAAGAGAGAACAAATACATACATAGAATGAGACTCTGTAATCAGTACTGTCCGAAACTTAAATGATGCATGAAATTCGAGCTACATGGAAGGGGTGCGCCACTCTAGTACCGTACCTGCTAGCCTGCTGCCCACCGTACGCCGTCGTACCTGCTCGCCACTCTAGTACCGACGAGTGGCCCGCGGCCCCTGCTGGGCACACCGCACGCGCGCGCTGGGTGGGCGGCGCTTGCTGCCGGCAGCCTCTGTAGCGCTGCCTTATGGGCGGCGGGCACAGCGGCCAAGGCGGCGAGGCGGCCGTCGGTGGGTGCCTGGGTGGGATTGAGCCTGGAGCACGGAGCACCGTGAGGTGAGCACGGATCCAACACCGCACAAGAGGAAGAGGTCGAGGGCTCGGTCGCTCGAGGCGTCCGTCCCTGCGCCGCTGCGCCACCGACTTCGAGCCGGCGGCCGGCGGGGAGGGTATGGGGTGACCGCGGGAGACGGGAGAGGGGATCTTCGAGGATTTCAGGCTTCCTTGGGCCGAATTAATTATTTCAAGGCCCAACTGTGATCCGCGGGCCGAAAACTAGTTTCTCATCTTTCAGGTTCTCATCCATGGGCCATGGCCCAGCCACCGCATTGTGGCCCCAAACGTTGCCATAAATATTAATATTTATTTAATTAAAGTTATTTTCTTAAAAGGTAAAATCGATAGTTAAAAAGGAATGGAGGGAGTAGCTGGGTATGATGTGAGAAATGCACACACTGCAATCACAAACCTGCGAGTTCCAGATTTTTTTTTTTTTTTTTTTGACAACAAAGCAACTTTCCATTGATAGTTAAAGAAGATGTTGTAAGAACCATTACATCATGAATGACGGCCGGAAACGGAGGCGGGCCGGACCGGGCCCCTGTGCGGATCTGGCGCCGCGCGCCCCCCCCCTCCCACCGTGCCTGCGGGTTACAAAACGGCCATCTCTGATATCTGCTTTCGGTCTTTGGCCGCCGGTTCCCTAACGTCTCGGCGGTATCGTGGATCTTTGTTGGTCCCTCTGGTCGCTGGCCACCTATCGGTTGTTGCGTCGTGGAGCGGGCGGCTCAGCCGGCCTCGGCCGAGGCGACCCACGGTGGCCTTCATGCGCCCGCGCCCTCCCCAGGGGCGTCGTCGTTCTTCCACTCACAAAGCAACCACTGCGGTGGCGGCGTCAAGCCCCTTCTTCCACTCGTCTTACGTCTCGGTGGTGGTGCCGCCGTGGTGGCGGGACGGGGTGGTGTCGGCGTCCGGGCCCCATGGTGGCGCGCGCGGGCATGACCAGGACCACCTCACCGGCGCGGGCCACGGGAGTTGGGTGCGTCTCGGCTCTTCGAGGGATGGCGGTCGTCTTGCGGGGCGGGGTCGAAAGACCTAGCGCTTTCTCTGCGTTGTTGGCGTCCGGACGTCGATCTCCTTCCTGAAGGCAATGCTCAAAGCGCTCACGCAACCTCTGGAATCAATCCGTTTTGGTCGGTTTGGTCACCTTGCTACTCCTATTCGCGCTTCATGTCTTCACTCACCGGTGTGTCTAGCTAGCGTTTGTTGTAACCCTAGTCGTTGTCGTTCGACGGATGCTTTGCCGTCGTCGTGCTCTTGCTTGGGCGGATGCTTTGCCGCCGTGTACCGTTCTGAGCTTGCGTTTCCGGTGGGCGCGTGCGGTCGAGGTCGCCGATCGTTGCGTGCTGTGTTTTACGTATGGTTACTCATGGTCGTTCTGAGCTTGCGTTTCATTGCGATGCCCGAGGTCGCGGATGCGTCTTTGGCGGATGCTTTGCCGCCGTTGTGTTCTTCTAGTGGATGCTTTGCCGCTCTTGTCTTTCTCCCGGATGCTTTCTTTGCATTGGTTTGGACGGATGCTTGGCGCGGTTTCTAGCGGATGCTTTGCCGCTATTGTCGTGTATGGTTCTCGATAGCTAGCTACCCGGTGTTGTGTGGTTTTTATTGTAATAGGTTCATTCAAGGGTCCGCCCCACCCCTCCCCTTTCGTTTCTTCTTTGTTTGTTTGTGTCGGGGTTTTATGGGTAACCCGAGGGTTACTTCGCCTCCCCTTGTATCCGTTACCGGCGATTCTTTTGGCCTTTTCTGGCAATGAAAAACGCCAACTTAGGTGGGCGTGGTCTCAAAAAATCATGAATGGTTACAAAGTGGAGTGCGTCCAACAGCGGGCACTCTTGAACATGAGCCGGATTAGTACATAATCCAGTGAACTCCATTTGATTGTCCTGCAAATGTAAACAACTTTGTTTAGCTAAGGATACTTGAAAAATGTTTAACACCGTCACTAATCTAATCAGAAACTCTGAAACGAAAACCCCATGGAAGCAGCATATCCTCCTGTCTCGATTTGAGGCGGGCGACCCAGCCAAAGGCACCAGAAAACGTCGCCCTTCACCGCTGGCGTCCTGTCGCAGACGCCACTGGCAGGCAGGACCGCAGGATCCAGAACCACAGGTGCACAGCAGGCTCACGCACTCCCTGTCCAACTCAGTTCTTACATAGTAATCCTCAGTACTGCATGTTCCAACCTCGTCCTCATCCTCTTCGTTCGTTTGTTCCTGTCTGTCTGTGCCTCTGTGGCCAGAGACTCTTGCAACATTGAAAATATCTCTAGAATACCAAAGAATGCTCAACTGATTCTTCAGTTACAGTTTTCAGTTTTCACACCTCACTGTGTCAGTTGTGCAACTCTTTGCCATCTACTACAACTGGAAACAAGCACATACTCCAGCTCAACACAGGCAAAGGATACCACGCTCTACCACAGGCACACAAGAACACTTACCACCTGTGTCTTCCCTCAATTGGTGTTTATGCTTCAGACGGCAACACACAACATGCATACATACATACATACATACTCTGAATCAAAAGACAGTGAAATTAAACAAGCACAAGGGAAGTTTCCTGTGTGGTGCCACATTCTATCATTTCACGTTCAGACTTCAGAAACACGCCACTAAAGGATCAAATAATTCAGAGCCAAACACAGCTTGTGTTACTGCTTCACGGTTCCACAAGTACATATACATCTGGCATTGCCGGAGGACGGGCACGTGGCTCTCCATGGCATAGCAGCAATGCCAGTCAGATCAGATTCAGATCCATTGCCCGTAGATGCATACAGTACATTACACCCTCACAGAACCTCTGGCCCATTCAAATTCGATCCCTCTCAATGAAGCAAGGAAAATTCCACTGAGATGAGTGCCCAATCAGTTCAAAAGGGGGAAATCCACTGAAGATGAGTGCCCAATCAGTTCAAAAGGGGGTACAAGTAACCATGCTACCATCCAGTCTCTAGAGTCCCTCCAGAACCCCCACCACAAAAGAGGACAGACAGTAACAACAACCTATCCGTGACTGAAATGGTCAAGTAAAGTACCCACCATGCTAACATCTAGTAAAGTACCCACGCATCGTTGCAGCATTGTGATTTGCCTTTAGGGATTCACTCCTCCAGCTCAATGCAGCAAGGTCAATAACGACAGCAGGCCAAGTGTCCCACATATAAGAACAAAAGCAAAGGCATTTCCCACTTTTCGCTCAGATCCGCATCTGTATGTAGTACTGCCCAATCAAGGGCCCTTTTCAAGTGGTCCAGGAATAATGTGATACTGTATGTGGTACTATCAAGGTTTCACCAAGCTCTCGTGAAAGGATAGATATGTGGCCATGTTACAACCTTGCAAGAAGAATCGATCCAGATATTCAGTGATGTATTTATTGTGGCATATGGTCCTGGGCTGCCTAGCTACATAGTAACATCTTCAGTTTGCTTTATGGTTGGGTTGCATTCCGAAAAGGATAGCTTGTTTTCTGTTTGCTTGATTGATATTTGAAAAACAGCAAACTAATATATCAGGTTGGTAAACAAGCCATGCTTATTTACTTGATGAAGAAATAAAGCCAGTAAACTGACTGCACTAAGATACAACAACAACAACAACAACAACAACAACAACAACAACATAGCCTTTAGTCCCAAGCTAGTTGGGGTAGGCACTGCACTAAGATACAAGGCCTTTTTTTAAAGCAAGATGAACTATTCTCTTCTTCAAGGTGTGAGAAAATGTTGACTATCACATTCACACAGTTTACAAAATCAATACCTTTGAACCTACTCCAAAAGCTATCCCACACACGCACACAAATTCCAACAAATGACGCTCCCAGCAAAATGAAAGAAAAAAAAAAACATATGTAACACAGCCCCTTACAGTGATTCATTGCTGTCATCACTCTCTTCACACAAAGGAGCAGACTGGATTATAACCCGAGCTCCAGAAGGAAGCCTGCAGTTTTAAAACGGTCTATTTTGTCAGTATCAGGAAACAGAACCAGTAGATGGATATATATGAGAACAGTGAGAGGAAACTAACCTTTCTTCGATCTTGATCACGTCCTTGTCCTCGTGGAATGACTCTATTCTAGCAGAAGATAGTTTACCCAGTGATGGATCAGTCATCCTATTGCTTGCACTCTTTGATGAACCCAGGGGTGAGGATCTAGTGCTATATCCTTGTTGACTAGAGCTGTTTCTCACATCAGAGACGGGGGAGAGTATTGTTCCATTTCTCGATTGCTTACATGATATGATTCTGATAGTTTGGGAAGACACCTGAAACTACCTGACTCACAAGAGCTTTCTGTATCACTTTTGGAATGTGCTGCTCTATAAACTCTGAAAAATGTTCAAAGGAGGCACCGGGTCAAAAGTCAGTACACCCAGAGGTACCAATAAAGTCCTAGCCATATTTAAATATCGAATTGCTTGAGCAACATCAAAAAATACTGAAGAATAAAGTGATAGTCTGCAAACTTCCCGCTTCAACAGAGTTTAGTGACACATTGTAGACACAAGGTTCAGTTGGACACAATATTGTAAGCACAAAGTAAATACACCATTTTTCTTCAAGCATCTTATGGTTGGAGTCTCTTATCTTGTATATCTCTAGTCTAGGATACTATCATAACACAGAATGAAGACATAAGAAATTGACTTGATCTTTTTAGCACCCAATATTAATGCAACTAGTTAGCACACTAACGAATATGACTTCAGATATGAAATAACAAAAAAAATACAGTAACTACTGATCAGAAGATAATGAGGCGTGATAGGCTACACTAGGTGTGAACAAGTTTGTTTCCCCCCAAACTAGTTGAAACGATCCAAGCATAAATGCTAAGCAATCTAGCCACCCTCCTCACCAGGGATTAAGCAAATTAACAGTGTCGGAACAACCCTAGGGGCCGCTACACTATCATGATAAAATCACGCATCGTTCTTACTGGCACCATAGTCCAAGATTAGAAGGTCAGAACAATCTGTGGTAGTATTGTATACTGTACCTATCCTCGTCATAAGACGATGAGCGTTTAGTGAGCTGATTCCTCTCCCGGACTCATCCTGCTTCTTGGTCTCAACCAAGCTCCCACTGAAACATTCCGACTCTGGAGCTCTCATCCCAACTGTTGTTGTATTACAAGGGATTTTGTCGAGGTGTCGCAACGCCACAGGAGTGGAGAAAACTGGAGAAGGGAACTCAACCTGCGTAAACCGAGGCCTGCACGTTGGGATGAACCCAAAGCCTCGGTGTTCTTTCACAGATATAGAACCACAAGTGATAATCTGCATTAGCAAATTGGCAGGCTTCAGTTTCACACCCATGGAGCCAAGCATGTGTTCCTCCTCTAGCGTCCTAAAGCTACTTCTCCTGCTGGCCTCCGCTCTGATCAGGGACTCCAAGGTCTCAACTCTGCCACCAGGCGAAGCGTCAGAGGAACGCACGGCCGGGGGACTCCTGAACGATCTCAGGCACCTTCGGTGACGGCATCGTCGAGCTCCTCTGATGACACTCCTGAATCTCAGCGTCCGATGCCGAATCCATGGACACTCCCGCCTGCACGCGAGTATAGGGGTGTTCAGCAACGACATCCCTCTCGCTGTCGTCCGTTTGTGTGGCGGCATCCTGAGCTCCCATGGGTCTGCAGACCCTGTACTCCGAAGGTCCTGGTGAGCTCGCCTCTGACAGTGGCGCGTTTCTCCCTGCAGGTTCAGGGGACTGGTTGCCGGATGAGCCTGTCCGGCACAGCTCATCCTCGTGGTTGGTGGAAGCCGACGACGACGACGGCAGCGCTGCTGCTGCTGTTGGTTGCGCCTGCTGCTTCTGCTGTGGCCGTGGAGTGGTGGCAGGTGGAGGTGAGATCTCCTTGCTAGCTGCGGACGGCGATGACGACGACGAGCACCCTTCTTGCGAGCCCCGCGACTGTGGAGACTCTTCCTTGCCGTGCTTCATCAGGCCCTCCACCTTTGGGTTGCTGCTGACACCATTCTGCTGCCGATCTGAAATGAAACAAGAAGAGCACGAGCACGAATTGGACCAAGATCTGATGGAAACAATGCATTCATTCACAGGAGAGGACACAGAATCAATCAATCAATCAAAGAATCAGTCGTGGAGATATGTACCTGGCGGCGGCGAGCGGTCAAGGAGCTCGGAGCCCTTGAGGATGTACTCGTTGCCCTGCGCGGGGAGCACCAGATCGTCGTCGGACAGGTCGTGCCACACGAAGCCGTTCTTGTAGCTCCTGATACATTACAGCACAGCAGCAGGCCGGAGGGATCAGACAAAGCCAAGCGAATTGAAGGTTGGGAAATTGGATTGTGAGGTGCAGCAGCGAGCAGGAGTGAGTACAGACCTCTTGCAGGACCATGAATACAAGGAGGCCATGCCCTTCCCCGCAGGACGTTGAGGCGGTTAATCACATCTGCAGCGGCAACGCCATTCATTAACTAACGCGAATGAATCGCATCATCATCAGCTAGATGAGATGGTTTGTGGCGGTTGTTGGTACACTTCTCCAGCGAGTTTAATGGCGAATTTGGACGGAACCGGAAGGGTAAGGCGGCGGCGCCAGCCAGCTTTATTAATGGAAGGGAAGGGAAGGAGATGAGTCGGATGAGTGACTGACCTCGCAGGTAGAGACCTTCCTCCGGGGCGGCGAGCGGCACCTCGATGAAGTGCGGGTGCTCCAGGTGGCGGTTACGGCAGAGGTAGTACACCACGGCCACCCTCTTGGCCGCCGGGGTCGCCGGGAGCGAGGGTTGGGGAGGCGACCGCGCCGGGGTCTGGTGGTGGTGGTTGTGGTGGTGACTCTTGCCCGGCGGCTCGACCCACACCTTGTTGCGTCCGGGACTGGTCCCCGTGCCCGTGCCTGTGCCGCGCCGCCGCGCCGGCCTCCCCTCCGTCCCTGATGACCCTGTCCCGGCTGGTGGAGCCATTCGCGGAAGGAGAGAGGGAGGGAGGCAATGGGGCGCGCTGCCGCCGCCGCCGCCGCCGCGGATCAGATCACACGGCGATGGGCATGGAACCAACCCTGCAGAGTGCAGAGCACCGGCCGCCGCTGGCGGCGGCGGATGGGATGGAAGAATGGAAGGACGGCGGATGGGATGGTACGGATCGGATAGAAGAATGGAAGGACCAAGAACGCGAATGGGGTGGGGGGTGGAGAAGGAAAGTAATTAAATGGAGCAGTAGGCGGGAGAGCTCAGAGCTCCGGAGGGGGGAAGAGGCCGGTCCGCAGGGGAGGGAGGCAATGCGAACACGAGAGCAAAGCGGCGGTGAATAATGGAGGAAGCTTGCTCAGGCGCTCAGCTGAGTGATTACTGATTAGGAATAGGAAGGAGGAGAGGGAGAGCGAGGCAATAATGGAGCAGCGGCAGCGGCGGCATGTTGGTGCACGACGCGACGCGATGCGACGCGACTGTAACATGAGGCGGCCGGCCACTGTTGCTGACGAGGGGTCCGGATGGTATGGGGGGCATGGCATGGCAAGGCTGGGGCTGGCTCGGCCTCGGCCGTTTGAGCCTTTTCCCCCCTCCCTCTTCTTCACCTCTTCGCTCGTGTCGTGTCGTGGTAGGCACCACCAACTCGCACGCACGTCGTTCCAGCGAGGCGGACGGGAGACGACAGGGAGGAGGAGGAGGAGGAGAAAGGTGGACCGTGACTGGACTGAGCAAGTGAGGAGTCGTGTTGGCCAAGATGGGGTGAGGAAAGTGAAAGCGTGAGGAGGAAGACGATGGATTAATGACGCGATTTGGATCGGATGGATGCCTTTTTTGGATGCTGAAATGAAATGCTTCGAGTTGTCCATCTGTCTGCCTCGATGACGATCCTCGATGAGCTCGCTCCCGGAGTCCGGGGACCTGATGGATCTCAAGTTCTCAACGACACCACCGAGCTCAAGAAAGAGTGAAAAGTGGATATTTCAGGGTACATTCATCAATATGCTCTTGTAACTGTTACCAGAAGTTGTGATATATATTCCAGAAAGGCAAAGTACAAATATATATTCCGAACCACTTGCGAGAGCTGAAAAGGTTGTTCACAAGTCAAGTGGATGAAGACGCCTTGTATATTTCAGAAAGCGTATACGTTATATCAACTCTCATTTTACCTTTGCAAGTCTAGGAGTCACCCTGGATGAGAGATATTCAAGTCCAGTAGGGACTGGTATTTACAACTTTCGAGTACATGGCGGTTTGTACCACCGCCTCAACAATTTGGTTCCGGTGTGGAAGACGCAAAATCGCCATCTACAGTTGTACTTTTATGATACGTAAGATGAGTCCTTGTCACATAGACAAAAAAGAGGTCTCCTGATCTTGATATCAACCTCATGCGGACTATCCTTGCAATTTTGCAAGATAACCCATATGTACAGATTTTTAGGCGAAACGGTGACTTTCCAAGCTTACCATATTGAGCTCAATACAAATATCACGTTGATCAAGGTCAGAACTTATACACAAGGAAATACCAATGTTGTACCAAAACCCGATTTAAACTAACAATTTCCAAGAACAATACCGTGACGTTATCACGGGCATTATACTAGTTATTAAAGTATCTCTAATGACAAAATAAGTCATAACAAAATAAATAATAAGACGAGTGACCAAATAAGATGGCACGGAAAACCATGTTGGCACTTTCAAGGGACGGAGGGAGTAATGTATGTACTCCCTCCGCTCCACAATACTTGCAATTTTTGACTCATATAAACGTGTTTATTTGCTCGCCTTATTCAAATTTTTATGTAAATTATAAAACAAACAAAACGTCATTACAATATCTCTAGTGATGTAATAAGTCATAACAAAAGTGGTAATATTTATTAAAAAAAGTTGAATAAGGCGAGAGGTCAAACATAGTTTATATGAGTCAAAAAGAATTGCAATTATTATGGAATCGGAGGGAAAGACACCTACACTTCCTTCCTAGTAGTATCACCTTTTTTTCTTGAAGTGTGGTCATCTAGCCGGCGTGGCCGTGGGCACCATCCTGCTCCTATCAGTTTTTGGGGTCTCGCTCCCTCTAGCTCATGTGCTTGCTGTCTGCCGCTGTGCGTGCCCATGTCCATCGATCAGTCCATGCATGTGCACCACAAATCAATCCAGTACGTTATTTGGTTTGTCCAATAACATCTTAAACTTCAACTCTACTATACGAGTACTCCTACATGAAGACACGAATAAAGAAGCAGCGTTCTTCTTCTCTTCACTTCCACATGGGGCAAAGTAAGATGGGATTATATATACTTCCAGTTGAGTCCTGCATCTCCTAGTCATACCACCTGCCTTTAATTTTTTTTTTTTTTTTTTTTCCTTTGCTTTCCTTCATGCGGTGCCTAAACACCTGCAGCAGGTAGGCCACTGGGGAGACAACTATCACTCCATCTCTTTAATTTGAGCTTTGCACTGCATCCCAAACCCTGTCCTTTTGACATGTGATTAAGAAGCACCCCCAGGCCCGCTTTCATTTAAAACTCTAAACCGCCAGTCAGGACTAACGTCAACATTAGTGTTGCAATGATTTGGACCCTTCCTGCTCCTAAGCTATGAGGCAGGTGTTACTAGCATGAATCAAGCTTGAAAGGAAGTTAAGCGTACTCTCTCCGTTCAAAAAAAAAAAAAAACAATTCTCACTTCGCAAGCAAGCAATTTCAATTTTGTTCAGATTTATATAAAAGATTACATACACATATAGTACAAAATAAGTATCAGTGCATCAATATGATGGAATACTTTTTCGTAATAAATTTTGGTTGAAACACTAATTACTATAATCGTGGTTAAACTTTAGTCAAGTTGAGCCCCGTTTGGCACAGCTCAACTACACTAGTAAAGCCGTTTTTTTAGGAAACAACTTTATGAGCAACTCTCTAAATGAAGTAGAACTGTTTTGAAAAAAGTGTTTGGCAAAATAGCTTCACCAATGACTTCATGCTTGATATGAGAGTACTTCTTCCTTGCCCATGTGACGGACAAGCACATCTTATCTTAATTTCGAAAAAGATGCATGTGCGTATGTATACGTACGCCTGTATAATGACTAATGAGACAAACTGACTGGAATATCAAGGAATGATTAGTCCAGTGTTGTACTAGTTTAGATCCAAGAGAGGCATGCACGTACGAAAGCTCTCTTGCACCTAATTTCCTGCAATGTCTGTACATGCACACTCTGCCCCCTTCTGTTGTACGTGTTCTGCAAGATTTTTTTTCCAAAAAAAAAAAAAAACACAGAATGGAAACTAAAGATGCCGGCGTTGTGCAAGAATGGCCAAATATATAATAATAATTATTGTCCTACATTTGGTGTATGTATTTGGCTGTGTAGGTTTGTCGTAGAGGCCAGAATTATTCCATTTATTTTTTTGGCAAAAAATAATTATTTATTTTTTAAAAAAAAAAAAGAAGAAATTTTGAGAAGAGGCTATAGGAAAGCGCCGGCATGATGCAATTTATTCATCCGATCCACCGACTCCAACTGCAGAAGGCATGTAGAGGAAAGGACATGCAATTGCTTTCGTGGGCGTGGGCGTGTTGCTGCTTCTGCAAACAAAACAAAGGAATCAATGCGACTAGAGCGACACAGCAGCTGCAAGGATACTTGTTCACATGCTCTAGTCGATCTCTGCTTACTGTTGGGTTCGGCAATCAGCAGCAGTAGGCAGGCCTATCCTGTCGTTACCTGTCTAGTTTAATCACGGCATAAACTATCCTTTTTTTTTTTTTTTTTTGCGAAACAACTATCTTAATTATTTACTACACGTACGCTTGGTGATATGGTAGCACAGCCACATCCATGTCTTGCATCTTTTTTTACTCCCTCTGTCCCCCAAATGTGCGTCCGCTTTTGGTTTTTCGTGCACAACTTTAACTGGATTTATACAAAAAATACGTCGCAACATTTATATCTTCAAATAAATTTATTAAAAAAAAAAAAGGTTCAAAGATCTTTCCAACGATACTAATTATGTATGATAAATATTAATATTTTTTAATCTATAATTTATTAAGGTTGTTTTTTTAAAACGCAGGCGACAAACATTTTGGGATGGAGGGAGTATGCTATAGGAGTAGGAGGTGTGGTTAGTTGGTCCTGTTTATAAAGAATCCAATAGCCATTTTGATGATGAGTCAGGTAAGGTGATGGAACTACCGAATACTCGAATGAATCACTGAGTCACATGGGGGGCAAGGAGTACCTGTCCGGACTCTGCTTGCATAGCATTGGGACCGACTGTATATCATGGACACCAGATCAGTATTAATTTTTTTTCTTTCATTTACCTGAAACATCATTATTTGCATTATTTGAGCACGGCTTGTGAGGTACCTCATCAGAACATGCATATGCAGTACAAATACCCTAAGGGCCTGTTTGGATCCCTTGAATTTGGAGGAATCGTAATCTACTTAATAAATTAAGCTATTTAGTTTGGAATTTGAGATTCTCTAACTTTTCAAAGTTCACAAATAAACCTATCTCAAATTCATAGGGTGAGAGATAGGAATTGAATTCCACTACCATGTTATGTTTGCACTTGCACTTTGCACTATCACCATGTTATGTTTGCACTTGCAAGCCGTGGGACACGATATTCCGGACCAAGTCAATCATCCTAACCCGTCCCCAACAAAGTGTTAGAAGGGGCGTGCTCGTTAGCAATGGGATGTTACCCACGATAAAAGCGAAACCCGATGAGAGCGTCTCCATCTCGAACGAGAACTTCGGGGCGCAAAGGCCCGAGGGGCGAGCTCGAGCTCGTCCCGGAGAAAAACTTCCGCCTGAACGAGCTCCCCGAGGAGCGCGGAGGTATAACGAAGCTCCGCGCTGGACGACGGGCTCTTTTTCCATCTCGAACGAGCTCCCGAGCACCAAATCCAAGGGCGATCGGGAGAATCCGGGGCGTGATGATTAGGATTGAATCGCGGACTACGCGGCCGGCGCCGCAAATCCACGACGGATCTCATGCGCGCGAGATGCGTCGGCGGCACGCGCGGCGTGGAACTGTCGACGGCGACCAAATGACGACAAGCACAAGAGACGGCCACTCGCGACAAGAATGACCTCGACGGACAAAGTCGAGCTCTGCGTCGAGCTCTCCTGGCCACCGTTTTTGCGACACCAAGTACAAGCATTTAAGGCACGGCGGCGCCTCCACGACCTCGGCCAGCGGACACCGGCGCGTGCGGCCGGACGATGCAGCGCGCGAAATGCGGAGCGGCGGGGCCGAGCTCATTGTTTCCCTCGCGCCCGACCAGCGAGCTTGAGCTCGGCGTCCGTCGTACTCCGCATCGAGATCACGGAGCCGCCTCTACTCTAAACTATGGCGGCCGGCGAGCGTGCTAGGAAGTAGAGGCGGCGGCGCGCGCCCGCAGCCGGCCCGGCGTGCGGAACGTGCTGAGGAACTTTTCCTCTTCACCCCCAAGACTTGTATTCCTTCTATTTCTAGGCCCTCCGCTCGGTGACCCCTGTGAGCTCCCCTTGCGACTATAAAAGGGAGGACTCGACCCTTGCAGAAGGCAAGCTCTCTTGCACACTTTCGAAACACATACACCCACCCTCGATCCCACTCATCACCACGAGACTTGGGAGCACATCTCCCTCTCTCGCCGACTTGTGTTCGCCCGATCTGGCGGTTTGAGCTTTGATAGTGCCACACACCGGACTAGGGTGCTTTCGGTAGCCACGAACCGGTATAAACCCCGTGTCATTGTTCTTGAGCTAGGCCATCGTTGCACATTAGCCGATCGATTCTGTGGCCGTGGTATCACGACCCGCGGCAGTTGGCGCGCCCGGATAGGGGCGGCGCTAGTGTGACGTTCACCACTTGATGGCTTCCTTCACCACCGTTCCGGCGTCCGGCGCTACCGTGCGCGCTTCTTCGGGACCACGGACCGCCGGGCACCAGGCTCAGGGGCTCCCTCGTCGGAGCCACCTTCCCCGGATGGTGCGGGACGAGATGACGCCCGGCTCGTCGCGACGACGCCGGCGACGCGCGTCTTTGGTGCGCTCGGCCCGGGATCGACCTTCGGTCCGCTAAGCCCCATACGAGCGGCGGCCGACCACTTCGTCGCCATCGCGGACCTGCTTCCGCACATCCTCAGCCCGAGCCGACTCAGGAGCTTTTCCGCGACGTCACCTTCTCCACCGCCAACGTCGTCCTGCAGTGCGCCGGACGAGAGCCGCTCTCCCCGACGAGTTCCTCGCGGCCTACGACGAGATGTACCCGCGGGGCAGCTCTTCTGCCCGGAAGGCGCAGCACTGAGCTTGGAGCGACCGGTCTCGAGACCGCGCTGGCAGCTTGAGCCTCGCAGGGTCGACCCCACGCGAAGTGCTACATGTGCCGCCACACGGATGGCACCGTCTTGCCAGCTACCACAGCGGGACGAGTCTTCCCGCAGACACCCCGCGTGCTCGGTCGAGGCCCCGGACGGCTTTCGCTCAACGCCGCCACCTAAGCGGGTGCACGAAGCGCCTCGGCGAGCTCGAAGAGGCCGGCGTGAAATCGCGCAGAACGACGCCCTCCTCGAGGAGGTGGGAGGTCGCCGACGAAGCGCTGAGCTTCGAGGGCGAGGAAAGTAGCGACGCCGCATCGATGAGGCCGACGACCTCCCGCCAGCCTTCAAGACGGCGGCCGCGAGAACCTCGCGGGCGACCAGAGCTCCTCCACGAGCTCCCGAACCCGAGGCACCGAGTCCGAAGGCTCCACCGTGATTTGCGCTCCCTCATCGAGAGGGGCGCGAAGCGAGAAGGTGGAAAGCTCGGAGTCACACGGCGCCTTCGGGAGGACGCAGGCCTCACTCCAACGAGGCCGCGAGCAGGGAGTCTCCACGTGTCCACGCTTCGCCCACGGGTGGGAGAGAACCGCGACGCCGGGACACCCTCGGCGCCGACGCGCGAGGCGCGCAGAAGCGCGGACGCCGAGCCTTGCGATCGCCGCGACGACGGGCGTGATGACGACCGCCCGCGGGACCCTACAAGCCAAGAGGAGGCGGCCACTACGGCGGCCAAGAGGATCGCGGTATTAGCCCGACCCCGGCGTCGGGGAAAAGCGGCGGCGCTCCCCGCCACGCGATACCCAGAGCTCGAGGCGGGCGCGGGGAGCTCCCACGCCCGACGGGAGGGCCGGGTGTTCGGCTCCGGGTTCCGCGGCCACGCCCGTTCCCTCGGCGTTTCGAGCCCGACCTCCGTCGGAGAGTACAACGGAGAGACGCGGACCCGTCGTCACGGCTCAGGACTACCGCCTCGCGTGTCGGGCGGGGGGAGCCGACGGCGAGGCTCTTCATCATCCGCAACCTCCCCGTACCTCGCCCGACACGCGGGCTCGCTCCTGGCTCGACTTGCCCACGGTATGATCGGCGGTAGCACGACCTCCCGCGATGTTTTTCGTTGGCAACTTTCAGGGGACCTACTCGCGCCCGAGCAACACGTGGGACCTCCGGCATTTTGCAAAGCGGCGGAGGAACGAGAGCCCGCTGGCGACTACATCGGCGCTTTCCAAGCTCGCAACGAGCTCACCGACGCCACCGATGCGGAGATCATCACCGCCTTCACCTTGGCACAACCTGCGAAACGCTCATCCGTGAGCTCGGCACTCGCAAGCCCAAGACGGTGAAGGACCTCCCTCGACCTTGCCACGAACCACGCCAGGGCGGGGAGGCCATCTCCGCAGCCCTCCATGGCACCACCGGCAAGGGCAAGGAGAAGGCGGCCGATGAGGCCGGCGAAGGCTCAAGCTCGCGCCCAAGAAGAAGAACAAAAACAAAGCGCCATCGGCGGGGCGACGACTTCGTTGCGGTCGCCGAGAAGAGGAAGCCGAAGCGCCAAGGCCGCCTGGCCCTCGGCGCCCAAGGACTTCTTCAAGAAGAAACTTCGACCTCCCCGTCCCAACCACGAGGGCCCTGGTCAAGCACAAGTTTAGAGACTGCAGGGCTCCTTCGGAAGTTCGTGGCGGGTGCGGGAGAAGGAGAGGGTGCGGGCGACGAGCGCCGCGCCGGCGAGGGCGAGTTCGATGACCAAAGAGGGCGACAAGGACGTCTTCTTTGAGGATGGCGTCGTCAATGTCGCCTTCGGCGCTCCCACCGCCGTGTGAGTCCAAGCACCGCCCGGAGGCTCCCCGCAGGCGCGAGGTCCTTTCACCGAGCCCGCGACGCCATCCTACCTCAAGTGGTCCGAGGCCCCGATCACCTTCGACAAGAAGGACCATCCTGCACGCAGCCGCATCCGGCGCTTCCCGCCGTCGTCGACCCCATCGTCCGGAACCAAGCGCCTCGGGAGGTGTGCCGATGGATCGCGGCAGCGCCTCAACCTCCCCTACGTCGACACCATGGAGGCCCTCGGCATCACGCGAGCTCGACTCCGACCTTCCACAGAGCCCATCCACGGAGTGGTGCTAGGGAAGCAGGCGTTCCCGCTCGGCCGGGATAGACCTCCTCGTCACCTTCGCGACCGAAAGCAACTTCCGTAGGAGGTGCTCACCTTCGAGGTGCTCTCCCGCAAAGAGCGCGTACCATGCGCCGGGTTGGCCGTGCTGCGCGTTCATGGCCGTCCCCAATTACACGCATTCCTCAAGCTCCAAGATCCCCGGGACCGGCGGCGTGATCACCGTCAACTCCACCTTCGGAGCGCCTTCAATCATGACAAGAAGGCCGTGCACGCCGACGCCCTCATCAAGTCGGAGAAGCTCATCCCCCGAGATGCTCGCGTGGGTGCGCGGAGGACTCCGCCGAGCTGGAAGAAAGCCGCGAGCACATCCAAAGAAGTGGCGAGCTCCTCCCGATGAGCCGAGAAGGCAAAATGATCCTTTCGAGCGGGACCGAAGACGCCAAGGCGGTGAAGGTCGACGAGAGGGCGCACCGTTCGCGTCGGTGCCGAGCTCAATCCTAAATAGGAAAGCGAGCTCGTCGACGCCTTCTGCGCGAACCTCGACGTGTTGCGTGGAGACCCTCGGACATGCCCGGCATACCGAGGGAAGTCGCCAGCACTCCTTAACATCAAGCCCGCTCTCGGCCCAGGTGAGCGGCGTTCCACGCCGACGACGGCGCGGCGGTGCAATCGCCGAGGAAATAGATAAGCTCTTAGCGGCGGGCTTTGTTAAGGAGGTGTATCATCCCGAGTGGATAGCCAACCCTGTACTAGTTAAGAAGAAGAATGGGAAATGGAGAATGTGTGTTGATTATACGAGTCTCAACAAGGCATGCCCAAAGGATCCGTTTCCTTTGCCGCGCATCGACCAAATCGTTGACTCCACCTCCGGCGTGCGAGGCGCTCCGTTTTCTTGACGCATACTCCGGCTATCATCAAATCGCGATGAACGAGCTCGATCAGCTCGCCACCTCCTTCATCACCCCTTTCGGCGCATTCTGCTACGTAACCATGCCATTCGGGCTAAAAAACGCCGGCGCCACCTTTCAAAGGTGCATGCAGAAAGTGTTCAAAGAACTTCTCGGGAAGCGCGTAGAGGCATACATCGATGACATCGTGGTCAAGACGAAACGCACCGGAGAGCTCATCCCCGACCTCAAGGAAGTCTTCGATAAGCTTCGCGAGTTCGGGGTAAAGCTCAATCCCGAGAAGTGCGTGTTTGGAGTCCCGCGAGGAAAGCTCCTCGGCTTCATCGTATCTGAGCGCGGCATCGAAGCCAACCCTGAGAAGATCGAGGCCATCCGCAACATGGGCCCTATCAAGAACGTCAAGAGCGTCCGGCGGCACGGGATGCCCGCGCCCTTAGTAGATTCATTGCTCGGCTAGGCGAACGAAGCCTCCCGCTATACAAGCTCCCCGAAGAAGTCTCGAGTGTGCCCTGGACCAGGCGAGGCCCAGCCACGCGCTTGACTCTCCGAAAGAGCTCACGCAAGCCCACCCATACTCACACACCCAAGCCGGATGAGCCGATGCTTTATACATCGCGCGGCCACCTCGCCAAGTGGTAAGCACGGTGCTCGTGGTGGAGAGGGGAGGAGGAAGGCCACGCCGCCCTCCGAGTACGACTGGCCAGGTCCTCGTCGGCGAGGTCCTCTCCGACCACAAAACCCGCTACCCTCGGCTCCGGAAACTCGCCTCGCCGCTTCTCATCACGCGCCGCAAAGCTGCGGCACTACTCCGACGCCCACCCGATCCGCGGTCGTCTCCAGTTCTCGCTAGGCGAGGTCATTAAGTAGCCCCAAGGCTACGGGGCGCGACGCCAAGTGGGGAATCGAGCTCATGGGGTCGGACATCTGCATGCCCCGAGACGCCATCAAGTCTCGTGTCCTCCCGATTTCGTGGCGAATGGACGAGACGCGTATGCCAAACCCAATACGACATCGAGTCTTGACGCTCTACTGGACGGCTCTGTGAAGAAGTACGGCGCCGGAGCAAGCCCGGGTCTTCGCCTCGCCACACAACGCGCGCATGAGGTACTCAATCCGCCTTCACTTTACCGCCTCCAAAGAACGTCGCCGAATATGAGGCTTTGGTGAACGGCATGCGCATCGCCGTCGAGCTCGGCATCAAGCGCCTCGAGATCGCAGGAGATTCCAAGCTCGCCGCGACCAAGCCACGAAGGAAGCATTTCGCGTCGGCCCAAGGATGATTCGTATCTCGCAAAGGTACGCGGAGCTCAAGAACGCCGACGGGCTCGAAGTTCAAACACATCCGTCGCCAAATAAACGGCGACGCCGACGTCCCGCCAAGCTTCGCTCGTCTTCCGATCGACTCCGTCCCGCCCCGCCCAGCGCCACGGCCGCATACATACCCTCCATCCGGCTTGATGGGAAACCCTCGAACCCACGCGACGGACCCGCCGAGGACCCCGCTCGCTCCTCCCACCAAGGCCTCGAGGGACCACTCGAAGCTCGAGCTCGCCTATGGAGACGACCACCAGAGGTCAACCGTCGGCTCCGAGGTCCCTCGCAACCCCGGAGCCGGGGGTCCCGAGGCCCGACCGGGCGGCTCCCATCCGGCATGGCCGGGACGCGGGCTTCCCACGGAGAAAGAGGAAAGACGCGGGCCGCGTCCGCCGAGCCAAGTCTTACGCCATCGCCGAACGTGAGCTCTACAGGAAAGAGTGCATCCAGATACCCCGGGCACGCGTCACCTTCGAGGAAGGACGCCGAGCTCATCGGAGAGATCCATGCCGGCTATGTGGACACCACGCCCCCGCGAGCCCTCGTGTGGGCAAGGCGTTCCGTCAAGGCTTTTATTGGCCGACCGCGGTCGCCGACGCCAACCAGATCGTCTTGGCCGTTGCGGGGTGCCAATTCTTCGCCAAAAAACGCACCTTCAGCGCAGGCCCTCCGGGCGATCCCCATCACTTGGCCCGCCAGCGGTCAGGGGGCTCGACATGGTCGGTCCTTTCACGAGGTCGCCCGGGGGCTTCACCCACCTCCTCGTCGCCATCGACAAGTGTACCAAGTGGATCGAGGTGATGCCCATCTCACGCACAAGGTCGCAAGAGACAGTCAAGTTCTTCGACGGCATCATCCACCGCTTCGGCGTACCAAACTCGATCATCACCGACAACGGCACCAACTTCACCGGGCAGATCTTCCTCGACTGGTGTGACGACTACAACATCCGAGTGGATTGGGCTTCCGTCGGCCACCCAAGGACGAACGGGCAAGTCGAACGCGCCAACGGCTTGATTTTGCAAGGACTAAAGCCACGAATCTTCAAAAGGCTGGAGAAATTCGGAGGACGATGGATCGCCGAGCTCCCCATAGTCATATGGAGCCTCGGGACTACTCAAGCGAGAGCCACGTGGGCGGACCCCCTTCTTCCTCGTCTTCGGCTCGAAGTCGTGCTCCCCGCCGACCTCGACTACGGTGCGCCGCGAGTACAAAAGCGCATAACAACGCCGGCAACCAGCACCTCGCCGGAGGGCGGCGGACCAACTCGAAGGGCCCGCGAGGTCGCGGTCGCACATTCAGCCAAGTACCGGCGATCGATCGTCGTTACCACGACCGCCATGTTCGAGGGCGAGCTTTCAACGCCGGCGACCAGTCCCGCGACAAATCAGCACGAAGGAGAAACGAAGCTCTTCGCGCCCCAGGAAGGACCGTTCACCATCGCCCGAGTCCTCCGCCCAGGCTCATACAAGATCCAGGACTCCCCATGCGGTAGCGAGCTCGCCAACTCTTGGAACATCGAACGACTACGCCGCTTTACCCTTAGATGCATTTTATAATGTCACTTTTTGTACGAACTCGAATAATAATGACACACCTCGATGCAAAAGTTGTGCAAGCATTCGATCTCTTTCGCCGCACGGTTTGTTAAGCAATGGCTGCCCTTTACCTCCAGCAAGGCCCGCCCTTGCTCGGGGGCTACAGGGGACGGCGCACACCCCGCCTTTTTACGAATTCTTTTTCGCAAAAAACACGAACACTCGAGGAAGAGCTCGACCAGCTCAACCTCGCACTCGTTATCTATCTTTCCATGGCGTCGAGTCCCAAGAAGCTAAAGGGTTCTCGAGCAATATCTTCGGCCGAGGTCCAACGCGCTTGCCCAACAAACTCTAGCGCCCGTGGCCAACGAGAAAGGGCCCGTTGCCTCGATCGACAAGATGCAAACTCGAGAGAACTATGAGCTAGTCGGAAGTACAATCACGGGAAGATAAAATGAGTGATCCATAACATAAGATAACTTGTTATATTTTACATCTTTGCCCCAAGCTCGGGGGACTTTTGTTCATAACGAAGAGGCAGCGCCTCGAGCTATCTAACCCCTGCAGCCTACTCCTCGTCACCGGACGAGTCCGTCTCCACCTCCCTCCTCCGCCCCGTAGGCTCGAACACCGAGCTCCTCGACGGCGAGCCGAGGAGAGTTTCCTCGCCAACTTCATCGGCGGGCCTCCGCGGCAGCCACGACGTCGTCCGGCCGACGCCTCCAGCCGGCTCGGGCCAGCCCTTGCCCATTGTCTTGGCCGAAGCTTGGGCTCAGAGTAGTGGGCGAGGACCACGGCCAGCCTTATGAGCGGCGCGACGGGCATTGTCCCTCACCACGGTAGGGCCACGAAGCACCCGTGCGCTGGTCCCTCCACTTCCTCGACTCACGAGGGCCTCGCACGCCTTCCGACGTCAAGCACGAGGTTGGTGTGCTCGCGCTCCACCTTTTGCGCCGCATCTCGGCTTTAAAATGCCGCTCGAGGAAACCCGAGGCCTCGGCTTTTTGACCGGAGCTCATCGGTCTTCTTCGAGCCCATCTCGCACAACCGCGCTTTGGCTGAGATCCTTCTCCTTCTCGATCGAGCGAGCCGGGTGTGCTTTAGGAGGACTCCGCCACCGTAGAGAACTCCCCCTCTCCCGAAGCTCTCGAGCCAATCCCGCTGATTTCTTCTTCTCAGCTGTAGAGGAACAAACAAATCAAGCCCATGAGATCCAAAAGAGCAAGAAAAAGAGAAGCGCCTTACATGCCAACGCTTGATAAAGCTCTTCCCGCTCCTCCCACAAGGCAAGATTCTCGACATCGAGCCGGATTCTCTCCGCCCGGCATGGAACAAGATCGACCCGCCGACGGCCTCGTGGTCGTAGACTAAAATACCCACCTATCGCCCTAAGCGCTCAAAGGAAGAGAAGGAAGACAACGAAGTTTGGAAAGTTGCGCCACCTTTCCAGCTCGGCTTCGCGGGTCCCTGAGCGCCTTCCCTTTGGCATCGCGCTCCTCTCTCCAACGTCATGGCCCGGCGTTCGAGCCCAGCCGAGCTCCTTGTTCTCCAGGGCACGACGAAGGTCGCCGAGCTCTTCGCATGAGCTCGCTACCGACGGCGGCTCGAGCGACGAGCTCCTCCCTCACGCCCTCACCGCCGCCGCCTCTACTTGACGGACCTCGTCGACGACTCCCTCCCGAGCCTCCTCCGGCGGCAGAGCCCCGACCTCGCGGATGTGCTCCGCGATATCATCAACCCCGCTCCGGAGATCGCGGTGGGAGGTGAACACTCGGCCGAGCCCCGCGCTTGCACGGGACCGGCCACACCCAGCCTCCCCCTAGCGCCCCTCGATCTCAGTTCCGGCCTCCACCACGTGGTTGTAGCCGATCACCGCCTCCCTCAGTCCCGCAGGGAGCAAATCGACCACGAACTCGAAACTAAAAGAGAGGTGAGCGAAGATGAGGTCCTTACCCCGATCATATGGTGGAGGCACGCCGGCTCCTCCCCGAGGGAAGCTGCGGCACCTCGCCCGCGGCATCCGCCGGGCGGTGTCAGTCCCCCGCCCGACCACGGCGGCAATGAAGCCCGACCAGCCCTCAACCCGCCCCTCCACGAACTCTCCGGGCGTCCCCGCCGACGGCGTCCGCGCGGGTCCGGAGTCGGGCGCGATTCTGAGCGTCACCCATGCCCGAGTGACGGCCCCGGGTCCCCGGCGCCACGATAACGGTGGGCTGATGACGTCGCCGCGGGCGACGGGGTCCAGCGGTGCTCCCTGGAGACCTTCCTGAACACCGAGTCTCTCGAGGCGGGCTCGCCGACGGTCGCGTCGCGCAAGACAGTCGCCGGAACCTCAGGCACCTCCCACCGGCGCCTCAACCGACCGCCCGAGCTCCCTCTCGCCAAGACGATCCGCTGCCGCTGATCGTCGCCTCGGTCCTACCTCTCCCTACGAGCTGATTCGCGGCCGGCCCGAGGCGCCTTCTTCGCAGTCCGCCACCGGGGAGAGCCGAGGTTGATTACCTCCCGCCGATCCACGCTGCGTGCAGAGGCTGTCGGGGCACCAGGCCCACCGCAGCTAGCTGAGCGCACACCTGGGGGACGCCATCGCATGGGCCACCGGCACGCACTCCTTCGGCGCGGCGGCGCTCCCCGCGGACTCCGAGCTCGTTCCTCCCTCTCCCCGGAGCCCGGGGGCAATCACCGGAAGCGCCTGCACGATGGGAGGGGCGGGATGTGGCCGCCGAGCTCGACGTCCGCTGCATCCCTTGGCCGCTCAGGGGTTAGGAGCCCCTGGGGGCTTAACTCGCCCTACACGGCAACGGCGGAGAGACGGAGGTTGGTGTCGCGAAGAAGGGGACTCGGCAACGATATATGAGCTCATAGAGAGCAGCAAACTCGAGCACTTACCCGATGGCCACGCCTCTTCTTATCGCCCTTCGACCCGTGGTGCCGGTTAGCGCCCTCTTCCGGGATGGGTGCGGCTCTGAAAGAGCGCCGACTGCGAGCGCGTCCTGACCGACGAGGTCGCCACGCCGGGGCGCCACCCAGGATGACGATGTCCCCCGCCGCTCTCCCACCTCCCGCCCGACGAGCTCCTGGCCCTCCGGCGAACATCCTCGTCTTCCGCCACCTCGTCTCCGGAGGACTCAACCGCCGCGCCTTGAACGATCATGGGAGGACGGGCTCGCCGGCGGGAGGTGCGGCTCGAGGTATACGGCCGACCTATTCAAGCTGGGAGAGTGATTAGAAACGGATTGCAACATCAGCCGGAAGACGCAAGCGAGCCGAAAGATAAACTCACCATCGCGCGCATCGTCGCGGAAGCGCCTCCTCGAATGTTGTTGGGGTCGGCCAGATCCCGAAGGGCTTTCCGGTCACCCGGCGAACGCACCACTCCACGTCCCTCGCTGAAAGCGGCGCTGTCGTCACCGTGCCCCTCAAAGGGCTTCTTCTCCTCCACCATCTCCCGGATGCGGAGAGTTCTCCGCCTTAGGAGCGACCCCGTGTCCTAGGGGCCCAGCGTAAAAGGAGGGGCTCCGAGAGCCTGGCGTTGCACACGCGCCCACTTTCCGAGCAACGCCCCGACTTGGTGGAGAAGGTGGTCGTGGGGGAGTCTCCTCCACAGCCTTTGCCTGGATTCGGGGAAGACGCCGCTGAAGCGCGGAAGGGGCGCCTCGTCGTTCTTCGATAAAACCATTCCTCCCGCCACCCGTGTTCGACGAGCGGGGAGACGGGAGTAGGGTACTTCCCCTTCATGCCGGCCGAGTCGAGCGCGTCATGCCCGATGGGGACCGGAACGCTCGCCGTCGGAGCTATGCGTGATCTTCGTGGAAGAAATGCTTGAAAAGCTCCCAATCCGCATCGATCCCTAGCCACCCCTCGCACAGCACGGTGAACGCGAGAGGTGGAAGATCCCGTTAGGGTTCGGGATGCTGGAGTTCGATCCCCCGCGATGAGCAACGACCGGAGGAACTCTGGCCGAGGGGCGCCCAGCCCTCTATCGTGGAAGGCGGCGAACGAGACAAACGTACCCATCCTGGCGGATCGGAAACGGCGTCGCCGGATTGGGCACGATCCACTCCGGCCGCCCGCGGTCGGCGCGGAGACCTCCGCCGCCACGCGATCCCGCGATCCTGCCGTCTCGGTGATCTTCGACAGCCCACGTGCCCATGATTCCTTCTTCTTCCGACGGCGGCTTCTTGAAGGTCGCCGGCGGCCCGCTGCTCCGCTCACCAAAGCACAAATAAAGCGAAGCGCATCGAGATTCAAGTGGAGGGAGGTGATGGCGGCGGAAAGGGAGAGCGAAGATCGCGCCCTCTCGCCCCCCATTTATAAAGGGAGCTCGACCGGACCCTCAAGGCAAACGAGCCGGGATGGCCCATCGCGCTCCAACGGGCCAGGGTGGCCCGCCACTCTACCTGAGCCCTCCACGCCCTCCGCGCGCTCCACGTGGCGAAACCGGGGGCGCAACGCCCGCAAACAAGAACGGTCATCCTAACGGTAACTCCTCAACGGTAACTTTTCCCAACGGCTCTTTTTTTTCCGCAGCGAAAATCCAGCGAGCTCGTCGCTAACTGTCCGAGTCCCCCATGACCTCGTCGCGACGCCGAACTCACAACAAAGTCGAGCCTCCGGGTTCGAGAGGTCGGCTCTTACGAGCCCGGAAAGGCCGCCCGGAGACAGCCCGAGCAAGGAGCGCGGCGGTGGAGGGGCATCGACGGTCCGTACTCGAACGTCCACGAGGACTCGGGGCTCCACCCAAGCCGCGCTTGAGTCGCCTGGTGATCGCGAACGGCCTCTCCGTCATCCTCCGCGGCGGGAGGTGCACGAGCCGCCGAGGATCCTTTGAGACCCTCGACTACTATAGAGGACGGGTCCGTGGAACATGAGGTCGCCCACCACGGTGGCTGACGAGCGAGCTCGCCTCGAACCCAAAGCTCGGACCTCACTCAAGCAAATCCGCTTTAAAGCTCATAAGAGCGCTTGACTTCGCCCCACGCGGTAAAGTCAGGTTCGAGCTCGCCATCCTTCCCAAGGGAACGTAAAGGGCGCACAACGGCGCGAGCGTTCGGCCATAACAAGCCTCCGCGAGGATCGTACGCCCCACCGCAGCCTCGGGGTTACACACGCGCAAAAGATAGCCGCACCCCAAGCGAGAAGATCCCGTCCCTAACCCGCAACGGTAACACAAGACGCCGCTACAAGCGAGGTCCGCTCCTCCCTCCGGGGCTACCGTGGGACACGATATTCCTGACAAGTCAATCATCCTAACCCGTCCCCAACAAAGTGTTAGAAGGAGGGCGTGCTCGTTAGCAATGGGATGTTACCCACGATAAAAGCCGAAACCCGACGAGAGCGTCTCCACCTCGAACGAGAACTCGCTGGACGCAAAGCGTCTGGGACGAGCTCGAGCTCGTCCCGAGAAAACTTCCGCCTCGAACGAGCTCCCCCGGCGAGGAGGGGTATAACGAGCCCGCCTGACGACGGGCTCTTTTTCCATCTCGAACGAGCTCCCGAGCACCAAATCCGAGGACGATCGGGAGAATCCGGGACGTGATGATTAGGATTCGAATCACAGACTACGCGGCCGGCTGAAGATCTCTAGTTTGGTTTTGGCTAATTAGTGACACCTAAGGACTAATCTCTCGACGCAAAGTGTTTGATTATATAGGCTCTTTTCCATCTGTTTGCATAAGAACAACGTTGTACATAAAAACTGTATTCATTGCTGATGAGTTGGAGCCAATAACTTCACAAAGGATGCTCACATTGACTGCTAGAACATTGACTGCTTCTAGCAGGGAATCGTTAAGATTCGTTTGAGGTAATCCATAAGTGGCTCAGGAACATTCCACGCACGACTTTGATCATCACCATCCTTGTTCTTCTCAGTAGCTGAAAGAATTAAACCCTTAAAAGGTAGAGAAGCTACATAATGCATAGCTGTGAACTCCCGTATTATTGTAGACAAGCTGCAGACCTGAAAATTTATTTGAGAAAATGGCATATCAAGCAGTCAATGAACGATGCAACCATTAAAAACTCAAGTGCTTATTTTAGAATAATTGAGACTCGCCTTCAGTATCCACAGCAAGCTGTTTTGACTTGAAATAATGGAAGCAAAATGTTGCAGCCTTGTAGAGTTCACAGGCTTTGCAACATTCAGATTTACAATTTCACCTGCCACAAAAGTTCCAAGCGAAATATGCAAGCCACCACCATGTTGTTCCACCAATGCAAAGGCATATGCATTAGGGGTCGATCCCTCCACAAACTGCAAACGTGCAGGCACATCAGTTCATCACATAATGTACTCAGCTAAAGGGTACTTGACAGATGGATCTATTTCAGTATAGTTCATCACATCACATAACGTACATGGCTAGAACTGCCGCTGACTGAACTTGTCGTCGTCGTGGTGGATGGCCAGCACCGGGATCCACACACCGAAAGGCCGCGCGGCAGGTGGAGGCCGCCGGCACATGAGTGGAGTCGTCGGGCTGCTGAAACTGCAGTGGACGCCAAAACCAGGGTTAGGGCCAACGGCGGTGAATCCTGCCGGAGTAGAGGAGGAGAAAATAGATGAGCGATGTAGATAGTAGAACTCTGCGAATGACACAACATTAAGACTGGAATATATATATATAAATGTAGTATCAAAGTATGGCAAGGTCTACCGATGCTTTAGTATGTCTAGCCCTTTTAAGACACCACCTTCTCTATTTAGGAGGAAAAATATGTCCTGCCCGGTTAAAGTCTATAGGTTTGGAGTTAGGAGACGCAAGTGCCAGTAGGCCCACTACTGCGTTTTGCCCGATCCTTTGCTGAAACCCAGTTTCTGTTCCCGCCATGGCATCCAAAAATATGTATGTTTAGCAGTGAAAATTAGAAATGGAGGATAAAGGACAAATGGAATCAAGGTGTTAAGCACAAAATGCTTTCTTTCAAAACCTGATAATTTTAATTTATACTTCCTAAATTACAATTAGTACAGCCTGCACTCTTTTCTTGTTAATACAAACTTGTGCAAGTGTTCTTATTGTACCCAAAAAAAAAGGATAGGAAGGAAAAAGTCATACCACTAAGATAGGGAAGATCGACTGATCGCAGTTTCTCTTCATTTTCCTTCGTCGTCAGTATAAGAGGAAGTTGGGAGGAAGTTGGAGCCTTTCCAGATCATCTTCTTTCATGCTGACACAAACAATCCCAGTGCCATGCCTCACTATAAAAGCCATAGCCTCACTACAAATATAGAACTAAGTACAATAAGTTGATCATACATAACTCTATACAATAAGTTAATCAAATAAGTTAGGTTGCATACAAATGAAAAGATAGGTTAGGTACATAACCCTGAACAATAAGTTAATAAAATAAGTTAGGTAGCATATATGTTATATAATAAAATAATCCTGAACATAAGTTAGATACCTATCTTAACTCTGTACCATAAGTTATCAAAGTTAATCAAATAGCTTGTCCTAATTGTGCTTATGACCATAACTTGAGAAGATATAAGTTATTCACATCTACTTATGCATATAAGTTAGTCCGTAAAAGTTATTCCTATAAGTTACACCATAACTTATAACTTATATTAGTAAATTATAAATTATACAACCCAACTTATGTGGGTTATTAAAACTGGTATTTAGCATCTATGCAAAGTAAGCATAGGTAGCGTAAATTTGAATTGAATTAGTTTCATGAAAATATAGAACAAAAATCAATTCAATTATGAAAATCGTGGAATAACACAACAATAAACTAAAAAATACACGTAACTTGAAAAATAACACTACAGAGCCACTTGCCAAGAGATTGTATTCCCAAATTCACGGCAATCCACTGAAGCAAAGAGATAGATGGATGTCTGACAACATAGAACACATAGTACCTAACAAGGTTTCACAAATGGAGAGAAATCTCATCTACAATTGCAGGGTTGTAGCTTTGCCGCTCATGAATGCAAAGCATCGAACACCTTGGGAGCGCTCGTTGAGGAGCTGCTCCGTGGGGGATCATCGGTGACGACTTTGCCTATCCAACATTCCAGGCGTGTGTGCGAACCGCATTTACACACGCCAGCGCCGATGCTAATTGCCGCCGACTTTGCATTGTCGTGACACAAAAGTTCGCAAGATCGTGGGCTCTTAGTAAGTGCCGCGGATGCTAGCATGTCCTAGAGTCAATGCGCTACGTAGATGCCACATCACGAAGCTGCGCGAACAGCTACAACGCTGGTCCGCTGCAGCTCGATCGCTCGCCGTCGCCACAGCAAGCACCGACGTGACGTGGTAAACCGGAGCAGGGGAGGGAGCACAGAGGTACGAGGGAAGCTGCTTAGTGTTGGCGCTGCTTGCAGCTATGCTTACTCTTCCCCATGGCAGCAAGACGTAGCATGAAGAGGTGGCTGTTGCTCCCTTTTGGGCATGAATTGTGGCATATATAAAGATATTGCACTTGTAGTTGTGAGACAAATTATGGCCACACCTTATGAAAGTTAACTTATGGGCTAAATTTTTTAACACTTAAGTTACCCCCCGAAAAACTTATGGTACATATAACTTATAATGCATAATTTACAGTCCGAACTTAGAAAACACAAGTTATATCACACCTTATGAAAGTTAACTTATGGGCTAAATTTTTGAACACTTAAGTTACAATCAAAAAACTTATGGTACATAACTTATAATGCATAATTTACAGTCCTAAATTAGAAAGCACAAGTTATATCACACCTTATTAAAGTTAACTTATGTGCTAAATTTTTGAACACTTAAGTTACCTCGAAAAACTTATGGTACATAACTTATAATGCATAATTTATAGTCCTAACTTAGAAAGCACAAGTTATATCACACCTTATGAAAGTTAACTTATGGGCTAAATTTTTAAACACTTAAGTTACCACGAAAAACTTATGGTACATAACTTATAATGCATAATTTACAGTCCTAACTTAGAAAGCACAAGTTATATCACACCTTACGAAAGTTAACTTATGGGCTAAATTTTTGAACACTTAAGTTATCACTTAAAAACTTATGGTACATAACTTATAATGCATAATTTACGGTCCTAACTTAGAAAGCACAAGTTATATCACACCTTATGAAAGTTAACTTATGGGCTAAATTTTTAAACACTTTAGCACAAAAAAACTTATGGTACATATAACTTATAATGCATAATTTACAGTCCTAACTTAGAAAGCACAAGTTATATCACACCTTATGAAAGTTAACTTATGGGCTAAATTTTTGAACACTTAAGTTACCCTGAAAAACTTACGGTACATAACTTATAATGCATAATTTAGTCCTAACTTAGAAAGCACAAGTTATATTATGCATCAACTTATCCATGCTAAATTGACTTTGGAATGAATGAAAAAAAAATAAAAGAAAGACTAGTTGGTATTTTCATCATGGCTTACTAAATAATATTATCAGCAAAGAAATATAACACAACTAAATTACAGCTCTGAACATAACAGCCATAACTCTCACTTACAGGTTGAACTTACACATTGAATACACATTGAACTTACGCTGCTCAGTTAATTATGTTTGGATCTAGGCTGTAAGTCACCGATCAAGGGAATTTCAGAAGATTTTAATAGGAAAAACACATGCATCAGTTGAAATTAACAAATAAGCACAAGATTCAAAAAAAATCCAGCATCCCAAAGGGGCCTTTAGCAGGGCAGGGCACCACACAACACTCTAATCAACAGCAAACTGAATTAGAACATCCACCAAATTAAGTCTTGGCATCACTTTTCTTGGCAGGAGCAGCTAATCAAACCACACAGTTCGATAAAAATAGTCAGGCCATGCATACAGTACCGTAATATTATATAATAAAAGTAGAAAAGCTTGCTAATTCTATACAGTACAGTCATGCATAAAGGTTCATGAATTTCAGCATGATTGTGCGTAAAATTGAAAAGCTTTGTGCAAAGCATTGATATCATTACATTAGAGATCATATCTGTGTTGAGGAGACACAATGCAATAATTACAGTTTGCTAATTCTGTACCTCCAACCTTTTGACCACATATTCTAGTCAAGGCATGAGTAAAATCAAATAGGTAGTGGTTATAGCAGAGAGCTAAATGTTGGAATACCTACAATTCAACAATAGTGATACACAAGCAAAGGAAATAGAAAACGCATGACTAAAAGCACTCAGCTTATAGTAATTTCAAGGGTTATACATTGCATTTCTTGATCAAGTATATGTATATGGCATCCAAATGTGCAATGTTAGGTGTGTACCTTTAGGAGCCATTTCAGGTTCTTGAAACTCTCTCCTGAACTGAAACAAGAGAAAGATCTTGACACACAATTCTTAATAAGCAGACTCAAGAGGCCATCTATTATTAATAAGCAGAAGCTGACGACACACAATTCTCCAATATCACTCCCTAACTCTCACATAGGACGGTAACCAAATATTCTATTTCTTATTAAAATGATCCAATGATTCTTAGTTTTCTGTTTAGACTTTGAAGTGGTAGTCAAAATCTGACACAAATGATATATATGCACGGGTCCACACCTACAATGTCGCATTCCTGGAGCTGCTCGGTGGCCTGGAGCATTACAGTACTCACCTGCGCACTCGCAGCGGCGGTTGCGGTGTCCACGATGTCGCGTTCCTGGAGCTGCTCGGTGGCCTGGAGCTGCACGCTGATGACTAAAGTAGATAGAGGAAAGTTAAAAGACAAGAAGAGGATCGGAGGAAAGTCAGGGTTAAAGATTTGGGAAACTTGCAAGAGAGGAACAAATTGCTCAGTGCTCACCAGCTGTGCTCGTCACTTGCAGGGACAGGGACTCGCGCTCGTAGGCATGGCGCCACGGCAGATTGCGGCCTAGGCGCGGCAGGGGCGGACTGCAGGCACGTGCTGCAGCCGACGGGCGGCGGCAGCCAGCATGCAGCAGGTCACAACCGCGGGCCACGAAGGGGTGAGGCCTGCTGAAACCAACGACCATCGCTTGTTGCTGGATGGCTGCGGCAGATCCAGCGCTCCGTGGCTGGCGGACCAGCGCCCCCGTGCAGCGGCCTGGCACTGCGCTCCTGCGGACGGTGGCCCTGTGAAAGCAAGCGCGACGAAGACGGAGCCTGAAGACCGCGAGTAAGCCCAATCAAAGCGGACGTGGCCGTCGGCGTGGTGGCGGGCGCCGCCTAGGCCACGGCGGAGGCGGCGGTGCGATTGAAGAGATAACCGGCCGGGGATGGGCGGTGCGGCGGCGCCCGCGGGCGAGGCGGCACGGAGCCGGGAGGCGGAGCGGAGGACCGGTTGTCGCGTGGACTCGACGGAATCGGAAAGGGAATGGGGAAAGTGCGATGAAAAGGGAAGGAGAGGAGACGGTCGGATCCGGTCGGATCGTCCGCGAGTTAGATTAACTCGCGGACGATCGCGAAACAGGATTTTCGGGCCCTGGTAGCCGGTGAGGCACCCACACCCAAGCGAAGACCCTCCCAAAGTCCCAGTCCCAAAGGCCGCCGCCGTTGCCAGCCCGCCATGGCCGCGCAGTCCTTCCTCCTCGCCGCCACGGCCACGGCCACGCCGCGGCGCTCTTCGCCGCTCCCTATTCCTCCGCACGCCCTTTCCACTCGGTCCACTTCATCGCCGGCCCGGCGGCCGCCGCCAGGGCGCTCGTCGTCGCCGACGCCACCAAGAAGGCCGTCGCCGTCCTCAAGGGCACCTCCGAGGTCGAGGGCGTCGTCACGCTCACGCAGGACGACGACGGTGTGTGCGTTCCCTACTACACCTTCGGTCGGCAGCCAAAACAAGGGACTTTATTTCCCCCTCTTTGTTAACTGGGTGCATTTCTCTCTTTGGTTGTAGCAATTTGATCAGACTCGTGCCACGCTTGCCGACCGCTAGTAACTCAGATACAACGACTGCGTGAATTTGCCTTGCAGCAGGCATCAGCTTTGACAAAATCCAGCTCGATGCTTGCTGTCAGAACTCAATTGGAACATAACTTTCGTTCCTTGCACTGTTCTTATGCAAATGTATCATGCATATAACTAAAATCCATCTGCAAATGCCTTTAATCTCGCTAACTAACTCAACTAAAAGCGCTGCCTCAGTTGTTGCTACCACACGAGAGTGTTGGGCTTAGCTCAATGATTGCTGAATGCTGACTCATGCAATTCTGTACTGACTTCTTATCAAACTATGAGTTCTCATCACAAGCGGTCTAGCACACACCGCACATACATTTTGCTTCTGAAATGCAACTGGTTTTGTGTCTACTCGTGCCCCATCTGAATATTGATCTTGTATAACAGGACCGACTACTGTGAACGTCCGTATCACTGGACTTACTCCTGGACTTCATGGCTTCCACCTCGTGAGTGTTGTTATCTTCAGTAGATTTCAGCATTAACTTCTTCATTTGCATGCAAACATGATGATAAAATTGTTCATGTTGCAGCACGAGTTTGGTGATACTACCAATGGTTGCATATCGACAGGTTGTAATTTTCCATTGATCTTAATTATGCCTGCAATTGTGATATTTTTTTCTTAATGTGGTACTCCATTCCAAATAATAAGTCATTTTGCTTTTTTTCTAGATATATGGCTTTTCTATGCACCTATAATATATGTTTTGTCTATATGCATAATAAAACTATGCATCTAGAAAAGCCTAAACTCTGACCCGCTTGCAAAAAAAAAAAAAGCATCAACAACTTACAATTTGGAATGGAGGGAGTACTGAATTTTGGCTGTTTTATGCAATCACTGTTAAATTTCCATAAAACTAATTTCATCACCAAGATCTGGTGCTATTCATTCCTTGTCCTTCTGGCTATAGTTTCATGCATCTTCAGTTATGCTTGCACTTTGATAACAAATTGAGTCATCTAGATGTTCAAGTTGCCAAGTCTAACTTAAAAATAACCTTTTCTATCATACAGGACCACATTTTAATCCAAACAATCTGACACACGGTGCACCAGGAGACGAAGTTCGTCATGCGGGTGACCTGGGAAACATTGTTGCCAATGCTGAGGGTAAGGCCTGTAGCAACCAGTAGCACACTTGTGATATTCATTAGAAAACTTCTTCTTCTGAATTATGACTTGTTTTATGGCATGTTTGTTTAATTGGTGGTGATACAGGCGTAGCTGAGGCAACCATTGTTGATTCCCAGGTAAAATTGAAAGGCAATACTTTTACACTATGTAATTTGTGCCCAATTCAGTTTGGTAATATGTTATTCCTTGGTATTCAGATTCCTTTGACTGGCCCAAATTCAGTTGTTGGTAGAGCATTTGTGGTTCATGAGCTTGAAGATGATTTGGGGAAAGGTGTGCCTAGTTCTACTTGCATTCCACGTTTTCTTTCTATACAGTTAGTACGCTGCCATTTTAACTTTGTTCATCATGTTTAGGGGGTCATGAGCTCAGCCTCTCAACTGGAAATGCTGGTGGAAGACTGGCATGTGGTATGTTCTCTTTGGCTATATTTATGATAAATCATTGAATGTGGCTATGCGATGATGATGTTAGAAAGGCATTGAAACTTCTAATCGGTGTCCATCCAATTAATTTCTATGACCATAAAAAAATGCCATTGCAACTGTTTTACATGAAGTATCCATGTACACTCCAAAGTATTTTATGTTCTTCACCTAGTAATCATTGTTTGCGTTGCTGAACCATTTGCTCTTGTGCATATTTCACGTCCATTTATCTAATTGCCATGTTCCGTACGCAGGTGTTGTTGGTCTGACTCCATTGTAGGTTGCTCGCTGGGTGCCCCGGGTTGCAGCTGCAGCTTCGTTGTTACATCCTTGGCGGCCTTTTTATCTTCAATCGTGTTATTGGGACAGTGCCCCTTTTTGTATTACATTACATGGATTCATGCCATGCATGGTATGGCGCGTAATAGCCTTTGCAGGTCGGTTGTATAAAAAATAACATTTAGTTGAGGAAATAAGTGTTGTCACATATCCAAATCGATCTATGGAGAATATCAACTGTTTACTGCTATGTTGTTTTCATACCTGAAAAACGTTTGAACATGCCTGTGTTGTGTGTGCATCACTGAGACCTCGCTGGCTACTGCATGTGCTCTTCGTGTCATTTTTTTTTTTTCCTTCCTACAGGGCATTTGTTTGTGTGCTTCATATTTAGCACAAGACCATTTGACTCCTGTAAACTAACCTGTCAAATGTTGAAAGATGTCCTCTGTTGTTCCTGGAATGGTGATGGATCCTCCGAATGCTCCTCCAGGCCTCTAATTGCATCTCACAGAATTAGCGCCCTTAACAGCCCGACAGCTGCAACCTAAAAATGGCCAAGATAATGCAGTTCACATTCTACACTTTATAAGAAACCTCGTTGCATCGAAGAAATTGTGGCTTATTAATAATAAAAATACATCATGTCCATGGCGCCACCGCCTCTCCTGGTGTCGCTGCTGGTGGCCGTGCTCGCCGGTGTCGCCAATGCCGGCGGCGCCAAGCCCCCCTGACGCCTGGCGGGCGCGTGGTGCACCACAACCACGGCAAGTTCACGGACGGCCCATGGAAACCCGCCCACGCGACCTTCTACGGCGGTCGGGACGGGTCCGAGACGACGGCGGGCGCGTGCGGGTACAAGGACACGCGAGCGGAGGGGTACGGCGTGCAGACGGTGGCGGTGAGCTCGGTGCTGTTCGGCGACGGCGCGGCGTGCGGCGGGTGCTACGAGGTGCGGTGCGTGGACAGCCCCGACGGGTGCAAGGCCGGCGCGGCGGCGCTGGTGGTGACGGCGACCAACCTGTGCCCGCCGAACGAGCAGCAGTCCGGGGACAGCGGCGGGTGGTGCAACCCGCCGCGGGAGCACTTCGACCTGAGCATGCCGGCGTTCCTGCAGATCGCGCAGGAGAAGGCCGGCATCGTGCCCATCGCCTACCGCCGGGTGGCGTGCGCGAGGCAGGGCGGCATCCGGTACACCGTCACCGGGAACAAGTACTTCAACATGGTGGCGGTCACCAACGTGGGCGGCGCCGGCGACGTGGCGGCGGTGTCGGTGAAGGGGAACAAGCGCGTCAAGTGGACGGAGCTCAAGCGCAACTGGGGGTGGTGTGGCAGACCGGCGAGGACCTCACCTGCGAGTCGCTCACGTTCCGGGTGATGACCAGCGACCACCGCAAGGCCACCTCCTGGCACGTCCTCCCCGTCGACTGGAAGTTCGGCGTCACGTACCAGGCCGACAAGAACTTCTAATCTCTAAGCATGCAGCCACTTTCTTCCCTCCATCTTCTTCAACCTGCAGCCGCATGAAAGCAGCCATGCAGATGGTAACATCATCATGCATAGCATATTGGAATCTTTCATTCATACGGCGCCGGAGTTAACAAAAAAATATATTGAAAATCAATGGATGTGCAAATTCAAATGACAATGACCATATATCATGTTACAAACATGGTGCTCTAACTCGTACAAACACGGAAGAGAGTGAAAGATATAAGGACGATCCATACTTTAATCCTGGATATAGGATACAGATAGAATATTAGTTTGGTATAAAAACGAAATAATAAAATTGCAATATTTTCAGTCCTATCTAATCACGGCACTGATCATTCACAATTGGGCTGAAAAAAAAAAAAAAAAAAAAAAAAAAATTGCAATATTTTCAGTCCTATCTAATCACGGCACTTAAATCGGTTTGCATATGAATTAGTCATGCAACGGTCTATACGTAAACGGTGCATAGGCGGATGCAGGATTGTGATGAAATGTACTACGTTTGAGTTGTGGTGTGCATCCCTGTTCACCACTCACCAGTTCATCAGAACCGGCTCCCGGCCCCGGCGAACAACCTGCCATGGAGACGTCAATCGAGGTTTCAAGCTCAGTAATAAACATGGATAATGGATATGTTCGCTTTGTTTTAAGCCAAAATTCTTCAAGTTATAGTATAAAAAAACACAGAAACCCAAATGACTTTGCATGACCAGAATATCACCAAAATGTCAACCTTGTATTTAAGGACAACGGGCATATGTAATAGTTTATGAACAGTGCATATTTCCAGCTGCCAATATACCGCATTAAGGTAAATGGGGTGATCATTCAGGAGAATGCTAACATCTAAAGTCACATCTGCAAGCTCTTACAGCACGCAATATTTGTTCTAGCTTCTCTCTAAGTCTGAAGGTTTTCTAATTCTAAAAACTCAGGAACCCTACTACAAGGCCAAATAACCAACACTTTAGCCAAAAGGAAATACTAAGGCTCCAGAAGCAGCAACTGCGCTTGAATGCGGTATTGTCTATTGATCGATTGCACAAGATGTTCAACTAGCCCATCCTGCAATGAAGATGTAAAGCATATAATCAGTCAAAAATGGTAGTTTAATGGAACATTCATATCACATTTGACCATAAGCTCTGAAAGCTAAAGCAAAAAAAGAAATATGCAGATTCACTTGTAGCTAAATGAAGTCCACGTTTCAATTGACTAGTCTTCATTTGCACAATGGTACAATAAAGCTGAAGTAAAAATATATATTGCTTGATTCAATATGCATTGTTGACAAAATTTCAGACAAATTTTACTCAAACAATGGGCCAAAGAATAGAGAAGTAAAAGTAAAACTACTTCTCCACTGTCTTCCGTGAAGAACAGCAACTGCAGTGGAAGAGGAATAGGATATAGCTTCTCATAAACAAAATGTTGAGAGCCTCAACCATCTTTCCTGTAATTTAGAAGATCTTCATGATCTTACACTCAAAAAAAGAAAGATCTTCATTATCTATATTGGAAGAGTTGCCATAAATTAAACTGAATTGGACTGTGTCCTTCAAAAATAATAGTCCAACAATGATTTCATACTACAGACAAAATATTAAGCAAAGATGACAGTGCATGGGCAAATAAACGTCATAAAACAAAAATTTTGAATGATTGCAAGGCAGGTGCATACTTCCTTTTTCTGTTGCCCATAGCATTTCTCATGTCATTCTTCGGCATATTATTGCCTGGAGTTCCCACAAACTGCATAGGCGACATTGCAGATGCACCGCCTTTGTACCACAGGTGGCATAGACGATGTTGGTGCAGGAACAGGTGGAGCTACAGATGTCGGCACTGGCGCTGGTAGGGGCAATGTAGGAGGTGCTTGTGAAGGTGCAGGTGCAGGAGTTGGTTCAGGAGGAGGGCGTGGTAGGATGTGCTTCAGTCTGTTATTCCTGTAGTTTTTCCAGAAGAAATATTGCTGCCTATGAGCAAGCTCCTGTCAAACAATAGTTGGCAGGTGTTAATTTCATACAAGTAGTCTTAATTAATTAAAAGAATAAGGCGAAAAAATAAATTATGAACATTTATAAACCATGCAAAAGCTCTTCCTTCACCAGTTCCTACACAAATAAATATATCAACCATATTCTAAACCCGTGTTGCATGGATACGTGGGGGGAATAGGTAAATGTCCTAATGTTTCATATGAAATGCTTAGTGACATCAGGAAGGAAATAGAAAGGTGCAAGGAACTGGTGGAAAGGTCCAAGGAAAAACTGTTTCTTCCTCAGTCGATACCACTAACACCAACAAGAACAAGAGGGGGCCACTTCTGCATTGGAAAAAAGCTTGCGCATTGGAAGACCATAAGCACTTGGATGCTTTAGCAATTTATTGAGAAATCCATATCTTTGCTAGTTTGCTTGCATCCACGTCATGCAAGGTTATATAATTCATTAATTCCTGGGTACAATAGAGTTAGGAGCAACTCCTGATGTAAGAAATGAGGCAAATTCTACTTGAGAGCACAATCTGCACTGATAAGGTCAGATCCTTAGAGGCAACCAATCATCAATTTTGTTGTTGTTTCTGAGAATCACGATTAGTGGACGATTAATCGGACGATCAGGTTTCTGATCCCTCTGATCGAATTGGAGGGCCTAATCGAAAGTGCTAGTACTGATAAGGACGACTAATCGCGATTAATTGGACGATCAGAAAAACATTAATGCTAGGTGGACAAAAGGAAATAACCCACTTCATTGTTTGGCTCATTCACTTAACCCAAGGTACCAATAAAAACTGACTTGTCTCATTCAGATTTTTCTTCATTCATTTAAATTATAATGCCATTTATTAGGGCAAGGACTAGGCCTTTTTGGAACAATTAAGCAGAAACATTTAATTGTTTCCGGTTTCCCCTGGATTATAGCTGTCTCCTTCCGAGTCACCAGGGTTGTGGGTTCCAGCCAAGCAGCCTCTCCGCTCATTCAGATTTTTTCTTCATTCATTTAAATTTTGTGCGGCAGGCTTGCACCAGGTCGTGGGTTCGAAGCAGCCTCTTTTTCCTTCCCCATACCCCATTCGTGTGGGAGCCTCCGGCACAAGGTCTGCCCATTAAATTATAATGCCAAATTGTCAATTGCAGATACAGCAAAGGGTGGCTCGAAGGTGTTGGCTGTGATCCATGAACCACCCCACAAGGATAAAGAGGTATAAAAAAACGAGGATGAATTGCCCAAGCAGTTATATCGCATGCCAGAAGAATAGGCTAAAGTAAAAGAAGAGTATTGAAGGTTCTCTAGTTGTTCAGAAGAATGATCCTGACTCAACCTATGACAGATGGGTTGTTTTCCTTATGACTTGGTGGACAACACATGGAAAATATATTCCCTTATTGATGAGTTCGGCCACCAAATTGCTTAGCCAACCAGCCTCATCTTCTTGCTTGAAAGAAATTGGAGCACCTATAGCTTAATCCATAATGTCAAGAGAAATGCCTTGACTCCAAAGCGTGCTGAAGAATTCGTCTTTGTCCACTCAAATCTGAGTGCATCTGTCAAGAAGAACTGATGCATACAAGATTGGAGAGACAAGAATGTGGGATGTGGGAGGAGATTCTTTTGATTCACTTGGTGTTATTGGCATTCTTTAAGTGGCTGATCTCTACCTTGATGAGCCTGAATCGCAAGCTGTCTTTTTAGTTTGGGTGATCTGAGGTTTGATGTTGTGGATGAGAATGAAACAAATGAGACAAGTGAAGAATAGGAACTTGACATGAGCCTGAATTGCAAACCTGATGCCTTTTATTATTTGATAATTTCATAAATAAGACTGCTATATTTGAGAACTTGAGAGTTGAGACTGAAGACCTGCTGTGCTGTAATAAGAACTTAAGTAGTTAAGTAGAAACACTTCATTGTTCATTTGTACTCAGTTTTAATATGAATTTTATCTTTTTTTTTTTTAAAATAGTACTGTATCCATGAAACATATTTTTTTTAGGAAATTGTCTTATCTGTATCAATATCCATGCTGCATAGTTCTACAAAAGCACTAATATCAAGTTTGTTTGACTTCCTGTTTTTTTTTGATAGGTTGTAGCAAGCAAGTCAAACTAATATGCCCCAACGAGCAACTTCAGCTAGGTTTTGAAAGGAGAGATCACAGTTCAAGACAGTAAACAAAAGCTAAAAACTGGTGCTCAAGTGTGAATGTGCGATTCTAGGCAAAAAAAGATCACCTTGTTTGTTGGATGTGCCATTGCATTTCGGAAATTGGCATTTTGGAGGAGCTCAAGAAAGAAAAGGCAGTGTGGATACCTGCATCATCAGAAAAAAAAAAAATGAGCAAACCATCTCCTCAGTTGCAGAGAAAACTAGTGAATATTGTTTCACTCACATTATGTATTTGATATACTCCGGTCGCTGCCAGTATTTTAGGTATTTGAGGTACCCGATAAATGCATCATCCTCGAAATATCTATTCTGTGCTAGATCTATATTCAAGAAAAGTAAGAGCATTCAAATCTTCCATACAGTACTAAACATGATGCACATTGAACAAGAAATTTCATGTAAAAAAACAAGGATCGATGAGGTGCACAAAATGATGAAATTCAAGCAACACTACTAACAATATCACAGCCTTAGCTTAGCAATCATACCCTATTTTGATAAGAAATCGCTCATGATGCCCATGCAGATAGGACCAGTTTGAATAAAGGCGAAGGGGATTTAGGCTAGTGTAAAAATTCCTAAGCAATCATAGCTCCCTTCTCAAGCAAGAATTTACTGACAAACACACACTACTATGAAATTTTTCAGTCCGTTGCAATGGATTTCTAGTTACTAGCAGTACAGCCCCTATCAAAATTGGTCACCAACCGATGCAGCAACAAGTTCCACAGATGCGTGCAACATCAGATTAGCTAAACCTAAGCAGGTGAGACGAAACAAGAGAATGGAGGACAGTACAGTACAGTGGATGTAGGTAGGGTTGGCGAGGCACTGCACGAACTCCAACTCGAGTAGGAACCGCTGACTCCCATTGTCCGGGTCCTTGTACGGCGGCGGCTTCCCGCCTGCCCCAGGGTTGGACTCGACGTCGGCCATGGGGGTTCGACCGGTTGAACCAAGGGGCAAATCTGGTAACAAGGTGAGAGTTTGAGAACTCGGTTTCGCACAGCAGATAGGGAAGGGAAAGGGGTGGGAATACCTGGTGGGCGCTCTTCGCCGGCTAAGAGATCGGAGAAGGTCTCGGCACCTGTCGCAGCGGCGGTAATCCACCCAGTCGTCGCAGAGAGAGAGAGAGAGAGAGAGAGAGAGAGAGCGGGTGGCGCCCAACTAGGACCAGATATGGGGAAGAGGGAGGATCGATTCTGGACTGAAGCACCGTCGGCGGTGCGAGCCAGGCGGCGGCGGCGGCGAGCGGAACCGGAGGAGGGAGACGGGGACGAGGGAGGTGGTAGTGGTAGACGGTTGGGCTTGGGTGTGGGGTGGGGAATTTTTTGTTTTTTGTAATATTTGTTATTTTGATCTACTTTTTAACAACACATACATTTTTTACTTTTATCTCTGATTTTTTTTCCAGAAAAAGTCTACTTAACCCCCGAAGTATTGAGTCAGTCTAACCTACACCACCAACTATAAAACCAGTTAACGAACACATTAAACTTTGCTAAACCGTCTAATCCACCCCTGCGTTTGTTTTGGATGGTTGTTTTGCTTACCTGGTAGACAGGTTGGAGTGGATTAAAACGCCGGCGCGCCGGATGAGTCCAAAGAAGCTTTCTAAAATAGGAATCCACATGAAGGGGGGCCGCTGTCTTTTGCCTCCTCCCTCCGCGACCTCGACTTTTGGATCATGATGGTCATCCTCGTCGGCGAGACCGCTCCATCGCCCGACGCCCCGTGATGGCCCGCCCGGAGGATGTCGCTCGAAATCGTATCGTCGAGCCGCCGAAAGCATGAGCCGCCGGGCGCAAGGCCTTCCTACACCTACGAGTGTGTTCCCTAGAAAGTTGAGTCCAAGTGGAAGTTCTAGAGTGGTTTGGACTTAATTCTCACAATGTGCTTGAAGAGGTATGGATAGAGTTGAGGGGAATTCCACCAAAGTATTGTCATTGGAAGCTTTTTGCACAAATAGCTACAAGTTTGGGGGTCTTGGTTGATGTGGACTAGTCCACAACCTTTAAGACCTTCTATGAGGTGACTAGAATCAAAGTGGCCAAGTGTGACAGTTCAAAAATTCCTAATGGTAGAGAATGTATGAAATTGGATTGGAAATGTATGTTATTGATCCGAAAGTGGAAAAATATGAGGATGGAAAAATTGACTCAACGAATCATTTTTTGATGATGATGGAGGTGGAGATGACAAGGATAATGGGGAAGAGGAGGATGACTTGTTGGACTTTTTTGAAGACAACTTAGACAAGACCAAAACAAGTACTCCCGTTATCAAGGGAGATGACTCCTAAAACTAGTGGGCACAAAAAAAATGGATCCAAGACAGTGGATGTAGGCAACTTGGTTCAACCGGGTCGAACCCCCATGGCCGACGCCGAGTCCAACCCTCAAACCTCAATGAAATGCTCCTCCACTTCAGGCCGCCCCTTATTTAAAGCCTAAAACGGCTCCATGTCATACACCCAAGTTCACCTTGCTCACCTACATCGAAGAACAATTTTTCAAATGTAGAACCAGCCTCCAGCCATTTCGGATGTTGTCAAACACGGAAGAAAAAGGAAAGCAAGGTACTTCCTCCATTCCACCGCCGCTTCGCCTTTGACTTTTTTTTTTGACTGAGAGGAGGCTAAGGCGTTTGCATATAGAGACAATTGATTTAAAGATACAATTTTCATATAGAGACATCTTCATCCGACGTCATATAGATAAGATAAAAAATTTTTAAATGTAGAACCTTGCCATGTCATTTCGGTTGGCATAATAACAAAGAAGAAAAAAATGAAGCAAGGTATAAGGAGTTTCGAAAACTATACCATGCAAAACCAAATTGCTTCTAAAAATTTAATATTTTATCGGTTTAGTTAGCGCCCTTTTTTTTTTTTTTTTTGTTTTAAACCATAAGAACTTTTTGCACTATTTTTAGATAAAGAGAACTAATGCCACCTACATTCACGCATGAATGTATATAGACCAAGGTCTAACCAAAAAAAACAGTGAGGCTACATAGAACAAAAATTCAAAAAGAGTTTTTTTTTTAAAAAAAACTAAAGTTCAAAAGAGATATATGGGAAAGAAAGCTAAAGGTAGTTTAAGCTCCAATCCTGTTGCTAAATCAACATCCAAAACACTAAAAGTGTCTATAACAGTGACTTCCAACTTTTTACACCCCATCTTCAGAACATCTCTCTCCTCCCGGTCTTTTTTAAGAAACATCATCGTGGGAGATCGAATAACCTTTTCGCCTTTGTAATAAAATGTCCCCGTCTCTCAAGTAGTTTCGGTGTGTCTTTGTTTCTTTTAAAAGTGAAGAACCCAAATCAAATCACATGTCAAAAGTCTTTTTAAAAAGGGGGAAAAAAAAAACGCCGTCTGTAAAACTGAGATTACATACATCATTACAGACACGAAAACGATTTCGTTGTCGCTGTACGTTCTCCCTCAGCGGAACCGCCATGGATAGCAGGCGTGTGGACGTACAAGCCGCCGAACCGTCGCCGTCGCGCGACGTGTCGCGCGGTGGGCGGTCCGTCTCGCCTTGCCGCTAATCCAATTCATTCCTATGCGCGCGCGCTATAAGCCTATAATCTCCTCTCCTCCACACCCTCCCTCCTCCTATCAATCCCAGCATCTGCTCCAGCTCTAGCTCCAGCTCCAGCTCGACCATGGGCATCTCAACAGCTTACTCCCCGGTCGGATCGGGCCTCGCGCCGGCACCTCTGGGCGCCGCCGGCGCCGCGCACCGTCGCTCCGCCAAGCTCCATCGACCGCGCCGGGCCCTGCTCGCCACCGTCCGATGCTCCGTCGACGCCGCCAAGTGAGTAGTAGTAGTACACGTACACGCAGCACGCAGGGTGAATGCGTGGTAGCAGCTAGAGGTTGACTAAGCGTATGCTACGTTGGTGAGAAATCCAGGCAGGTGCAGGACGGCGTGGCCACGGCGGAGGCGCCGCGGAAGGACTGCTTCGGGGTCTTCTGCAACATCTACGACCTCAAGGCGGTGAGTGATTCCCTCCTCACTTCGCCTCTCAGGTGGTGGTCCTCCTCCTCCCCGGTCCCTCCCCGTGTGTTTGCTGAAATGCTTCATCGGCTTTTCTTTTTTTGCCTTTTGCCTCAAACTCAAAGTAGAATCCCTTTTCCCCACCACCTAAAGCTTAAAAGCTAAGCAGCGTTGTTGGTGTCATGGTGTGGACCGTTGGACGTGTGGTAAAGCTAAAGATAGCAGCGTTGCTACCATACTGGATAGCTAGCACACATACCAACACAAAGGGTGGTGGAGTGCCAGCGTCATGGAGAGCGCCACTGCTTGACTTAATTTGGTTTTTATGCTGCTTGTATCATACAGTACTAATAATCTGTCATCCATGCTGTTGATTGGATTGGGACATGCATGTACAGGATGACAAGACCAAGTCATGGAAGAAGCTAGTGAATGTTGCTGTGTCAGGCGCAGCTGGGATGATATCCAACCACCTGCTGTTCAAAGTAAATTAATCTATCTTTTACTGATTCTACTTGTTTCCTATCTAGAGTTGCTGTATTATTAATGTTGACCATTCATTTGAATACACAAAAATTCAGCTTGCCTCTGGTGAAGTTTTCGGCCAAGACCAACCAATAGCACTTAAGTTACTCGGCTCAGAGAGATCGTTTCAAGCTCTCGAAGGTGAATGACTGCTTCTTCTTTCTGCCTTGCTATCTGAGAAGAAGAATCAATTCATATTATCGCAAGTTGTTTTGGTTATCTAGATACCCAGTTTTTGCTGTTCAGCTAGACTAAAATGCATTATAATTTGGAACGGAGGGAAGAGTACATAGCTTAAGTTTCAAGCTGCCATTACAACTTCCATTGTTGTACTCTCTGATATCAATGGATTACTGTGACAGTGAATGTTTATCATCTGCTCCTCATGTGCTCTTAAAAACTGCAAACTGCAGGTGTTGCTATGGAACTGGAGGACTCTCTGTATCCATTGCTGAGGGAAGTCAGCATTGGTATAGATCCTTACGAGGTCTTTCAAGATGCAGATTGGGCCCTTCTTATTGGTGCTAAGCCCCGAGGTCCTGGCATGGAGCGAGCTGCGTTACTGGATATCAATGGCCAAATCTTTGCTGACCAGGTTTCTTTTTACACTCTGTTCCTACTTCCTTCTCAAGTACTCCCTCTGTTCCAAATTGTAAGTCACTTTGATTTTTTTTTGTACATCCATTTTACTATGTATAATATGTCTAGATACATAACAAAATGGATGAACCAAAAAAGTCAAAGCGACTTTACAATTTGAAATGGAGGGAGTACTATGTCATCAAATTGTAAGAGATCGTCTTAGGAAAGGTGCCAAGAAGCATTTCTGAAACTTCACCCCCAGATTTGAAGGATTCCTAATCATAGAACCTGCAAATTGCCAAAACCAAGTGCATATTTGAGTAAAGCAGAAACTGTATTCTTGTTATGGTCTGAAATTTTTGAATTGTGTCAGGGGAAAGCACTTAATGCCGTGGCCTCGAAGAACGTGAAAGTCTTGGTTGTTGGAAATCCCTGTAACACTAAGTACGGGCACTTGTATGTTTCACCCTAGTACTAACGATATTATGCCATCACCATGTCTTAGTTGTGGCTTGACCTTGATGCAGTGCATTGATTTGCTTGAAAATGCCCCAAGCATACCAGCAAAAAATTTTCATGCACTGACGAGGTTGGATGAAAACAGAGCAAAGTGCCAGGTGAATGACATTGAACCTTTATTATGTCTCGTCCTTCCATTCCCAACTGGAAAACAGATTAAGCAATCACACACAATCTCCTTTTTGTAGCTAGCACTCAAAGCTGGTGTATTTTATGACAAAGTATCGAACGTGACTATTTGGGGGAACCATTCGACAACTCAGGTGAAGATTTGATTATGAATTAAATTAGAAGACTATTTTGCAGATACATTTTTTCTCGGAGGTTGGCACTAACTTCTCTGTGTAGGTTCCTGATTTCTTGAATGCCAAAATTGATGGAAAGCCAGTGAAAGATGTCATTAAGGATACCAAGTGGTTAGAAGAAGAGTTCACCATAACAGTTCAAAAGGTATGTGCAATACATTTGGAGTTGTCTGTCACTCGAGAAATTGAGTCAAGGTTGTACCATAATTCGTTCCATTCCTATACATCTAAATAGCGTGGAGGTGTGCTCATCCAAAAATGGGGCAGATCGTCAGCTGCATCAACCGCTGTTTCAATAGCAGATGCTATTAAATCCCTTGTAACTCCTACCCCCGAAGGCGACTGGTTCTCTACAGGGGTAAGTTTTTGAGGTTTTGAGCCTTTGAATTGATCACAGCTTTGTTTCAGCAATCCTCTAATGGAAAAGGCGACTAAAAAAACACAGGTTTATACAACTGGAAATCCTTATGGCATAGCAGAGGATATCGTGTTCAGCATGCCATGCAGATCAAAGGTATGATCTACTAATCAAATTGTCCTCATTATTTTTGTCCTGAGATAAGGTACCACTCCGATAATCATAAAATTCTTCAATAGGGTGACGGTGATTACGAACTAGCTACAGATGTGTCATTGGACGATTTTCTCTGGGAAAAGATTAAAAAGGTAAGGTCTATAGGAACTGTTGTCTCTGATATGTTGAGAATATAAGCAGCATAGAGATTTTACCCTAACAGTGGACCCTGTAACATTTTCAGAGTGAAGCTGAATTGCTTGCTGAGAAGAAATGCGTTGCCCATCTTACAGGAGAGGTAAGCCACTGTGACGTATTTTAGCTTAAAAAAGAGAAAAATCGTTCCGGAAAGGATTGGCTTAGCCTTTTCTGTTTGTGCAATGCAGGGGAATGCATTTTGTGATCTTCCGGTTGATACCATGCTACCAGGAGAAAATTAGGTTAGTCACAGAAGAAATAGCAGGGAATGCATTTCTCTATACGGTAGCTGAGACGAGAGAGAAACAGCTGCTTGCAAGATGCAGCAACTACTTTTATTTATATATATAATATAGTTTATTTATATTATGTACCCGTGCAGAGCTTCCGGAACCGTTTTTACGATCTTTTATGTATCGGAGCTCTCAGCAGTAAGCTTGTAAACAAGGGTGGCAAAGATCCCTCTAATTTAAGCTGACAAATTTAAGGATCGAGCCGAATTAGGATCGGATCGTAAAACTATATAAATTTTAAACTAAAAATGAATAGGGCCAAGTGAAATTGTGAAGGGGAAATAAGGGTCAGATCCATTACCACCCCTAACTTGTAACCTTGTAGTACACACTGTCGGGGACCAAAATCAGGGGTACCCCAACTCAAGCGACAATTCGCGGCACAGGCCCAACGACGGCCTGGTCTGACCGGCGATCAATCCAAAACAAGCACGAGACTCGGCTCATGGGCTAACTCCGCCTCGAGTGAGCTCACAGGCCGGGCGCCCAGGCTCCACCTCGAACGAGCTCCGAACCCGCGAGCTAGCCCCGCCTCGCACAAGCTCCAATCCCGCTGGTCTCCGTCTCGAACGAGCTCCAGGACACGCCCCAAGCTCCTTAGATGGCGAGCACGTGAGATCATGCTGGCTCGCCAAAAGCTCGTGGGTCCCACCAAAGGACGCCGCCTGAGCTCATAAGAGCTCGCCGGGCCCACCAAGACAACCTCTGTGACTTCAGCAGACCAGACGCCCGTCTCCGACTCGAACTATGTCGGAACTGGCACCGCGCCCAAGCCTCGATCTCAACGAGGGATAGGAAGAAGTCCAATCTACAGTCCCCTGGCTACAAGCACTCGAGCACCATAGCTGTGCGGCGCTGCGCGTAGCTGGAGGCAGCCGCCTGCTGACCGCGGATGTGACCTATCCGTTGAGATGCTGAGCTCGCGTCCCGCCAACCGCAAGACGACAAAGACAATGATGGCTTTGGCAAAGTGTGCGCTTGGCCAGCTGCCCGCACGCCTCCGCTGCGCTCTGTCAGAGTCGCCTACCGCTGCCCTGGTCAGCGAGGGACGCATGCACAGGCCGCAGAACGGGTGCACGCCTGATCAACGACGGGACTTTACCTTGCCCCTGACACTCGATTACGGTGTCATCAGGGCACGCCGACCTGCCATCACAGGAAGGATAGTTCGTAGAGCTCGTCAAAGCACGCGCGAGCTTGCCAGCGACGGGATTCCCGTTCCTGACCGGTCAGGCCTACAAAGGAGGACAACTATGACAAGACAAGAGCAACTCGCTAGCTGCAGCACGCGCACGCCTCCCTCCCTTTTGTATTCCTTCTCTCTTCTCCTTCACCTGGTGACCCCTCATGTACATCCCTTGTCACTATAAAAGAGACCCCTTGGCCACCGGGAGAGGGCAAGCAACATCTAGCAATCTTTAGCACCCAACACACACCACGTACGATATTGGCACCTGCCTCAATCACAGAGACTTAGGAGCTCGCTCCCTCTCTCGACTTGCTTGTAGCCACCTCTACGAGCCCTGAGCTCGGATTTAGTCACCTCGACTAGACTAGGGTACTGATTTGCTTGAACCAAAGATACTTGTTGTGTCTTGTCTCTTGAGCTAGGTCATCTTAGCCCCACACGAGCCACTGGATCATTGTGTGTATGAATAGATACCAGCTTGAGAGACATTCAAAAAAAAAAAAAAGCTCCATCTTTTTTCCTTGAGGAGTGTTGTGTCTCTGTGTGTGTGTGTGTGTGTGTGGGGGGGGGGGGGGGGGTGGGTTAAATCTGTTTGGGTTAAAAATATATGAAGCAGAACAGGCTCAAACATCATATGTGTGTAGTTGAAATCTTTGTGTTTGGTTGTGTCTCCGTTCATATGCGTGTGTTGTAACTCAGAGGGGCTAAATCTGTTTGAGTTAAAAATATATGAAGCAGAACAGTCTCAAACATCATCTGTGTGTAGTGTAGTTGAAATCTTGTGTTTGGTTGTGTCTCCACTCATATGTCTGTGTTGTAACTCAACTTTTCTTCACATTTAGTTACAATTGTGTCATTTTTAGTTATGACGTGTTATGTGTGTAGTTACAATAGTATTTTAAGTCTGTTTTTCTCCTCATTTCTCCTTCATGTCTTCATCGAAAGGCCGGGTCGCTGCCGAACCGTCGCCTAGTTGTGCAGTGACCGTTGTCTCGTGGGCAATCCCAGGCAGTTCCTCGGCTAATTTTTTTTTTTTGAACACGACTAATCTTCTATAGTAGTTCTCCCATGCCGAGCAGTTTGTTATTGTGCCAACATTTAGTGCAGCGACACATTGAGTTGGCGTCTAGGCAACCCGACGCGGCGAGAGACGAACCGACGTCGACGCCACTGCATCGTGTGTGATGCATAAACAGAGAACTCATGATACAACCTTTGCTTTCATAATTTTCATATACAAAATATTTTTATTTGACGGCATAAAAGAGAGAGATAGTTTTTCTAAGATGAGAATACATGATTAATATACCGCCAAAAACTTTATATTATTTTTGTTGCATGCTAAGGACCTGAAATAAAAAAAATCTTGATACTAGAAAATTATAGAGATACAATTTTTCTATAAGAATCATCTTCATACGAGGTTGTATAGAAAAAACAAACAATTTTTAAGGTAGATCCTTGACATGTCATTCTGGGTGTGGAGCATATAGATATTAAACACCTCTTCCCACGTGGCCATATCGTAATCCTAAGTCAGATTTCTAATGCATCTAAACGGTTTTTTTTTTTTGACAACAAATGCATCTAAACGGTTGTATTCCTTGTAATTTATTATACAAATGAAGACTATCATGACCCAAAAAGAGATCGCCGGAATAGGGCCCAACAAGGGGGAACGCATAGCGCCGCCCGGGGCCAAGGCCCGAGCACGCGCTGCCCCGAGGGCTGGGCGCCGCCGCCCCGCCGTGAACGCGCCACGTCGCTGCTTCGCAATTAAGTAAGGAATATTTAAGGAATAAAGATAGGAATAAAATAGGGAATAAATAGATTGCCTCGTAAAAGAGGAATTCAATCTATAAGGAAACCTCTAGATCTTTCTTAGCATGCAAGTCTCCCTGGACTATAAATACAAGGGGCATGTAGTCGGCTTGAATCTTAAGAAGAAATAAATTAAAGGGGTAACTCCCAACAGCTCTCCAGCTTTAGGCTCTCCCTCTCCCTCACCTCGCAAGACGCGCGCGCCCACATCCACCCGCCCTGCACGGCACGCCGCCACCGCCCCCACGCGCCCGCGGCTCGGCCGCCAAAGCACCGCCGCCCCACACCGCCGCTCCCTCCTCTTCTTCCTTCTCTTCTTCCTCCTCTCTACTACTCCCAAACAGCCCATCCACCGTCTACACCATCACCGCCGCCGCCAAGATCGCCGATGATCGCAAATCGCATCAATTTCGCCCAATCTAGCCGGAATCGACACCGGTATCCGGAGACCAGGGCGATTCCCACCACCGACGGCTTCCGACCACCACCAACGCCAAGATCCGATGGACAGCCACAAGATCGCCGAGCCCGGATGGAGATTTGCGAAGTTTCGTGATCACCGGAGGAAAATCCAGCCACCTTCACCGCCCTCCCGAGAAGTTGGATGAACAGCCGCCCCGACGACGCATAACGGCGACACGCCACGGGCGCCGCCAACAACGCCGCCGCTGCCATGGCCGCTCCCGACATCAACAACGCCCCATCGACATCCACGATGACCCGTGGCCACGACAGCAAGAACACCGCAGCACGCCGGCCTTGCCGTCCGATGTACGCCCTACGACGCCACCTCGCCCACCACCGACGACGTCCTCGCCATGGTCGCCACCGACGGTGACGACGCTCCTACCGCGCGCCGCCACGCCACCCCTCCAAGATCATCGACGCCGCAAACAACGAGCACGCCCACCCCATGGGTGCCTCCACCGTTGCTATCCGCATCGATCGTAACCGAGGCTACCACCGACGTACACCACCGTTCGACGAAAAGCCTACCCAATTAGGCCAACGCCTCACGGCTACTACAATGACACGTATAAGTTCCCGGTCACTACCAACATCATCTTTGACATTGGGAACATCCGAGTGCCAACAAGGACGACTCAACGACGTCGCCTGACGTCAGCACCGACGTCGCCAATCTCAACCCCGACGTCCATGACATCCTGGACAACAACGGCGACATGAACAACAACGCCAACAACTTCGCCGACCAGGACATCACACGCCCACAATCACCACCAAGACGCCTTCGACCCCGCATCATCGACGAAACAACAACACCCCAACGCCAATGACATCCCCGACACCGCCATTAACGCCGCTAGCCACAATGCTCGCGCATCGACGACATCGACAACGACAAGGACGCTACCAGAGCGCCATGAACGGCAACGACGCCCTCAAGGATGCCAACGCCAATGACGTTCCCCGATGTCGACTACGCCTTCACCATGCCTACCATCGACAACAACTATAAGGGCATCAACCACGACGACATCCTCGCGGCCAACCTCGACATTGGCAACCACGACGTTCCACACATGGGCGCCACGGTCCGATGAGAACACCGACGCCCCCGAGCGCCGCCAAGGAGACGGTTGTTCACTCGCCGACCTTCGCCGACGATCTACTACGCCGCCGGACATTCGCCCGACATCGACAATGGTGGAGAACACCATCCATCAAGCCGCAGCCCCAAAGAAAGAAGACATCATCGCACCACGCAGCGTAACATCGTGTACACACCGCCAAACCCGACGACAACAAAGACTCCTCTTTCTTTGGCTCCTCCGCATCACCAAGGCGCCACGGAGAACGGAGACAACATGCCATGGTGCCCCACTCTCGGTTTTGGGACGTCCCTTCAACGGCGACACCAACAACCATCGCGACGTCGACTACGCGACTTTGGTAGCGAGGACGACTCGAGCCGCACCTATGGACTCGATGTTCCTCAACGACATCTATGTCCAATGCGACTACGCCAACAAGCCGTGGGCTGCAATGCACCAGAGGCGCCCTACATACCTGAGCATGGCAACCCAACTCGCTCCTAAGATCAACACTTCCATCTTCAAAGAAGTCTCGACTTGGGGCCTTTACCGATGACGACAAGAGGTACATACCACCCATATCAACCCCTACATCGCCAACCTCGTCACGACCCCGAGGCTTCCGCTCCACCTCAACTTGCTCCTTCAACGGAAAACAAGCTCCATGGCCTCGCCGGACTCATAAAGATGATGGCACCAGCTTGGGGCACCACTGAGGAGATTGATAAGCCCCCGACGACCAGGCCACTCGTGCGACATCCATTGAGCTTCAACATCGGCATCTCCATCTTTACCCAAAGACATCGATATGTCACTAGTGCGAGAACCACAAAGACGAGGACGCTACTGTCGAAAGGGGGGGGAGATGTCATGACCCAAAAAGAGATCGCCCTAATAGGGCCCAACAAGGGGGGAGTGCAAGCGCCGCCCGGGGGGCCAAGGCCCGAGCGCGCGCGCCGAGGGCCGGGCGCCGCCGCCCCCGCCGTGAACACGCCACGCCGCTTGCTTCGCAATTAAGTAAGGAATATTTAAGAAATAAAGATAGGAATAAAATAGAGAATAAATAGATTGCTTGTAAAAGAGGAATTCCAATCTATAAGGAAACCTCTAGATCTTTCTTAGCATGCAAGTCTCCCTCGGACTATAAATACAAGGGGCATGTAGTCGGTTGAATCTTAAGAAGAAATAAATTAAAGGTAACTCCCAACAGCTCTCCAAATTTTAGGCTCTCCCTCTCCCTCACCCTCAAGACGCCTTGCCGCTCCATCCACCGCCGCTGCCCGCACGCCGCCACCACCACACAGGCTTCGCCCGCGCACGACGCGCCGCCCGCCCCACGCCGCCGCTCCCTCCTCTTCTTCCTTCTCTTCTTCCTCCTCTCTACTACTCCCAAACAGCCCATCCACCGTGCCTGGGACCTAAATATTGGGCCCCGAGACATTCTCCAAATTATGAGAATCGCCTCTACCGCCAAGGCCCAAGAAAACCTAGCCCGCTATCATCCCGCACGGAGGGACGGCCCGACGGACGATGGACCAGCCATTGGCCACGACGCTCACATAACGACGAAATCGGCCACGGACGGCCCACAAAGCGGCCCAAATGGAGTCACCACGACGTAAAGAGCTCATCACGCCATGAAGGATAAGGTCAAGGACCTCCGCCAGCACAACGAACCATGACGCTCCACGCCGACAGCAGCCCAAACCATGGCTCGGACTCGACCACGCATCTCGCTTTCGCCCGAGGCCGGCCTAGCTCACCAGCCCTCGAGAAATCTCTCGCTTCGTCCGAGGGTGGCCTAGCTCACCACCCTCGGGCGCAAAACTCCGCCGCCCGAGGGAGACCAGCCTCTCCATCCTCGGGTGAGGCAGCCCAACCAGCCCGCCTAGGGTCGCCGACCCTGGGCGTGGGAGGTTCCGTCCCGAGGAAGGGAAACCGCCGCATTCACGCGGGTCGCACGACAGCGAGGCGCCCGCGTTATCGACACGCCAAATCGAATCGCCGAATCGCTTCCCCAATCCGACCGATGGGACGCAAAGCTGAACCAGTGGACGTGTTACACCACCCGCACGGAAACCGTAAATGACACCGCTCATTTCCCGCAGCAATCAAAAACGCCACGTTGGGCCGGACCCTCGGCACTTGACACGCATAGCCAAGAACCCAGGGACCGGCCCTCGCCATGCATCCGTGAGGGGGACGCTCACGGGACCCTCGGGGCCGCGCCAGGGACGGCACGCCCACCATCGGATCAGACGCGTGTCTTCGCAAGCAACATCCAAGCCACCCCACCCCTCAGCAGCGACATGCAACCGTGTAGCCTCGGGAATTAGCCACCTAGGCGTCCACCTGTGTAAACATTATCTCTCTCCTTCTCCTATAAAAGGGGGAGTAATGCCTCATTAGAGGATTTCGATCTCGATTCGATTCGCTTCGATTCGATAGGATTTGATTCGATTCGAGCCCGCTCAACTCCAGCCCACGCGAGGAAACCGCACACTACCACCACCATAACCACGATCGGGGGGCTTGAGACCCGCGTCTCCCCCCGCGGCCGCCCAGAACCCCCACCGCAGGCTCACCTTGAGCGAGGTAACACGAGCAGACACACCCCTCGCTGGACGTAGGGCCCCGCTGGCCTGAACCAGATAAACCGCCCGCCCCGTGTCCATCTTGGCGCTTACGCCATCGAGGGAGGAGGCACACGGCTTATAAATTCTTTATTGTCGGGCACCCGAGGCACCCACCGCTCTCGAACGCCGACGCTTGGCGCGCCCGGTAGGGGCGCCGTGTGCACCTGCATCTCCATCACCCCTCATGGCGCTTCGCCGTTTCCCACCCCGCTTCGCCGGAGCACGAGCTCCCGCCGTAACACCACCGCCTTCGAACGCCGGCATTTGTGGCGCCGGCCACAACTACGAGATGATCCTTCGCCCGACGCATCGGTAGAAGGGAGGCAAGATCGCCACCGCGGCAAGCCCATCATCACGGCGCACAAGACGGGCAAGGCGGATTCCATCACCGCGCAAGGCGCGTCCCAAGCAACGGATTCTCGAATCCGCCGACGTATCCCCGCGCCGACTCGCAGAAAGGGCTCCCGTGAACCCTAGGCCCCGGAAATACCTTACCCGCCACCCGCTCGTGGTAGGGTACCCCAAAACCCTAATCGCCGGAAAACGCCCGCGCTCCGGACATATCGGAGGGAGTCCCGGTGAATCTTCGCCGGCGTGAAACCCGCCGAAGGCTTCGCCAGAGAGCACGAGCCGACCACCCGTCGCTCCACGGAGCGTTATCCCATGGACATTCACTGAGGAGCGCATCCTCCACAGATGCGGGACGACCCCGCCATGCCACCCCCTCCGTTCAACCGGGGGCCCGTCCCGGAGCCGAGGGACTCGCTCACCGTCCGGAGAATCGAAACCTCCTCCAGACGTCGCCGGCGCACCGCACCGACGATGAAGACGAGTACTATGACCCCACGCGGAATGCTTCAATGTCGAGGTCCCGCCACAGATGGCCAGGCTTCACCGACGTCTCCCCAAAGACGACGCGACATACCGCCACGACGAGCTCCAGGCCGGGCGGCTTCGCCCCGTCCATCCGTGCAGCGGCGCCGGCACCTCGCCGCCAAAACGCCCGCGCTACGATTTGCGTGAACGAATCCGGGCGGAATCGCCCGACCCGCGACCGGAGCAAAACATCCGGCGGAGAGTGCGGGCCGGCAGCCCCCGAGGGCACCTCAAGCTCACAATGGCGGCGGACGCGCGACCGGGTCGGAGTGCCTCCAATCCCCGGCATAGCGGCCCGCTCAACGAGCCAGCCTCAACGTGGCGGCGGCCGCCATGCTGGGTACGGAAATGCCCGAGCCCTCCACTACCGAGGGTAGGCGCATACGGAAGGCCTCCGTCAACTCCTTGACAAGGCGGCGGTGCAACAGCGAGAGTTCCGCTTCCCGAGATCGGGCCGTGACGCCACGGCGGCGCGAGGAATCCGGGCGGTCGGCGGGCTCCGCCCACCCGGATCGAGCCGAGCCCCCGGCAAGGCCAGTCCGAGCGCCCGGGCGACAACCGCTGCAACCGCCCAATCCGGGAACGCATAGAAGACCCGCACCGCGACCGCAGAACCGAGGCGCCCGACCTCGTGGGCGAGATCGACGGCGGCGGGCTCGCCACGGGTGGCTCGCCTCGGGACGCACAAGCGACGAGGCGCACAGGGCAGGTCGAGAGGACCGAGGGTACTCCCCGATCCGCCCGCCTCGCCTCAGCCTTCACCGTGGACATCAGAGGGCACCACTCCCGCGCGTTCGTGCCCCGAGCCATCTCGAAAGTACACGGGAGAGACTCGCCCGAGGTATGGTCGACACTATCTACCGGGGCATGCCGGTTCGCGAGGCACACGATGACAAAGTGATAATCGAATTTTCCCCTCGTACCTCTCCGAAGCCCGTGCAGAGCTTGGCCGAACACCTTCCACCCAACCTCATATCAAACTGGGGCGGACTTGGTGAGAACCTTCCGCGGTAACTTCCGTGGCACATACCTACGCCCGTAACTCGTGGGATCTCAAACCGCCGACAAAAATCCGACGAATCCCCGCTGACTATCCCGGCCGCTTCGCAAGCGGCGACCGAGCTCCCTAATGTGACGGATTCGACGCCATCGGGCCCCTCTTGGCCGGCACCACTTGCCGAGACCTCGTGAAGAAGCCGGGGCGCCGGACTCCCACCGAGGCAAACGAAGCCGATGGACATCGCCACCAAGTTCGCCAACGGTGAGGAGGCCGTCGGGGCCTCGTCTCAATCGGGGCTCGCAAGGGAAAGCGCAAGGAAGAGGAGCCCGAGGGATCGCAACCCCTGAGAGCAAGAAGAAAAAGAAGAAAGATAAGAGCCGCAAGGGCAAGGGCCACGCCACCCAAGCGACGATGAAGACATGGTGGCGCGTCGACGCAAGGCCCCGACCCCCGCCACAAGAAACCTTCGATGACATGCTCAAGAAGCCATGCCGTAAACCGCAGCTACCCTGGCCAAGCATACCCTCGGGAGTGCAAGAGGGTACGCCAACATTTCGCCAAGCTCAAGGCTATCCCCGAGGGTGAAGAGGAAGAGGCTCCCGAGGGTGGCGCCAAGGGCAACGAGGAGTTCCCCGAAGGTGAATAATCGCTTCATGATCTTCGGCGGCAAAGACCAAAGAACATGTCCGTGCGGGCAACAAGAAGAAGGAGCGTCGGGAGGTCTATGCCACGGAGCCGGCAACCCCGAAGCTGCGCAAGTGGTCGGACCAAAGCCATCACCTTCGACCCGGATCACCCCAAAGACATCCCGAACCCGGGGCTTATCCACCGGTAGTGGATCCCATCATCGCCAACACTGGCTCACCAAAGTCCTAATGGATGGAGGGAGCAGCCTCAACCTCATCTACGAAGAAACCCTCGACCTCCTTGAGGTAGACAAGTCCAAGATCCGCCCCGAGGGCCGGCATTCAATGGTGTCGCCCCCGCGGCAGCGCCTAAAGCCCCTCGGGCGAGATCGACTTACCGGTTTGCTTCGTGACCCCTCGAACTTCGTGCAAGAGACTCTCACATTTGAGATCCTTGGGGTCCGCGCGTACTTACCACGCACTCCTCGGGGCCCCCGCTACGCCAAGTTCATGGTCGTCCCGAACTACACGTACCTCAAGCTCGGGATGCCGGGGCGGGGGTGTCATCACGACGGCCCCCTCGCACCATCATGCATACGAGTGCGACGTGGAAAGCGTGGAGTATGCCGAGGCACTCGCCATTGCCGAGGCACTCATCGCCGATGCAAAGAGAAGCTTTGACAAAATCACGATTGAGCATGAGGCCAAGCGCCGCGGCCGAGCTTCGAGCCCTCCTCGCACCAAGAAGATCCTACTCGATCCCAAGAACCCGGCGGAGAAGCCGCCGACCATCATTTCGACCTGATCCGAAATAGGAAGCCGCGCTCGCCGACTTCCTCCGCGCGAATGCCAAGACGTTTGCGTGGGGACCCTCGGACATGCCGGCATACCGAGGGATGTCGCCGAGCACTCCCTAGACATCCGCCGCCACCATGCAACGCTTGCACCGCTTTTGATGACGCCAAGCGGAAGATCATCGGCGAGGAGATCCACAAGCTACCGGAGGCCGGATTCATAAAAGAAGTATTCCACCCCGAAAGTGGTTAGCTAATCCCGTATTAGTAGAGAAAAAGAATGGGAAATGGCGGATGTGTGTGGACTACACTAGTCTCAACAAAGCATGTCCGAAAGTTCCCTTTCCTTTGCCTCGAATCGACCAAATTGTCGACTCCACCGCGGGATGTGAAACGTTGTCCTTTCTTGACGCCAGTATTCCGGTTATCACCGTATCAAAATGAAAGAGTCCGACCAGCTCGCGACCTGCTTCATAACACCCTTCGGGATGTATTGTTACCTCACCATGCCCTTCGGCCGAGGAACGCTGGGGCAACATACCAGCGTGCATGCAAATCATCTTCGGGGAACTCATTGGAAGGATCATAGAGGCCTACGTCGACGACATAGTGGTCAAATCCAAGAAAACGTCGGACCTCGTGGGCGACCTCGGGAAACCTTCGAGTGCCTAAACAAGAAGGGAGTCAAGCTCAACCCCGAAAAATGCGTATTCGGGGTCCCCCGAGGGATGCCGCTGGGTTTTTATCGTCTCTCAACGAGGCATCGAAGCAAACCCGACCAAGGTTGACGAATCACCAAGATGGGTCCGATCCAAGATCTCAAGGGAGTACGTAAGGTCATGGCTGCCCGGGCTTCATTAAGCAGTTCATCTCACGCCTCGGGAGAAGGGCTTGCCCCTCTATAGGCTTCCTGCGCAAGTCCGAACGCTTTGCTGCGGACCCCGAGGCCGAAGAAGCCCTCGGGCAACCTCAAGAAGCTCCTAACAAACCCACCGGTCCTAGTACCGCCAAACCCGGGAGAAACCCCGCTCTTATATCGCCACCGCCACTACCCGTGGTCGTAGCGGTGGTCGTAGTGGAGCGTCCGGAAGAGGGGGCACACGCTGCCGCGATAACGCCCGCTTACTTCATCGAAGTGCTTTCCGACACCAAGACGAGGTATTCGCAGATGCAGAGGCTATTGTACGCCATCGTCATCGACACGAAGGAAACTTCGCCACTACTTCCTCGCGCACCCAGTTGCCATGGTATCCTCGTTCCCCCTCGGGAGATCCTCCAAAACCGAGAGGCCACGGGGAAGAGTGGCGAAGTGGGCGGTAGAGCTCATGGGCGAAACTATATCATTCCCGCCCGCTTAAGGCGATCAAATCCCAGTCCCGGCCGACTTTGTGGCCGAATGGACCGATACCCGGCCACCCCCCCGCACCCATCCAGGCCGAGTCTGGACCATGTATTTCGATGGATCCATGATGAAAGCAGCGCGGGGGTCGGTTTGCTCTTCATCTCACCCCTCGGGTTAACACGAGGTATGCCATCCGGCTGCATTTTCCCGCCTCCAACAACGCCGCACGAGGCGCCGGGTCAACGGCCTCCGACGCGGCGACCTGGGAATCCGACGGTTGGAAACCGGGGGGATTCACAGCTTGGTCATCGACCAAGTCATGAAGGCCTCGGCGTGCCACGACCAAGATGGAGGCGTATTGTCGGAAGTGCGCAAATTGGAGGAAAAGTTCCATGGGCTTGAGCACAAGCATACGCCGAGACGCCAACGAGGCCGCGGATGAACCGGCCAAGGTCGCAGCAACCCGAGGTACCGTTCCTCCGAACGTCCTCACCCGAGACCTCAATAAACCCTCGGTCAAGTACACCCCCTCGGAACCCCCTCGGGGCTCACGAGGGCGGCACACCGCAAGGCACACCCGAAGCTATGGCGGTCGACCCAGTCCCCGACCGGAGAAAACCGCCGATGGAGTACCTCACCCGAGGAGAGCTACCCGAGGACAAGACCGAGGCTCGCCAGCTTAGCCCGAAGGGCGAAGTCCTTCACACCGATTGAGAGAAAGGGGAACTCTACAAGAGAGGAGCCTCGGAGTATACATGCGATGCATACCCTACCAAGGCCAAGAATTGCTCGTTAACACCCACCGCTGGGAATGCGGTCATCACGCCGCCCGAGGACTCTAGTCGGTAAAGTCTTCGGGCAAGGCTTCTCTTCGGCCCTCGGCGGTGCGAGACGCGAACCAAGTCGTGCGCATCACCCAAAGGAATGCCAATTCTACGCACGCAGGGCGCACCTCCCACTCAAGCACCGCAAACCATACCTCTTACGTGGCCATTTGCGGTGTGGGGACTCGACATGATTGGGCCCCGAAAAGGGTGCCCGGAGGACACACTCACGTCCTAGTCGCCATTGACAAGTTCTCCAAATGGATCAAGCCCGAGCCGTGGTGAACCCTCACACAGGGGAAACGGTGAAATTCTTTACGAATATCATTTCCCGCTTTGGAGTCCCTAACTCCATCATCACAGACAACGGAACCAACTTCGTGGGGAAGAAGTTCCTCGACTTTTGGCGGCGACTATGGCATCCGAGTGGATACCTCGGCCGTAGCTCACCCGAAGACCAACGGTCAAGTGGAGCGTGCCAACGGCATGATCCCGCAAGGGCTCAAGCCGAGGGATCTTCAATCACCAACCAATACGGGAAAAGATGGTACCAAGAGCTGCCGCCGGTTCTATGGAGCCTTCAACAATGAAAAGCCGAGCCACGGGATTCACCCCATTCTTTCTAGTCTATGGGGCCGAGGCGATCTTGCCCACGTACATTGAATATGGGTCCCCAAGGCTGCGAGCCTACACCGAGCGAGGCAACCAGCGGGCGAGGCAAGACTCCATTGACCAAGTTGATGAAGCCCGAGACGTTGCGCTCCCCGCACTCGAGATACCAACAAGCTCACGCAAGTATCACGCCAAGCGGTCAAGCCTCGGAGTTCCAAGTCAACGACCCCGTGCTCAGCCGAAGACAGACAACAAAGGGCGCCACAAACTCACGCCACCCCGGGAAGGGCCTTATGTTGGCATTTCTTAACGCAATCAAAGGAAATGTATAAAACCCATCCCCAATAAGAGCGTCCAAATGCGCCGCCGACATTCCCAAGTAAACCACCATGTCGGTGATCCGAAATGGAACCGTCAACGGATAGATCTTGCCATCTTAGATATTCATCCGCAGCGCACGGATCTATCATTGTAGCATTTCACCCTAAGTATTCGGGGTATCGTTATTTATATTTTCCCAAAGGGAGGCATGTGATTAGTATGGCATCCGAATAGAGGAACATGTGTTTGCTTAGACCAAAATGTTCATAACAGGGGTAAGCAATAACGGTTCATGGATAGTGTGACACACACTTAAGAATCCACCAAAGAAAAGGATAAAGAAAATAGATAAAGAATAAATGAATAAATGAATAACCTAATGGAGTAGTTCTAATGTGTCTAGTCATGGCCATACAAATGAATAGTTAGGATCATATGCAAACTGATTTAATCATGGTTAGGTCTAGGATAGCGGGAGACTCCTAGATACCATACGGCCCGATAGGAAGCATTTACTAACTCCTACGTAACATACGAACATGGGGGATTTCAAGGACGGTCAAGGCTTGTCACGACCAAGCCGCCTACCCTCAACCGTGGCATGCCCTCATATCCGCAGTGTGTCGTAATACCCGCACCATGCCCGCATATTAGAGCACTACTCTTGTCCCCCCCGGATCCCCACTCGTCGAATGGACGGACTAGAACAAGAGCAAACCCGAAGGAACAACGAACCGATATCCCACCTCTAATCAAGTTAGGCATATGATGATCGATGATGAACTCAGAATGAACATGTCAAGATTATGATATGTAAACTATATGCTAGTTCATATACCAACACAAGAACATGAACAAAACTATACTCTAGTTCATAAGTTAGGCCAAGAACATAAATATAAGACTTGTAAATAGAAGAATGCTCCATAGAGTGGATGTATTACCAAAGCACTTTCTTCTAAGAGACAAGCCCTCCTTGTAGCTCTTCTACTCCAAGTGTTAACTAAGAAAGAATAAAGAAGAAAGAAGAAGAAGAAAGAAGAAAGAAGAAGAGAAGAGAGAGAGGTAGAGGTGGTAGAGAGAGAGAGATTGCTGGTTTGTTGGACTTCAAGTGGTGTGTGTTGAGAGAGGGAGAGAGGGTGCCTACTTATACACTTGGAGGAGGGGCCTAAGTGCTAATTTACATCAAAACCGACCACAGTAAACCTTCCTTTGTATGCAAACCGACCAACGCAGGCGGGAAACCCCGCTTTGAAAGTGCACGAACCGCCTCCCGAGGCCGGGCCGAAATCGCCTCGGGGAGGGTGCGGCCGCACCGTGGTGCGCTACCCCACCCCGGGCTCGGCCCGCCCGGTCTCGGTGGGTGTCGTCTTTCGCCTCGAAAAGTTGTGGGCTGGGGCGTGCTCGCCCGCATTTGATGTTTTGGGTCGATTTGCTCTTGGGCTTGGGTTTTGCAATAATGCGCTTTCTCGGAAGGCGTACTTTTGGTCGATTTTCCACTTGCTTTTATTATAAATCTGCAAAATAAAAATACAAGACACTACAAGTGGAATTTATTAGTGATAAAAGTATATGAGTATAAAAGTTTTAATTTTACTCCCTTTATGGTAGTAAGTTGACGGAAAAATATGTCGTTGGTTACCGTCAACACCTTATTTCATCGCCGAAATATTAAGGCCCTAACCTACAAGTTGAAAACGAGAAGGGCGAAGTCTACTCCAACGCCGGAACATAGAACAACCTACGTTGCTTCTACCCTTAAATTCCGCACTAGAAGTCAAACATCGTTGTTCTTTTTTTCACTCAATAAAAGATCTACATCTTTTTACGAAAAAAAAGTGCTTCTCGTGTAAATCTTAAGGGAGTCTTAGCCTCGTCCAAAGCACAAGACTAAAACTCCTCGGGGGCTACATGGGGACTCCCTGGGGACCCTCCTTCCCTTTTTCAAAACTTTTTTTTCGAAAGAAAAAAAGTTTTCTTGCGCATTCTCGAAACAATCGCTTTAAGTTGCGAAGGTCGCCACGCACAAATCCAAAGCAAGGTAACCGAGGCAAACGGACCACCCCTAGTGGCATCCGTATGGACTCGCCCCAGTGGCGCCCACGGTTACCATCTCGCGAGCGGAGAAAGCAAGCGACCCGCCCACACAATAAACGAACAAATTCGAAAACGCAACATAAACATAAATGCACCCGCCAAGGCCATAGACCCTGGGCGGCGCCATTGTTTATATACATCCATCTCACAAGCTCCAATTTTTCATACAAGGAGAGGTCAAAGGTGGTGGGCTTCATCCACTTGCGCCTCACGGCAGCCGACGAGGAGGCTTCGCGCGAGCAACACCCTCGACAATCCGCTTCCCCGAGGGAGGCGTCGCCCGCCGGCGCATCCTGGATCAAGGTCCACCATCTCCGTGTCCGCCTCATAGGTTGACTCTATGGGGAGTACGGGGACACACTTCATCCTCGGCGAGGCCAACCGGGTCGCAGCGCCGCCCACGAAGTCGCATAACGCCCCGAGTCTTGGCGGCATCGCAACATCCCTCTCGGCGGGATCAACTTCCTCCTCGTCCGCCGGAACCGAGGAAGAAGCCTTTAACGCCGTCCCGCCCGGCACATTGGACTCCATCGGGAAGTGAGAGCGTAAACGGCCATACATGTCCGCACGCCGGACCGGAAGGCGTTCCGAGCTCGACCGAGGTAGCCACCCATGGCGCCAGCGGCTGCGGCCGAGGGGCCAACCTTCCAGTTGTCCGCCCCAGCGCGGACGGTCCGACAAGGCCTCTTCCAGCCATGGTACGACTTCTCCCTGCTCCAAATTCTGCGCCAGCGTGGCCGCGGTGTTCCACGGCCTCAGTCCGGACCTTCTCCGCCTGAAATTGGTGCTCAAACCGAAAGTTAGCAAGACAAGACGATTGAAGGCAAAGCTCACTAAGGAAGAAGACGCCTTGGCACTTCAGCTGCCACCCCAAAGATCACGCCGTGCTCATCCGCGAGCGACTTGCGGGAGCTCCTCCTTCTCCTTCCCGAGGGTCTCGCCCGACACCAACTCGCCCGATGCGAGTGTTCAAGGCGTCGCACATCTCCCTCGCTTTCGCCGCCTCCCTCCCCGGACCGGTCCCCGCTCGTCATGGGCCTCCTTCAGACCCGAGGGACCGGATCCGAGCCTCTTCAAAATCATGGCTCATCCGAGCCATGTCGCCGCCACTTTGCTGGCCTCGAGACCGGCCTTGACAAGCTCGGCCTCCGAGGTCCGTCGTTGGGACTCCCTTCCTCGGCGAGGGCGGCAAGCCGGGAGGTCTCGCCTCGGGCCTCGATCAACTTCACCCGAGTTTGACCAAGGGCATTCCGGTTCAGACGTTCGACGAAGGAGCTCGGACTTCTCGCCCGGCGGCGACGGAGAGTCCGCAACGACAATACTACTCATCAAGACGCGCAAGCACAAAGGACATGCGGCAGGGATGGCCGTCAAGATACTTACTCATCGTCGACTCGGTGAGACGGCCGGTTATGGTCTCCCGATCCTCGCTAGGCCCCTCGGCGGCCCACCGACGGATCTGCTCGTGGGTTCTCCACTCCAGACCTCGGGGCGGTCGTCGACCACCGCGGCCCGGGCCCCGGGCGTGCCACCCGAGGGTCAAAGGTGGACCGCCCCAGCGGGTCGGGCTCGGAGGATACATCTCCTCCACCGGCAACTCCCGCGCCTCCGGAACCCGCACCAATAGAAGTCCAGGGGGCCCTCGGAACCGACCACGGGCACCGGCCCTCGTCATGGCCGAAGTCGACGCCGCCTAGGGCCGCCTCGAACCCTGGACACGTGGAGTAGCGGGAAGTCGGGGTTATACGCCTCGTGAACCCCTGGACGGGGCGAGGGTCGCGGCCGAAGGGACTTGCGCGTCTCGCCGCCATGAAGAGCTCCTCTGCGAGAACTCCCGACAAAGGGGCCCGACTCCTCGGGATGGGCGGCGGCGCCACGACCCCCTTCGAATGGCGCCATCTCGCTCCGGCACCGAGCCGACGTCATGGGCCACAGCCGAGCTCTCCGTGTCGACCACCATCGGTCGAGTGGCCGACCCACCATCGCCACCGGGGCCTGCACCACCTCCGGGGGTGGCCTCGGCAGCCGGCTCGGGTCCGACCCCACTGGGATCGGGTCTGGCGCCACGAGAGGATTCCGACGAAGGCAAGACGATATCTTGGCCGGGCGACCCCGCCTCGGGCCCCACCCGAGGCTGAAACGCTTAGCCTTCAAGGCCTTCTTGGGGTGTAGAGCCAACGGCGCCCCCCCGCTTCCTGAAGTCAAGAACGTGTCGTCAGACAAAGCAATCATATGCCGGAAGAAAATCAAGGTTGCAAAGGTGAAAGGAAACTCACGGCCCGAGGGATCGCCCTCGGCGCCGACGAGGCTCGAAGGTTGCGACCTAGGCGTCGCACCTTGACGCCAGCCGTCGCCCCACCCCACGACATTCGTGGCACGGGGATGGATCGACGGGGTCGCCGCTCGTCCCCCCGAACCGTGTTTCGGCGCCGGGTACCCGCGATAGGTGGCGTCGACTCCTCCCCTTCGGGCCTCACCCCCCGACGCCCGAGGTGCCTACATGGCCAACGCCAATGGTCCCGAGGACTGGCCGAAGAGCCCTCGGCGCACGGGTGTCGCAGTCCCCGACGCCCGCTCGGGCTCGGCTCGTAACGGCCCCGACTCGGTCGGGAGCCCCATGGCTCGGTCTATCCGAGCCGCCACGCCATCATCCGACGAGTTCACGCGAGAACCGGTCCTCCTGGATCCTCGTCCTCTTCGTGGTCGAGGTGTCAGTCACTCGCCCCGCCTCGCCGCCGCCGGCCCGACGCTTCTCGCGAGCCACGTTCTTCTTTCTTCTTCTCCTCCTTCTTCAACGCCGCCGCTGCAGCCTTCGTTCGAGCACGGTTCCCCGCCCCGGGCGATCGGCATCCAATGCGGCACACAAAGTGAGGGGAGTCGCGGATAATCCGCACGGCCCCTGCAGAAGAAAAGAGTGAGAATCGCCATGGCGACAATGCACGGCAATGCAAGGACACCGAAGTCAAGAAGCACTTTACCGGGGGAGATATACCCTCGGTCGTGGGCGCATGGGGATCTCGGGATACGTGGTCGGGGTGTTGGACCCCAACGCATCCCCTCACCCTCTTGGCCAGGCCATCGGTGGAAAGCGTAAGGCCTCGACATCCGCACGCACCAGACCGGGCGGCCTCGGGGTCATCCGCACATGAGCAAAGGGCGAGCCATCAACGGCAACACCCGACGCCAATGAAAAGCGGCGACCACGGCAAAGCGTTACGCCCTTCCTGAGCCGCAGACCGCCCGCCTTAGCCCCTCCAACCGATGATGATCCTCCCAGGGGGACCCCGCCCACTTCTCGGGGCGATGCTTGAGGACACGCCCGGTGTACACGGAAGCGCGTTCGCTGCCGGAGGTAGAACCACCGATCTTGCCACCCCTTTGTTGGAGGAGGTGAGCTTGGAGACGATGTACCCATCGCCGGTTCGCCGTCAAGCTCCGAGCGGATCGGGAGCGCGCAGCCCCCCACGCGCGCGCCCCTCCGTGGTAGGCCCCCGCGCAACCGAGGCGGTGGTAAGGTCCGCCTTGAAGAACCACAAACCGAGGTCCCAATGCGGCTCGATCCCCGTGAATCCTCACAAAGGTGACGAAGATGGCGGCCCGAGATCGAGTTCGGGGGCGATGATGAAGCTCGATTTCATAGTAGTGGAGGATCGCCCGACGAACCGGCCGCCGGCATACCGCCGCGCCGGTGAAGATCCATCAAGCTCACCACGTAGCCATCGGGAGGGTTAGGCTCCCTCCTCGCCCAACCCGGAGCAATCCACTCCCGGCCGCTTCATCGGTGCGGGGGACGAAGAAGCCCTTCATCGACGAGACGCCGGAGCTTCTCCTCCGCCGCCGTCCCCCCACCACGGCTCAAGATCGAGCACCTCCCTCACGCCGTCACCGCTACCCGTCCGCGCCATGGATGAAAGGGAGGCGAAGGGTGGCAACCGCTAGCAACCCCGATCACACGAGCACAAGGCAAGTGAATCTCTCCCCTTAATCTCTCCCACACTATCTCTATCTCCCCGATTGCTTTGCAAAGAAGAAGGCAAGAAGGCGATGGCAAAGAGCAAGGGAGCAACTATCGCAGCGCGGCGACCCCCATATTTATAGGGAAGGGAAGGCAAACCGCCGGCCTCGGGCAATCGAACCGACTCGAATGGACGGCCCATAATGGAGCGAGAACCGCCATCCAACGGCCAAGCCGCTACGGCGAACCGCTTCGGGCGCGTGTCGCGCCTTGACGGAGCCCCCTCGATCTCCGCCCCCGACAAGAAGACGTGGTCGCCGGCCCCATCGTCGCGCCGTATGGGCCGCGCCACCTCGGCGTGGGCGACTAGACGCCTCGCCTTCCGCCTTCCGGGGGTAAAACCGCTCGCCACCCATATCCAGCGCGCCCAACCCCGGGGCAAAAAGTCACCGTTGACGATTTCGCCCGCCCCGGCGGAAACCAAACGAGCCTCGGCCGACACACCCCACGCCCGCAGGTTGCGGGCTGGGCCCACGAGGGTTTCTATAGTCGCCCTCAGGGATAACCCGAGCTAGGGGACAGGGAGGGAAATGCACAACCAGCTATACCCGGGCCCCCCGGGGCTCGGATTTCCGAACGTGTTTAAGGCCCGCGGTGCCGCTTATAGAGATGTCCCATCCGGAAGGAGGCCCACGAGCCCTCTCGGGGTTGGTCCGCCCAAACCCCGGATCTCGCTAAGCGGTCCGCAGGTTCTCATGGGGTGAATCCCGGATCACATAGCCGACCCTTGCTCCGGCAAGGGCACGGGCACCCCGCTTAAACACCCCCATAACGCCACCGGAGCACGACACATTCGCTTACGAGGGCATTGTGACGTGTCTCCCCTCCTCATCCCTTTCGGGAGGGCGACAGAGGAGCGTATGATCAAAGTCGAGGAGGCCTGGGTCGACATTGCGCACATAAGCGCGGGCCTCGGGCTGCCCACGCAAAACAAACACGCTCCGCACAAACAAGCGCACTTTAAGAGTCAAGCTTCGGTCCTTGCCGCCGTCGAGACATAAAAGACCTCGAAGAGAATCCGCCATTCCATTCGAGGCCTCGGGGCTACACCCAACGGAAAGCCCGCAAGCACCCCTTTGTAGACGAACCACCCCGAGAAACAACAAGGCGACGGAACGACGGAACCCCCGGGCGAGTCCTCACTCGCCGGGGCTCGAGCTACCGCCGGGGGACCAAAATATTGGGCCCCGAGACATTCTCCAAACTATGAGAATCCGCCGGCCCGCCAAGGCCCAAGAAAAACCTAGCCCGCTATCATCCCGCACGGAGGGACGCCCGACGGACGATGGACTGTGCCATTGGCCACGACGCCACATAACGACGAAATCGGCCCACCTGACGGCCCACAAAGCGGCCCAAATGGAGTCACCACGGCGTAAAGAGCTCATCACGCCACGAAGGACAAGGTCAAGGACCTCCGCCAAACAACGAACCATGACGTTCCACGCCGACAAAGAACAAACCATGGCTCGGACTCGACCACGCATCTCCGCCGCCCCGAGGCCGGCCTAGCTCACCACCCGGGAGAAATCTCGCTTCGTCCCGAGGGTGGCCTAGCTCACCACCCTCGGCGAAAAACCTCCGCCGCCCGAGGAGACCAGCTCCTCGGGTGAGGGCGCCCAACCAGCCTCGGGTCTAGGGTCGCCGACCCTCGGGCGTGGGAGGTTCCGTCCTGAGGAAGGGAAACCGCCGCATTCAATGCGGTCGCACGACAGCGAGGCGCCGCTGCCATCGACACGCCCCAAATCGAACCGCCGAATCGCCTCCCAATCCGATCGATGGGACGCAAGGCGAACCGGTGGACGTGTTACACCACCCGCCACGGAAACCGTAATGACACCGTTCATTTCCCGCAGCACCGCCAAAACGCCACGTTGGGCCGACCTCGGGCACTTGACACGCATAGCCGCCAGCAACCTGCGACCGCCCTCGCCATGCGCATCGTGAGGGACGCCTCACAGACCCTCGGGGCGCGCCCGGGGGACGGCACGTCCACCATCGGATCGTGACGCCACGCGTGTCTTCGCTCAAGCAACATCCAAGCCGGCCCCACCCCCTCGGGCAAAAGACATGCAACCAGTGTAGCCTCGGGAATTAGCCACCTAGGCGTCCACCTGTGTAAACATTATCTCTCTCCTTCTCCTATAAAAGGGGGAGTAATGCCTCATTAGAGGATTTCGATTCGATTCGATCGCTTCGATTCGATAGGATTCGATTCGATTCGAGCCCGCTCAACTCCAGTTCACGCGGAGGAAACCCACACCACCACCACCATAACCACGATCGTGGGGCTTGAGACCCGCGTCTCTCCCCCCGCGGCCGCCTCAACCCCTATCGCGGCTCACCTTTGAGCGCGAGAGGTAACACGAGCAGACACACCCCCGCTGGACGTAGGGCCTCGTTGGCCTGAACCAGGGATAAACCGCCGCGCCCCGTGTCCATCTTGCGCTACGCCATCGAGGGAGGAGGCACACGGCGCTTAAATTCTTTATTGCCGCACCCGAGGCACCCACCGCTCGAAACGCCGACACACCGTCTACACCATCACCGCCGCCGTCAAGATCGCCGACGATCAGCAATCAGGTGTCAATTTCGGCCCAATCTAGCCAGAATCGACAAAGACCCATATCGGTTATGTTTCAATGCTATAGCAACTTCATCAACATGCATGGCTCACATATTAGTCAAAAAAAAAAAGTGATTCAAAGACCGCCGCATTTTGCATGGCTTCAAACCAAAGATCTCACACTAAAAAAACAAAGAGAGTAGCTATATCTCTTTCACAAGAAAAATAACCAACATTTCTTACAAAGTGCTAGACCATTGGATCATCATCCAAGAATGAGATCTGTCATCAAAAGACTGCGTACAAAAAATATTAGCTAAACGAAAGAGGACAAAGCACAAAAAGATACAATAAATAATTTTTTTCTATGGAAAAACAAAGGACAAAAGAGACAATTAACATTTTTTTCTATAGAAAAACAAGAACAAAAGAGGGTGGTGTTCTAGCACAAAGCACAAGATACAGATTTATTTATTTATAGATTTAGGGGATGTTTGATGGCGCCACGGTCCGCCTCGCCATAAATGTGGCGGCCACCGTCCGTCTCGCTGCTGTTTTTGTTCAGCAACCATTTTTGGCCGCCACCGCCCCATCGTCTCGTCATCTTGCTCCAGCAGGTTGTCGCTTTAGCGTGTAGTTTGTGGCGCACCGTGGCAAGACGGAGGCGAAGTGTTTTGATCGCCATAGTTGCGGGCGGGCGTGGGTGTGGCGTGGCCAACACTGCCCGTGATCCAAACAACCCCTTATATATTTGTACCACAAGTCACAACTAATAATCTTTTTTCTATGGAAAAAAAGGATAAATTAAAGATGTGTGTTCTCACTTCTCACAAATCACAAGTAATAGATAAAACATTTCAGTACACAGAATGTCTCAAGATGGAGTTGGATGATTTCTTTCAACATAGAAAAAGTGAAAAACAAAACACTTTTTAAAGTAAAAACAAAACACTTATCCAAAGAATTGCCACTGCTGCTGCTAAACGAATTGTTGCATGATTCTTGTAACGACGAAAAGTTGTACCATCACACTCTTTGAAAAAGACGAGGAAATGCAACTAGCGAAGATTATCTGGGAGAATGACTTTTTTTTTTTCTTCGCTCTCGTTTTGGTGTGGCTTTCTTTTTAAAGAGAATAATATCTGTCAATGAGTCTTTTAAAAATGAAAAAAAAATGCTGCCTGTAAAACTGAAATTCTCTCCAACTTCTGAGGAACCGCCAGGATAGCAGACGACGTGGCGTACTAGCCGCCGATCGAACAATCGCCGTCGTGCCACGTGTCATGCGCCGGGAGGTCCGCCTCGACCTTGCCGCCAAATCCAATCCCATTCCTTGGCGCGCTACTGCACTGCATACAACTAACTACTCCTATCCATCCCGAAAAAGCGACGCCCAGCATCCATCCACTCCTCTGCTCGATCCAGCTCCGGCTCCTCCTCCATGGGCCTCTCGACAGCTTACTCCCCGGCCGGGTCGCGCCTTGTGCCTCGTGCCAGTGGCGCCGCGCGCCGTCGCTCCTCTGCCAAGGTCTGCCGCCCGCGCCTCGGCCTCGCCACCGTCCGATGCTCCGTCGACGCCGCCAAGTGAGTACTCACGCCGAACCCCGGATGTCGATGTGATCATACATGAATAATGCGTGGCAGCAGCTCGATCGCTGACTAGAAGTATGCGTTTGATGAGAACCTCCCAGGCAGGTGCAGAACGGCGCGGCGACCGTGACGGCGACGGCGTCGTATAAGGAGTGCTTTGGCGTCTTCTGCAACATCTACGACCTCAAGGCGGTGAGTGAGTCCGTCAGCCTCACATGCATGGTCGTTCTCCCCAGACCCCTACTGGTGTTCGTTGAAATGCTCCATCGGCTTGTTGGCTTCTTCTGCTGCCTCAACAGTAGAATCCATTTTCCACCTAAAGCTAGCAGCATTTGTTGGTGTGGTGTGGATAATATTTGCTTGTTACTGGATAGCTAGCACACATCTGAATTTCGTATAGATCACCAAACGAAAGCGCGCGCAGGGTGGAATGCCAGCGTCATGGAGAGGGGTGCACTGCACTGCACGCCACTCTATTATAATATTCACCTCTAGCTCTACGGGCACAATCTCCCAGAGCAGGCGGTCAAGACCATCCAAGGGGCAGCACGTTTGAAGGACAAGGAGCTCTCAAGGGCACTTGCAGCCATTGCACCCAAGTCTGGGCCACTAGAAATCCCCTAGATTGTAGATGCAGCCTCTATCAGTTGTAGCTCCTTTTAGCGAGTAATTTGCTTTGGGTTTTTCAAGCCCCCTCGTAGCGGTCTGCTGCAAGGCAGTTCCGCTACTTGCGCAATATGTTGTAAACTCTATCTCTCTTTTAATATATTTCAGGGTAACTGTTTTTTTTTTAAAAAAAAGGTTCTATCTCTGGCTGATGCGCGATCACGCGCTTTTGTTTCCAGACAGCAAGATGGTGTTGACGTCTGACGCCTCCTGAATTGACGTTCATGCTATTTCTTGATTTAATTTGGTTTTTGTGCTGCTTGTATCATCACATAGTACAGTACTCACAATCTGTCATCCAATGCCTTTGAATGGATTGGGACACAGGAGGACAAGACCAAGTCGTGGAAGAAGCTAGTGAACATTGCTGTGTCAGGCGCGGCTGGGATGATATCAAATCACCTGCTGTTCAAAGTAAGCAGTAGTCTTTTACTGCCTCTGCATGTTTTCTTTCGACTAGAGATGCAGTGTTGTAATGTCGTTGTTGACCATTCATTTTAACACAAAAATTCCAGCTCGCCTCTGGTGAGGTTTTCAGACAAGACCAACCAATAGCACTTAAATTACTTGGCTCAGAAAGATCGTTCCAAGCTCTTGAAGGTGAAAGATTTCTTCTTAATGTCTTACTATTTGAGAAGAAGAATCAAGTCATATCTGCTAGTACATAGTTCAAGTTTCAAGCTACCCTTACGGCTTCCAGTGATCTGGTATAAATGGATTACTGTGACAGCGAATATGTGTCACTTGTTCCTCATGTACTGTCAAAAACTGCAACTGCAGGCGTAGCTATGGAACTGGAGGACTCGCTATATCCATTGCTGAGAGAAGTCAGCATTGGTATAGATCCTTACGAGGTCTTTCAAGATGTAGATTGGGCCCTTCTTATTGGTGCTAAGCCCCGTGGTCCCGGCATGGAGCGAGCTGCGTTACTAGATATCAATGGCCAAATCTTTGCTGACCAGGTTTCTTTTTTGGACTATGTTCCTCTTTTCTTCTCAAGGACTATATACCATGAAATTGTAAGAAACCCTCTCAGCAAGGGGGTGGCAATAAGCATTTCTGAAACTTCACCCTCAAATTGAGAAGGATTTCCTTAGCACAGAATCTGCAAATTGCCAAAACCAGAAACCAAGTATAAATTATGGAAACCAGAAACCAAGTATAAATTTGAGTAAAGCGCACAAAAAACCTATTCTTGTTATGATCTGAAATTTTGAATTGTGTCAGGGGAAAGCACTTAATGCTGTGGCCTCGCGGAACGTGAAAGTCTTAGTTGTTGGAAATCCCTGTAACACTAAGTATGGACACTTGTATGTTTCACCTAGTACGTATTAACGATTTTATGCCATCACCATGTCTTAGTTGTGGCTTGCCCTTGATGCAGTGCGTTGATTTGCTTGAAAAATGCTCCAAACATACCAGCCAAAAATTTTCATGCACTGACGAGGTTGGATGAAAATAGAGCAAAGTGCCAGGTGACTGACATTGAACCTTTGTGATGTCTCATCCTTCCATTCCTAACAGGAAAACAGATTAAGCAATATAATACACAATCTCCTTTTGTAGCTAGCACTCAAAGCTGGTGTATTTTATGACAAAGTATCCAACGTTACTATTTGGGGGAACCATTCGACAACTCAGGTGAAGATTTGATCATAAACTGAATGAGCAGACTATTTTGCAGATACATTTCTTCGCTGATGGTTGGCACTAGCTTCCCTGTGTAGGTTCCTGATTTCTTGAATGCCAAAATTGATGGGATACCAGCGAAAGAAGTCATTAAGGATACCAAGTGGTTAGAAGAAGAGTTCACCATGACAGTTCAAAAGGTATATGCCTCTCCCGTTTGCAATACGTTTGGAGTTGTCTGCTACTCGAGAAATTAAGTCAAGGTTCTACCACAATTCGTTTCATTCCTATTTCTAAACAGCGTGGAGGTGTGCTCATCCAAAAATGGGGCAGATCGTCAGCCGCATCAACCGCTGTTTCGATAGTAGATGCTATTAAATCTCTTGTAACTCCTACCCCAGAAGGCGACTGGTTCTCTACAGGGGGTAGGTTTTGAGGCCTTTGAATTGATCACAGCTTTGTTTCAGCACTGCTCTAATGGAAAAAAGCGATTAAAAACACAGGTTTATACAACTGGAAATCCTTATGGCATAGCAGAGGATATCGTGTTCAGCATGCCATGCAGATCGAAGGTAGGATCTACTAATCGAAATGATTTTTTTATTAGTAGATTGTCCTCGTTATTTTTGTCCTAAAGATATAATACCACTCTGATGACCATATTCTTCCAACAGGGTGATGGTGATTACGAACTAGGTACTGATGTGTCAATGGACGATTTTCTCTGGGAACGAATTAAAAAGGTTAGAGCATCCGCAAGTGACTCTTTATATCTTTTCTTAATTTACACAAATAGAGATTTTTAGTGAAAAAATACACCCCCCCAACAGTCTCTTCAATTGGATATCCAAATATAGATATCCTCTATTCTAAATTTCTCGCTAGCCAAAGATGAAGAGCGAGGATGGCTCTCTAGACTATGCACAAGATATAGAAAAGCTGTTGGAGAATGCAAAAGTATAGAATACATTTTTACTCAAATGACTCTCCAAATGATGATTTAGAGAGTACATTTTAGAAGGGCTATAGGATCTGCCGTCACTGATATGCTGAGAATATAAGCAGAATAGAGATTTTACCCTAACAGTTGACCATGTAATACTTTCAGAGTGAAGCTGAATTGCTTGCTGAGAAGAAATGCGTTGCCCATCTTACATTTAGGTAAGTCACAATGACAGATTTTAGTTAAACATCGTGTGCGTGTAAAAAGAGAGAAATCATGCCGGAAAGTTTTGGCTTAGCTTTTCTTGTTTGTGCAATGCAGGGTGATGCGTTTTGTGATCTTCCGGAAGATACCATGCTACCAGGAGAAAATTAGTTTAGTTACAAAAGCAATAGCAGTGGAATGCATTTGTTTAGTACAATTCCTGGCGAAAACAGACGATAGCTGAAAGAAAGAGATGCTTGCGAGATGCAGCTACTATTATATATCTAATCGCCATACAAATTTGACTGATGCAAACCTTTTACACTAATAAAGCAACTTGGAAAAAAGGGGTTGGCCGCATGACGAACACTGCGTTCTTTGCAAATTGCAATGGGCCAGGCTGCACCTATGCTTATGTTGTCCATTCGCTAAGGCGGTTTGGCACCAAATCCTATCATTTTGATGGACTTTTGGGACAACAGCAGAATGATCCTCCAGAGATGCAGTGGTGGGATGCCTCGCACGGACCGGAGATGTTTCAATGGCATGGTCATTTATAGCTTCTGGAATCTTTCGAAAGAGAGAAAACGAAGAATTTTCAACAACACATATGAAACGGCGAAGGGTTGCTATTTTTTTTTTTTTTTGCCCTCCCTCTGTTCTCAATCTTAAATGAAGGGTTCCTGCCAATTTTTCAAAAAAAAAAAAAACAAAAAAAAACCCGGCCATTTTAGCCACAACTTGCATTCATCGTTGTGAACAGACATAGTTGCCGTGCAAGAAGATAAACATTCATTTTGAAACCTTAAAACACTCAAAACGCCAACACAGGTATACTGCAAAAGCATCATGATTCCCATGGTGGTGAAATATATATACATAATTTTGCACTAACATCGTCCACTACAACCAGAAGCATGGCAAATGGCATCACACCAATGAGGCAATTCACATACTACTAAATAGCACTGAATTCATACATACACCATTAGCTGAGCTGCAAAATGGTACTGCTAGTGCTAAGCACCCCACAGGTCCATGTCATGCAATGCAATGCAAAAAGCCAGCAGGAGGCCCCAGTTGAGTCTGCCTCAAAAACAGGATTAACCTAAATGTCATGAGATTCATCTTAATCCAATACCAGGCTGCTACTTGCCATAGATGCACATGCCCACCTCGTAGCTCACTAAGAGCATTATTGCTGAAACGAAGAAAAGGCAGAAGCCACCACGCAGCACTGTGGTAATGGTGTTGCAGCCGCAGTGTATACGGGTATCAGGCTCAAAATCTGCAGAGATGAGCAGCCCATCCTTTTGCAGTGCCCACTTATCTGCGCCAGAAGGAACAGCTAAACTTTCTATACGGATCACTTCAGCAGAAACATGGATTGTGTTGGGGCGCCCCCCAGAAATATGAGCCAAGGGTTTGCAGTGGTTAGCTGGAAATTCTCCTGCAAAAGCTGGAGGAGCGGAGATCGAATCCAGAATCCTTACAAATCCCTTTCCGATAGCACTACTCCTAGCCTGACCATCTGTGGAACACAACACAAAAAACTTGTCAACAATGTCCATTCACAGGTGCAAGCATAAATGACCAGGAAATTGCATGCAAGCTGTATATAACCCTACCCCAAGTAAGCAAGATTGAGCTAGATTCTCTCAACGACACAAATCGTCTAATACTTCAATCTTGCTCAATGAGGGTAAGGATAAATACATCTAACATAAAAGAATCTAGTGCAACATGTATGAAAAATGCTCCTTTTTCCATCATAGATCAAGATACAGCCGACCTATTGTAATTTTTTCCATAATAAGATTACCTGGTAAAACAACACAATCTAACTGACTACCAGCTTCAGGTAACCTAGCAGACGACGGGGCACCAACTACAAAATTAGGTTCTATAACCTTTTGAGTTGGACTATGTGTATACATGGTACTGTTGACCTGTAAAAGTAGAAAATTTTGGGTGATCACCAGTACATATCTATGGTCTGAAACCAACACAGCAACTTTGTCTCTTGTTTCAAATGATATCATACCTCTTGGGTCAGGACTGGACCATTAGCATGGGAACTGCTACCATCATTATATAAAATATCATCCATTGCATCGAAGTATTGCATACCATCGTCCACCATGCCAATGCCAGATAGATTGGTTGCTGTGGAGCCAAAAATTCCATTCTGTCCAAACCCATCATCACACAAGGTTGAATCGAAGGGTGCATCATAGAACATCAAAGAATCATCCTCAGGCAGAACTGAATTTGTCATAGAAGAATGCGGGGGGTCAGTGATACTTGAGCCCAAATGGGAATCTTGTTGTATTGACTGCAACAGTTGTTCCAGCTCATCTGGTTGGAAAGTCTGGTCATCAGGGAGTGGAGGAATCTCATTGTTAGCTCCATTTACAGCTTCTGCTGAGTCAGGTGTTTTCCATGTCCAACCATCCGACAGCCAGATGGTTGATCCATTGCCCAAAGGTAAATCCAAATTTGCAGCATCTGCAAAATCCTTCAGCTCGAGGAACCCATCACTGGGGCTGGAATTATTAAAAAAATCTCCAGCATTTGCATTTGATATGATATTTCCATTAAGCATTAAACTATTTTGCTCCCCAGGTTCATACTGAAGAAAATTCGAGCCAAGGTTTGGGTCACTTAAAATGTCCCCAGAATTTCCATCTACATCTTCAGGATGGTTGCTATTATTTGAAATATCAGAAACTGGCAAACTAGGTGTACCATTTCCATTTTGATCACCCAAACCCTGAAAAAGAAAGAACATAATTAGAACCATGAATCTACCAATGTGTAAATTTCATAGTATCAAAACGAATTGAATAAACAAAAAAGATCACCCATTTTCTAGAGATACTGCATGGATGAATAGTAAACTCATTTTTACATTCAAGAAATGTTTTCTAAAAAAACTTATTCTTAAGGAACTATTCTACTTGACAATCTGCACTCTGTAGCATGATGTGGAGTTCACACCACACAGTTAAAGATGGAAATGGCAACACAGAAACCCAGACCTTTTTAATGTTCAGACATGAATACTATGATATCATGACTCTTGTAGTCGTGATCTCATACAACTTGCTACCTAATCCTGAGAGAAAGGTAAGCTTTATGCCAAAACAAAAGAAAAAGTCAGTGTCCTTGCTACACAGCATCGGATAAAATTTCGTCAATACAAGTTAGAACAGGTAAACGCTAAAGCATGAGGAATCCAGCAAACCTGATAAATGCAAGGTACATGATTAATCAATATGATGTAAGGCATGGAAAGAGTCATGGTCTGTCAACAAGGTACATTCCACAGCTGTGGCCTGTGGGCCTCTTTCGACAATGAGCAGAACATGAATCTTATTTCGGATGACATACCATCACCTGTTATCCTAGAGAAGTGCGCTAAGAGAAAAAAAAACACATTTATATTAGCATATTTTTAACATCCTTTTATTTACTTTAGGAGGCTGGAGGATGTCACGGCCTTTGGCTGTTCTTCACCGTGGGAAGCCAGAGCTGCTCTTTGCTGCTTGTGATTAGCTTAGCAATGAGGATATGTGGTGGGCGCCGTTGGTTTGTGTGTTAACTCTGTGTGTATTTAGGTTGCAGTGGGTCAGTCGTCAGGGTATTGTGTTCTGGTTTTGTGGTTCTGCCTGTGTTTTAATCTGTGACTCAGGTTTTCTGGCCTGGTTTCCCTTATAAAGTAGGCCAATTCTATTTTTCTTAATTGTAAAGCAGAGCTCCTGCTATTACATTAACAGAAAACTTTAGTCAGACACCATAAGCAAATGATGAAAATTCTGATACTAGACCACCAAAATCCAACTTAACAACAACACAAGAACAGGAAAGGTATCTTTTAAAAAAATTTCTAACCCACCTATAAAACCGAAAAACCCATTCAACAGGTAAATAAACCATAACAACTGCCTGTTACCCATAAAGCAGTGTATTATGAAACAAGGTACCAGGATTTTATGAATGATAAATGGCAAAAGTAGTAGTACAGAACATAGGTAGGACATTCAAACAATCCAGTCAATGCTTCAATCTAAATGTCCTGATGTGTACTTCAAACACAAAAGTTGCACGTTTTAAGATCGAATGGAATTATTCAGTGCATAACAAAGGCTTTCATGAAAATGAACAAAGATTCTACATAACTGCATACAGAAGATATATGAGAATAATTCATACAACCACGAACACTATCTATCCCATGCAAATGAGATTTACAGTATTTATTGCTTCTTCAGGTACCATTCATTGTAACTAAAATAATGAAGTACTTTCAGAGATACAACAAATATATATCCCTTCTTTTACTATCTTCACATTATGATGGCAAACAAGTACAGCTTAGACTAAATGTGAACATCAAATTGAATTCTATGTACAGAAACACTGGCAGTTTTTCTTATTAAAAAAAAATCATGAAAGTTGACTGGTTGCAGCCATACCTGAATGAGATCACTCATTTGAAGATAGCCTCTCTCCAAAGCACCAGGGATCTGCACAGGAGCGCGGGGAACCTCAGGATCAACAGCAGCATCACCCTCCACTGGAAGCAAACCGACATCTGCGTCATCCTCCTCCCATTCCTCCTCAACGAAGGGCGCTCCATACTGTGCCCCATTCTGAGGACCTGGGCCAGCTTTCTGGAAGATCCGGCACACCACAAACGAGTCCTGTGCGAAGAAGTTCAGAAATCAGTGTCAGTACTAAGTACAGTGCATTTGTAAGAGTACTACAATCACTGGTGTCAAAAGAATTTCACTGGAATCAGGTAAAGGATCCTTGAGGAATAATCATCAGGTAAAAGGTCGTAATATGGATCTAACTCATTTCCCAACGAACCTATCGTCTATCAGATACCCCGGTGGGACGCAATTTCGTTTCCTTATCAAGAAGATTGCACTGATCAATAGTATTATCACTAACAAATAAAGGAAAAACACACTGCATTTCGGTACAGTGAAGTGTGAGTAACACGCAAGCAAGAAGGTGGATGGGGTTAGATAGATATACCTGCGGTATCCCCGAGGCGTCGTCGCCCTCGAGTCGATACTCGTGCATGACCCAGTTGGTGCGCTCGCCCTTGGGGGCGCGTCCGGCGTGGAAGACGAGCGTCTTCTTCATCCCAACGATCCTAGGCCCATGGCGCACCTCCCTGTCCCTTGCCGGTGGTCTTCCAGTATCCCTCCCGACGTGGCGCGGTTGGTGCGGGCGCGGTTGGCGTGCTTGCGGTCGAGGCGGCTGAAGAAGTACCACTGGGAGTCGCGGGAGCGGAGGCGGGAGCGGGACGGCAGGTCCCAGGGCTCGAGCTTGTACAGGTCGACCTCGGCGATGGCGTCGACCTTGAGCGGGCGGCCGAGGACCTTGCGCTTGAGGTAGTAGGAGACGAGCTCCTCGTCGGTGGGGTGGAAGCGGAAGCCCGGGGCGAGGGAGGTCGCCTCGGCCGCTCCCGCTCCCGCCCCCGCCGCCGCAGGGGGCGGCAGCGGCGGCGGGGCGGAGGAAGACGACGAGGAAGGGTGGGTCATGTACGCGCCACCCGAGCAGACTGGCTGGCGGCGGGGGGGGCTAGGGTTGGGGAGGGGGGATTGGATTGGATTGGGGAAAGTTCCGAGGGAGAGATGAGAATGAGAGGAGGAAGAAGGGGTGGCTTGGGCTATAAGAAAGGCCAGGGGCATATTCGGAACACCAGGGTAAACACACCAAAATCCAAGGATTAAAATACTGATTCTGTTTGTTTTCTCTTTCCGGCCCAGCTGACCCCACTGTGCAGTGACCGACTTTGGTCTGGCCTGGCCTGGCCTGGCCAATGGTGTCTCTTTGCATTGGCCCTGATGGGACATTTCGCAGAATTCACCCTCAAGGATGGTGTTTTTCTAGCTATAGCCTCTTGAAAAGTCCACCGATTTAAATCCCCGTGGTAGCTATCTTTGCCTCATTAAATTTATGTATTTTGATTGATTGTTTAGATTGATTGATGAGCTAAAAAGAATTAGGCAGAGTGGTTGTTGGCTCACTGCCATGCCATCGACTATTGTATATGTCATTAGTCTTCTTTTTTTTGTTGTTCCACTCTACTATTATAATAACATGTGAGTACTCTAGGTCCTCCTAAGAGACCATTAAGCATTAACCCTTTTTGATTATGATAGACACCACGGAATTTGTCGTGTATAGATGATGCAAAGGGCAACACCCATACGATAGTATAAAAGAATCTAATGATACTTATTTGATGATATCATAAATGTTATTATTATCGTATTATATAAACTTAGTCAAAAAAGTATGTTCTTTCTCTTCGAGAAAGTTGAAACGGTTGATAATTGGGGAATAACAAAAAAAAAATTACCACTCGCAATTCAAATTGAGTACAAAATACTTTTTGTCCAAAAAAAAAAGTTCCTCACCTTTTCACAATTTCAAATTTTCGAGTTATGCAAAATACTTTTCCGTCCATTATGGTGAGAAATCTCCGTCTGCCGGGTGCTTTCGGTTCAGGTGCTCATAGGGGTAGGGTTTCTTGTACCTGTTCCATCACCCCTTTAACTAAAAAAAAAAAAAAAAAAAAAAAAAAAAAACTATCGTCTCGTTTTGTTTATGATAAAGAGTCAAACATACTTAACTTTGACCAAATATATATTAAGAAAAAACTAATATTAAGTTGCGTGGTTCTCATAGTGACAATTAATAAAAGACAGAGGGAGTACTACCAGTAAATACAACCACGACTTCTCAGGACTCTTTTAGCAAACTGGTAGCAGGAAACACATATACTACGCGCTAACTCATAATAAAGCTGCATGTATACACAAGTAGAAAAATCCTATAAATAAATAAATACGTGCTCCCGTACGTGTGGCAATGTATCCACTGCTATGATGATATATCGTTGACGGAAGTAGCCGAGCACGTGCGTACCAACAAATAAAATAACGCCTGGTTGGGGCTGCAAATCGCAAACTAGTTTGGGTGCAGTTGGGCTAAACTCGGAGGGAGTGGAGCCGGGTGAGTGACGCGAAGAGCTTGGGGCGGGTCCTTCGCCTCCACGGCTCCACGTGACCACGTCCCTGGCCGGCTCCCGGGTCGGTCGGGTCCACGTCCACGTCCACGGGGAAGTTTCGCAGCTGCTAGGGGATTGGGTGACCGTGGACTTTTCCTTTCCATGCGGCGCTCCCGCGAGCGCGATTGGAGTGAGCTGACGACACAAAGATTAGCGGCGGTGCGTGAGTCAGTGAAGCCGCTGGAACCCTCACGCGTGGCCGGCGCCACGTCACGGGCCGATGCATGACATGGAAGGGAGGACAGTCAAATTAGTAACAAATATATTTTGTTTCCGAGTAAGCCCCTCGCAGAAACAAGACGTCGTCGTATACGTTGCAAAGAGCTAGACCAATGGGAATCCGTCGGTTCACACATGTGTTCCTTTCTGCCCGTGTCAGCAGCATCCGGCCTTTAGCGCAACTCAAATCCAATTCGTACTCGATATATAGGCCACTCGTTTAGTTTATATAGCAAACTCATATTAGCTTGTATATTGTGTTGATTTGTAGATTGTAGTACGTGATTGCTGTCAGCTTAGTGCTTAGTTTTTTTAGAAGTATGCAGTACAGCGTAGATGTTCACAACACACGCACACTTATTTTTATGAATATACTTACGTAAACGATACCTATATGAGCACCTCTAAATGACTGAGCACCCAACAGATCTTGAGATTCTCGAAGTCATCATTAGCGTCTCATTGTTGATGAAACGTCGCTTACTACTTAACGAATAACGCCGGTAAATCGTATGGAAATCACAAGAAAATGTGCGAGCACTATCCCTGGTGAGTAGCGTCCCACCGGACCGTTCTACTATTGGGACTTCAAGGCTCTGATCTGACCTACTTAGTCTGCTTGATTCCAACGCAGAGTTATGGGGTGGTTAAGTTAACCCGCGTCTACCCCACGCAGGATTCAGAGCTAATTAAGCGTCTGCTTATTTAATTTCCCTTAACAGAAATTTGTGTCGGGTTAGTTACCAACTTAGGCTAGTGTCAGAAGAAGCTTCAGAAGAATTTCATTCTTATCTAATGTATGATGGCAACGTATCCTGTATAGAAACCAGATTCGTGTGCAAACTATGGAAACTACAATCAAGACCAAGTAATCTAGATCCAACGTCTAGGATTTTTTGCACGAAGCTGGTTTCCATAGGATACGCCAAGTTTGCTAACTTGTCATTTTAATTGCAAAGAGAAGATATAAAAAGAATTTTATCTAGATGAAACACATTATCATAATTACTAACACAAAACTAACATTACAATCTGTGGTATTTGGATTTTATGAAACTCTCCAATAGTACTGACCTTACGAGTTACGACTTATGAGTAGTATGCATTAGTTAGTCTCTTTAACAAATCTGTAGCTCATGAGATCATGCTGGATTCGAGGTTTATGTAAAGTAAATTCAAATTTATATTTAATCTAAGATATTTAAACGTGTTGTAGACCTAATAGATCTCTTGAACTACATATAGTTGGTTCTAAGAAATTCACACATGACGACTAGAGCTATAGTGACAAACAACACAACCTAGTTTTTTTTTTTTTTTGACAGAACACAACCTTAGTTGAAGCTGTCAACTCCGTACGCGATTGTACCGCACAATATACAATTCAGTGGGGGATCATCATATACTAAAAATAGTAGCAGTAGGACGCAGACGGTATATATACACCACCAAACCTATTCAAATCAGTAACTTTTGGTACGGTCAAATGTACTACTGTATTGATTGAACAGTGCATACATCAGCCTTTTTCCCGCCAATAACCTTCATGCATCACTGTTTAGATTGAAAAAAAAATCTTTAGAATCTAATATATCATAAGTAATTCATTCGTTCCAAAAATAATTGTATATCTGATACTTTTTAAGTCAATAAATATGTTTTTTAAAATAATTATATATCATCAATATTTGTATATCTTAATAAATATATAATGAAAATACATTCCACTGTTCACCATATTATTGCATCATAAATATTGCTATACTATTGTATATGTTCGGTCAAACTTACAAATATTTGGCTCTTTGAAAATCGAGATATGCAATTATTTTGGTGAATGGAGTATTATTTATCATGTTTCATAGAGCTTGTGTTGCTCTAGAATTCCTGTGGAAGCAGCTACTTATTCTCAAAAAGAAGTGATTCTCCGAAACCGTTTCTCTAAGATAGATCGTGTATACAAGGATTCTATGCTTGGAGTGAATCAGAAGAAGCTTTTTATATGGGAACATATCTAGGATTTTAAAAATCCTAAAGAAATCACAGAAAAGGTGCACTAGGATTTTAACTCGGTGAGTAGCGTCCCCACCGGACCGTCCTACTATTGGGATTACCAGGGCTCGATCTGGCCTACTTGGTCTGCTTGACTCCAACGCAGAGTTATGGGGTGCTTAAATTGACCTGCGTCTACTCCACGCAGGATTCAGAGCTAATTAAGCGTCTGCTTATTTAATTTCCCTTAACAAAAATTTGCGTCGGGTTAGTTGCCAACTTAGGCTAGTCTCGGAAGAAGCTTTAGAGGAATTTCATTCTTATCTAATGTAGAGAAGATATAAAAAGAATTTTATCTAGATGAAACATATTATCATAATTACTAACACAAAACACATTACAATCTGTGGTATTTGAATTTTATGAAACTCTCAATGGTACTGACCTTCACAATTACGACTTATGAGTAGTATGCATTAGTTAGTCTCTTTAATAAATCTTTTTTTTAATCACGTCGGACGCTAATTTTTTAAGCGATAGAGTTTCGGAACACAAGTACAAAGGGCGCGGTAACCACTAGTTACCCGCCCAAACCTATCAACTACTGGATCCACAGAAAGTCTAGCAAATCTGTAGCTTTGAGATCATGCTGGATTCGAGGTTTATGTAAAGTAAATTCAAATTTATATTTAATCTAAGATATAGACGTGTTGTAGACCTAAGATCTCTTGATCTACACATAGTTGGTTCTAAGAAATTCACACATGACGACTAGAGCTATAATGCCAAACAACACAACCTAGTCTTTTTTGGCAGAACACAACCTTAGTTGAAGCTGTCAACTCCGTACGCGATTGTACCGCACAATATACAATTCAGTGGGGGATCATCATATACTAAAAGAGAACGTATCGTGTGCACACACGGCATATATACACAACCCTATTCTCACACTCTCCATCTGGACCATCCATACTCCATCCAAAGGTCAGCACAGCGAGGGGTAATATTTTGCAATTAGCCCCCTGCAGGGCCCAAGGCCATCGAACGCTGCCGTCCCCGCCCTTCGCCCTTGGCCCTTCCCCGCAAGGCCGCAACCGCCGCAGGAGATCGAACGCCACCGTCCGCCCCTGGAGAATCCATGATCCTGCTACCCATCAGCTTCCAACTAAGCGTCAGCACAAAACAAAGATGCACTTCGCATCCTACTGCCCATCAGCTTCCAACAAAAATAGCCCATCAACGCCGAGCATCTTGGCCTGGCAAGCACCAAATAGGTCTTTAATTCAATAAAAAATATTGATACATGAAGCAGCAGTGTACATAATTGCTTGTATAAGCAGGCAGCAGTGTACAACTTGCTACATTGAAGCCTGACGGACTGCAAGATGCAAGGGGCGGCGGCCGGCGAGGCGAGGAGCGGCGAGCCGAGCCGGCGAGGGAGGCAAAGGTCGGCGAGGTGGCGATGGCCGGTGGGGCGGCAAGTGCGGCGAGGAACGGCAAGGGCCGGCGGGGCCGTGACGGCGATGAGGACAGGCGAGAGGTGTCTCCCTAGCCGGCGAGGGCCGACGGGGCATCTCCACGAGCCCGGCGAGGTCCGGCTGGGCACCACCACCCGCCCAGCGAGGTCCGGCGGGGCATCTCCTCTAGCCGGCGGCGGCAAATCTCAAACGAACAGGGCACGGCGAATTCCAGCCTCCCGTGTACACTTTGAGGGCAGGGGGGGTTATTGCAAAATCTCCCTAGAGCAGAGGGCCGGCGGGCGCTAATTTGCAAAAAGCGCGTCCCTCATTCCCTGACTATTGGATGGAGTATGGATGGTGCGCCCTTCTGAAGAGTGTGCGTAGTTCGATTACATTCCGGTGTCTTGCATTGGATACGCTCATACTAAAAATAGTGGCTAGCCCTGGGACGCTATACGGTATATATACACCACCAAACCTGTTCCCATCAGTAACTTTTGGGACGGTCAAATGTACTACTACTGTATTGATTGAGGAGTGCATACATCAGCCTTTTTGCCGCCAATAACCTTCATGCATCACCGTTTAGATTGAAAAAAACTTTAGAATCTAATATATCATAAGTACTTCGTTCCGTATATCTGATATTTTTTAAGTCAATAAATATGTTTTTTTTAAAAATAATTATATATCATTGATATTTGTATATCTTAATAAATTTATAATGAAAATACCTATTCACCATATTATTACATCATAAATACTGCTATATTATTGTATATGTTTGGTCAAACTTACAAATATTTGGCTCTTTGAAAATCGAGATATGCAATTATTTTGGTGAATGGAGTATTATTTATCATGTTTCTAGAGCTTCTGTTGCTCTAGAATTCCTGTGGAAGCAGCTACTTATTCTCAAAAAGAAGTGATTCTCTGAAACCGTTTCTCTAAGATAGACCGTACGTGTATACAACGATTCTATGCATGGAGTGAATCAAAAGAAGCTTTTTTATAGCTTCAAGCCATTTAGTTCCTTTTAGAGAATCAGTTCGATCACATGATAATAATATAATCACTTCCCAGTAAAAAAAATGTTTAACATATATTCTCCTAGATTCAACTTAGAAGTTGTTGCTTTGGGAGAGCTGCCAAATAGATCCCTGTATTTTGTTGGATTCCAAAAACTTGTGTAAACTAGGTAGCCGAGGCAAATAAGTTTTGTGGTTACGAAACTCCTCTCTCATCTGATGAAACTCTCTCAGTTAATGACATTGTCAAGTCAGTAATTTTGCTGAAGTGACACCCTATTTGATGTGCATGACATCCTCCATGAAACCTTGTATATGAAACTGGCCTAACAAATAACCCTTAGCACAAAATGATCAGTGCCACGTAGTTAAATATACATGCCATTTTGACGCATTTTATGAACGTGATCGGCATGCATGCGCCCTTCTCCATGCTAGCTAGCTTAGTTCGATTACATTCCGGTGTCTTGAATTGGTTCGCTTTGCGAATTCAACCACGCTAGCCCTGCTGGTTCGCTAAACAATTGAGAAGCATGCGACTAACACATAGTACGTCTGCACTCTCGTACTAGCTGATGTAAATTAGCACTTGGCTAATACTGATACATATATTATTGTGGGTCAAATGGCCTACAGTCAACCAAACACGCACAGTATATATTATACTACTTATAATAATATGTCTCAGGTCGTCATGCACAACCTAACTAGCTAGCTTTCCGGCCATTTGGTATAATATCATCCGTACGTGATGCGTGAATCTGCCAACAAACCACGATGCTTCCTTCAACGCGACAACTCGATCGCCCGGTGGCGTACGCTTCAATTTCTTCAGACCGATCGAATTCAGAGTTTTAGTATAGACAATGCAGAAAGAAGATGTAGTCATATGTAGATCGATCTTGTGTATGTGTATGCGTGTGTGAATCATGAATTAGTCGCCAGGAACTATTACCCATGGACCAACAATTAAGAAACTACTGATCCATGCATGCATGCAATTCTGTTTTGATTTTTGTTTTATTTTGCAATAATACATATTTTTTCCTAATATAATTTGTATATAAATCGATGCAATCAATACAAAATATAAAAAGAACAATTTGTTGTTCCTTTTATTTCTACGAATATTTTGTATTAAACTTCATCAGTTTACTGGGATTCGATGGGAGCGGGATTTTTTTTCATATAATGCACAGGCTCTCTAGCGTTTACGTCGTATGAATCCGTTTGAAGAATAAACTGACAAAGACTGAATTGAACGAGGTGGATTTGGAAGAAGAATTGAATTGAATTGAAAGGAATATAAAAAAAAAACTAACGCGGTGTGCGAGTCAAGTTCGATCAAGTCCAACTCACAGCTTCACCTGTCCGACATCTATCCCTGATGGCTGCCAAATAAATGCTTTTTGACCGACTACCGCTACGACGCTGCATGCATCGAGGTCGCTTACTTGGCCAAGTGCATGGCACGCCAACTGCTTCCATTATTTGGACCGACTGTTTCCACTTTCCATCAGCAGGAAGCAATGCTTTTCTTTATTTTATTTACGCTCTTATCTGGTGTGAACGTGGTTTTAGACAAAGAGTTGACATATGCCAATTGCTGACTAACAACAGTAGAATGTCTGAATGTCAATTGCCTACTACAAACGCAGCGAAACTTACCTGCTGGCTGCAATGCTGCACAGGCACAGATGTTATGATGATACACTAGTACTACTGCATATCCTATACTACTATTCATATATATATGTGCACGTGGTTTCTCAGAACTAATAATACACTGATAACCGCATATATGCAGGACCATCAACTGATCTGAAACTTTCAGCTGATCGCGATGCACCTCATGGCTACCAACACCTACTGATCTCTTGGCATACATGCATAAATAAAATGAAATGATTTTAAAAAATCCTGCAGAGTTTTTTTTTTTTTTTAAAAAAAACTTCCTGCGCAGTGTCCCTTTCCATCTGGTTGCATATGAGTTGCTGGCTAGCGGAGCCACTAAACAAGGCGGCCTGGCTCTTGTCTGGCCCATCATAAGTTTCAGCCCATATAACGGCTGCCTCTCCTGAAGCCCATATAACGGCCTGGCTCTTGGGAGTGCACACGCGACAAGCCTACATAGAAGCAAGCCCACTCCCAAATGGTACCTTCTCCTGAAGGTTTTCTGAAGTTTAATGTTGATGGTGCGGCGTGAGAACTAAGTAAGGTTGTTGTCATGTGTAGAGACAGCTATATATTTATGCTCCTGCTATAGGTGCAATGGTCATAAAAGATATTGGGCCCCACCCACGTTGGCATCATCCAAGAAATATCTCACCAGCTCAAACTGGCGATACATATGCGTCGCCTTTTCATCACTTTGATATGGTGGCCTTGACCTTGAACTCGGCAGTATGGTGTCGCCGCCAGGTTGTAATTTTCTTAGACATGTTTATGGCTACTTTAACCATCGCGGTTTTAACCAGAAGAAATTTTGAGTTTCTACGTAGTTTTTTTTACATGCATGCATGAGGGTGGACACTCTAAGTATAAGGCACATGTTCTTGCTAACAGTGTTTATAAATGGCACCTGGGAGATATATTTTGAGACTAGAAATTATTCATGTATCTCAAAGCATTGTGATACATAAATAAAATAAGAGTCTACCTTCCTCCCAATAAAAAAATCCTAGGAAAAGATTGTGTTTCCTTTTTTTTTGAAAAACTATAGTTTGCTTGAAAGATTTTCAACTCTAACTATTTGCCACCATTTGAATACCTCATAATTTCATTGCCGGTTGAACATATGGTATATTCGAGATAACCACCACTAGCGCCATATGCAAACTATGGAAACTCCAATCAAGGCCACAAGATGCATAACGTGTGTAAATTTTACACTTAAACCCCCCACCTATTGGGTTTAAATCTAACCCGTTTGTATCCGTGGGGAGGGTTTAAGTCCCAAAAAGCCCACCTATCTCATGGACATTGGATCCAGATCTGGTGGCCTTGATTGGAGTTTAGTTTGCATACGAAGGTGGTTTCCATAGCATATGTTCCCAAGATTATAAAGCCCCACCCACATTGGCATCATCCGAGAGTTATATCTCACCAGGTCAAACTGGCGATACATATGTGCCGCCTTTTCATCCACCGGCTATACATAGTGGCCTTGACCTTGGGACTCGGTAGTATGATACCGTCACCACGTTGCTTTTCTTAGACATGTTTGTGAAATCTCATGTTTGGTTTTGACAATTGATGACACCCTAGTTTGCTAATCCTTTTCCCTAAGTGTGCTTAAGAGATAGGAAGCATGGATGATGTGGAGCAACATGATCATAGACATGGACGTTGATGATGGACTTGGTGGATCATCAAGCTCATGTGATGGAAAGGCAAGGACCCGAGGTCAAGGCAAAGGTATAACTTGTTTCTTTTGCTTTTTTCCCCAAGAACTATAGAGAATGTGATCACATGTTGGATAGATAGCTCTATCACTATCAAGAGGGGATCTCCACGTCGTGTTTCTAATCCTGAAGTGCCTCTAGGTTCATTGTGACTTGCATATGCTTTTAGAATCAAGTGCACTAACTTCGCTCTTTGAAATTGATTTGAAATCTCATTCATCTCCACAAGGAGATATACACTAGATGGTGTTGGCACATTCAATCGTCTCATCTCTATTCTCCCTCTCTGACTTGGGTTTCCCTCCGCCATCTTGTTTCGAGTTTGGCGGGTAGAATTCTAGAGGAAATGAAATGCCTATTTTCTCTTGCGCCAAATGCATGTGGAGATGCTCACTCGCATCAAATTGGATACTTGTTGGAAAGCAAGTTGGCAAACAAGAGAACAACATGTTGTAGAAGATGTGGAACTGGTATAAGCATTTGAGAACTTGGGGCTGGATGAGGTAAGTCAAACTAGATCTGGTTCATCTGGAGGTACTTGACGCTCAAGACGGGAGGAGCGCCGGACGCCTTCTGAGTTGGACACGAGCTTAAGCTTGTGAATCATCAAGGGATGATGGATATGGTGGTACTTTTGGTCTTTTGGTGCTGCTCTAGTTGGCTTCTGCCTGCTAGTCTTATAGATTTAGAGCAGTGAGATTTTGCCACTGAGTTTGGCTAATGTAATAAGACTACTGATGTATGCCTGGCATACATTGATCTACTTAATTTGAAACTTAGAGTTGGTATTGTATTCTTTTTTTTTTCCTTTCTAGGGTTTCTCACAAGGGTGAGTTTTACCTATCTTGGTTTTTAATAGCTTCTATTGATAAAAGTAACTCATTTTGATATTATCATGTGTCTTGTGAATGATTCATTGAAATCTGGATTCTTTTACATGTGTTTGAATGTGTGAATGTAAAATATGGAAGCTGTGTTTGAAATTTGGGAAAGAAAGATGGTTTTTGCTAACCCACCATGGGGTGTTGTTGTGGCCCGGTTTTTTTATCGCTATTCACCCCCTCGACATTTCGGAAAAAGTGGCACGCGGGTCGTGCTTTATTTTCGGAGGCCGGCACGCAACCCGGCCGACGAAATTTTGAGATTTCCAACTATAATGCCAAGCCGGCGTATAGCCTTGCCATCGGGTCATGCCTGAGGCGTGCTTGTGCTCGGCCTTGACCCCAAGACATGGCCCGTGGGCTGTTTTGTCGTGTCGGCCCGTTTGTTGGGCCCGTCGTGCGGTGCCAACCCGGTTGGCCAGCGTCGGTAGAGGCGCGCCTGCGCGGCGGCGGAAGGCCATTGCGCCACTCCCGCCCACGATGGAGGCCGACACGCCGCCGGTGGAGAGGTCGCGCTGGCCGCTGCGGATCTCCTTCCCACGCCCGGTGGAGGTAGCGCTTTCGGCGTCCCGCGAAGGATGCGCCGCCCGGCCCGGTGCTCGCGGAGCGGCTAACCACCGAGGGGTCTTTGCTTCTTCGAGCACTCGGGGGGAGGTAGGGGTGGGTGCGTGGCCGCGTGGGGCTGAAGGGAGGTAGAGCTTGGCGGCCTTGCGGCAGAGCGCGGCGAGGAAGGCCGGGAGGGAGGTGGACAACGGAGAATGGTTGAGGTTGCTCGCGTCGCGGTGTTGTGGAGGGACTATGATGGGGACTGGTGGACTGGGGAGAGAGGATAGGGTTGGGATGGTTTTCCTTGTTGGGCTGGTGGTTGGTGGGCTGTTTTCCATACTGCTTGGCTACTCCTATTGATTTCATCACCAGGTCGTCACCGTGCCTCTACTTTTATTGGGCCGTGCCCCGTCGCGCCACGGACCGGCGGTGGCGACCCGTGCACGGCTTGGTGACATGGGCCATGCCGGCCCGGGCCCGGTGACCACCGTGTCGTGCCGTGCTTGGCCGAGCCAAAACACCGTCCCACGGGCTGCATGGCCAAGTATAGTTACTAGAATAGCAGTTGTTGCCGCCATGTATGCGCTGCTGATGGTGCAATGCCTGTTGAGTGGGCTTCCAGCCGAGAAATTAAGTAAAATCTGCTCCAAGAGCACATGCTCCCACACATGTAGCCGTTAGATCCATTAAAGGTCCATCTAGCCGAGGGGCGGCCCTTGCAAATCACGACTTGACCATTATCAAGAGGGAAGGGATACAATGCAGATTAATATTCCATCATTGCCAAATGAACCTTTGTTGATTGACGATGCAAGGTTATGATATCGTCGATTGAAAAAACAAAATTATATATTCACACTACATAGTTTTTTGGTTGAAATAACATGTTTTCTCTAGATAATAAGGCTTTTGGTCATCCATCTTATGTTACCTCTCACAAGACACACCTGGAAAGATGATAGATTCTAGAAAATCTCGCACAAATCAACATCCTGACACTAATCATCGTTCAAAAACATTCACCTGTTCTACTTTCTTTTCTAAAATCCTATCTACCTCTATCATTATAAAAATGATCCAAGTAATCTCTAAATATCTACCTAAACGGCCATCAATGCTATTATCTAAAATAATATATAAAATAATCCGCAATCTTTGCCTAAAGTACCCACATACATATATATATATGCCATCTTAAAAAATAATATAAAGTAACATCTACATTTGCACCTACAATATTCACCTTAATTTATTATTATTATTAAAAAAACCTAGAGTAGCGCCTAAATCTAATTTGAAGTTAACCTAAAGTATTATTATATACATATAACTATCATTTCTGTATATTCTTCAAATATAAATAAAAAAGAGAGTATACATGCATGTGTATAACGCATACGATGAAAGCACGCAAGCAACGAACATGTTTCCCCAGACATACACAGATGAAATTAAGGTCTAAACATTGTTTCCTGAACCTCTAGCCTGACCAATTATGGCGAAGTAGTATATGTCACTGTGCAGACCTCTATCAACATATATGCAGTAAGCAAGCAATGAACATATGTTTCCGTGCCAGAGATACAAAAAGATGGAATTAAGGTCTAAACATACACATATGCAAGGTGCCAATGCATAGGAGGAAAATATAAGGTCTAAACATACACATATGCAAGGTGCCAATGCATAGGAGGAAAATATGATCCTACGGGGGTCACAGTACACAGAGAGAGAGAGAGAGAGAGCAGTAACATAAAAAGTATGCATATAACTATGAATTTTTTTTTTTTGCAAAAATATAACTATATATATCAGTATGAAAACACATGAGAGAGATATCAAACAACATGCAAATGGGAAAAAAAATATGGACGGAGAAGTAGATAAAACAATCATACCTAAAGTATACCACAATAAAAAAAGGAAAAGAAAGTTCTATGAGTAAATATGAACAGATGAGAGATATATATAGATATATCTATCACACATGAAGGTGCAATGCAAAAAATGTGACAACTAAATGTACAGCGTCTGGTGTCGAACTTACTCCCTCCGTCCCTAATTTAAAAGTGTCACTTTTGGTTTTCTGCCATTTTGTTTGATCACTCGTCTTATTCAATTTTTTTTTTATAAATATTATTTATTTTGTTATGACTTATTTTGTCATTTTTGTCATTAGAGATACTTTAATGATTATTGATTTAATTTATTATTTATATAAATTCTTTGAATAAGATTAATAGTCAAACTGATAAAAAAGTCAAAAAAACATTTTCAAAGAGACGGAGGGAATAAGTTTTTGCAGTGGGTGCCGTTTTAGCCATCGTATGTCATTGCACGTAATTTCATGCATGTTCTTACTAATAAGCCGCCAAATTACTCAATTTAAATGAAAAATAGACATTGTTATTTTGAATATAAGGTCAGTCTCATTGGGAGAGTGTTTCATTTAAGTTTCATTTACATTAAAAAAGTCACTCATTGGGAGACATTTTTATAACCATGGCAATATATTTAATATGGAAGAGAAAAAATGAGTGTCATCTAGATGGAACTCTCTCAACACCATTACCAACCATATATGAGATGAAATTAAATGCTATAAAACTCTAGAATGAAACTTTACATTGAAAGTAAGAGTTTCATCATCTCGGAAACAACACAAACCACTAAGAAACCTGTAGGGACTTTTATTAACCTGATATTCCCAATAATAAGTTAGAAAAAACTAACACGTTTCTCACACACAGTCATGCGATCTTGATTACAGAAAAACTTGGACGTGAAGACATTGGTTTCTCACACATTCTAAAAGTAAAATCAATACTACATTTGTTTGGAGCTTTAACATGCACGATAAGCTGATTTGTGTCAAAATAATAAACTAGAGTTGTCTACAGAGTGATGAATGATATATTAGTTTTTATCGGGTCATTCACTCATGTTTATGAATGATAATTATTACTAATACGAATCAGATTTTAGACATTAACTCATGTTTATGAATGATATATCACTACTAGTACGAATCAGATTTTAGACATGTATAGTAGGAGGCATCACTACTGGATGCTGGTCCTTTTTAGCGCCGGAAGCGCTCGGTAAAGGGATAATAGCGCTCACTAAAGGCGCTACTGAGCGCCGCTCTCGATAAAATCCTCTCGATGAAATTCTAGCCGGAAAGAGGTTTTACCGAAAGCTCTACCAGGGCCGCTTGGTAACACCTCTACCAAAGTCCCCCATCTCGCCAAAGAAAAGTGGGCGTGGGCGCCGTTTGCCTCCGTCGACGTCCACTTTACCGAGAGTCACATTATGCTCTCGGTGAAGTATAAATCTACCAAGTGTCATCTCTGACGCGGCACTCGGTGAATCTTAATATTGAAAAACCTTTAGAAAAATTTGCCGAGAGTTTTGTCGAGGCACAGCTCGTCAAAGTTATGGTCAATTCGCCGAGCGCCAAAGCGGATCTCGGTAAATTGACCATAACTTTGCCGAGAGCCGCCTTTACCGAAGCGCACTTTATCTATACACTCGATAAATCTGGGAGCTGTGGCTTCAACCCAATTTTCCCAGCTTTACCGATTGTATATATGCCTATATATGTTCGACTTTCCTTGCCTTTGGTCTAGCGAGATAGCTAGTGGGCACTGGAATCTTGGCTGATCAGTGATAACTGATAAGGGCCATTCTGATGTTTCCAAAGGAAATGTACTCCATTGTGACGGGATAAAAGTGACACCTTTTTTGGTGCAACTAATCAGGTGCAGCAACAAGGTGCGAGACACGTACCCCAGCAGCGCGTGCCAATATATATATATATATATCAACCCCGGCTAGGCAGGTTAATTTATTTATTTACTCGTCCAAATTTCCTGTCTCACTGACTGATATATGCATGACAAACTTACAACGAATCTCATTTCCTTCTTCCCACATCCATCATATCAGAACTGAAAATTAATAAAATATCAACCGACCTAAAGTTTGCATGCGCCTCCTTTGGCTAGACTTTACACATGAAGAAGTTCATTCTTGGGCCATAAAGTTTGCAAATTTGGTTATAGTAAACAAAGGCATTAAGATTGACACCTTTTTGGAGGTCTTAAAGTTGTAAAATAGTAGTATCAACCAACAAAACACATCCACGCACCACACACTCAGAATTATGGCGAAAGTATAGTATGTCAAATCTACAGTTCAATTAGCACATAGCATGAGTTTGATTTCTGTTGCCTTCTCATTTTTTTTAGCATAATGGAAATAACAATCAAACTCATATACATTCTTTGAGTTTGCATGCTGATGCATGGAGATATATATCAAAAAGGAAAACTAAAAGCCTTTGCTTGGAATATTCAGTTCTGCTGGGTCCTAAAATTTGCAAAATTAATTAAACAGGCCAGTCACATTTGCTTTGATCGATGCCATCTTATTGCAGTATTAGCATTAGCAGCATTAATCAAAGCTCAAATTTAAACTGAAACACACCCATATCACAACAATTCATAACTACAGCTCTATATATTTGTCGATTGATCTACACATACGAACAGCAACAGCATGAGTTTGATTGCAGTTTTGCCATTTTGTTTTCAAAATAACGAAAACAGCAAGCAAACTCATGTTTTGATTGGTTGTTGCAAACACGGACACATGTTATATATGCTGAAAAATTACTGATACAATACTATCTAGGAGTATCTTACATTCTCAACAAGTCTGATCGACCCCAAATGCCATTATTACGTACCGAGCTGCGTGGACGTCGACGACCTCCTGCCGGCGTTGGCCTGCCTGTCGAGCGGCACGGCGGGCTGGTGTCCGGTGAAGAGCGTGAGGTGGCCGACGAGCTTGTCCTTGCGGGAGAATGAGGTGCCGCAGGAGCAGAGCCAGCGGTGGTCGCCGCAATGCTTCTCGTGGGTGCGGAGGTCGGAGAGCACGGAGAAGTGCTTGCGGTTGCACCGGTTGCAGACGTACATCTTGGGGCAGTGGCTGCGCTTGTAGTGGTTCTTGGCGCAGATCATCGACTTGAGCGGCTGGAACTTGGCGTGCTTCCGGTTCCAGCGGCAGCCCTCCTGTGGGCACGAGTAGAACGACCTGCTGCTGCTGGTGGCGGCGGCGTCTCCCATGGCGGCCTTGGCCGGGTTTGCCAGCGCCGCGCTGCTCTTGTACTCGTCGCCGTGCGCGCGCATGTGCATGCGCAGGTTGGCGTCGCGCTTGAAACCCTTGCCGCACACCTGGCAGTAGTGCGTGTACTTGGCCAGCAGCTCCGCCGCCTCCAGCTCTATGATCGTGCTCGTGCCGGCGACGAACTCTTCCTCGGCCATCATCACAGTCGTCGTCGGCTCAGGCTGTGATGATGGCATGGCCGCCGCCGCAGCAGGTACAGGTGTTGTCCCGCCGTAGAGGTTGCGCTGCTGGTGCTGGTGCTGGTGCTGCCGCCACTGCTCCTTCATGACATGGTCGATGGCGGCCGCCTGCTGGTGCTGCTGCTGCTGGTGGTGGTCGCCGCAGGTAGCTGCTGCAGCGTCCGCCATGCGGCCGTTGTGGCCGTGGCCGGTGGCGACGACACTGCTACTACTCCCGCCCTGCGGCTGCGGCTGCGCCTGAGCGCCGCCGCCGTGGCCGCACAGCTGCTGGAAGGCGTACATCATCGAGGAGGCTGCAGCGATGATCTCCTGAATGACGGCACCGGCGCCTGGCGCGGCAGCGACGAGGCCAGGCCCGTCGTGCGCGACGACGAGGCTGTAGAGTGGCTGCAGCTGCTGCACCTTGTCCCTGAGCACGGAGAGGTTGTAGAGTACCGCGTCGGCGGCGGAAGCGGAAGCGGAACCGGACGACGCCGGCGGCGGATGCTGCGGCTCCGCCATGAAGCCGCCGCTGCCGTCCATGCCATCGAGGGCGTGGCCATGGTGGTACAGCTGCTGCTGCTGCTGCTGCTGCTAGGTAATACGGATTGCCCCCTCCCCCGATCATGGTAGCTACTAGCTATAGTTACTTTCTCGACCGATCGATCGATCGATCTCGGCTGCAGGCTGATTTGTACGCATGCGATATGAAATCTAGCTAGGGGCTTGCCGGGGCTCTCCTCTATTTGTTGAAGGAGGGAGGAGGGGAAGAAATCGAGCCGGGTCAATGGAGATAACAAGGGCATGCGCGCGGGTTGGGATGGTGGTGGGGAATTGTGATGAGGTCAACTCTCGACGACACAGGGGCTAGCTGGGGGTTGGAGAAGGAGTGAAAGGGGCGGGGTTGGGTGGGCGTCGCGCGCATGCACTTGGCAACGTCCCTACTTGAAGCCTCCCTCAAGTGACACCCAGCCCGAAAGCTGACACACACTATTCGATCTAGTATGCTTCTGCGTTGCATAGCTAGGACATGTCAGAAATATGATAAACTAATATGTATGTATGTGCACCCTACGTTCATACACAGCCTCCCCCTGTGGCCAAGAAGGCCAAATGCAACTATGGAAGAACAGAATATATTTGTTGGCATATTTTAGTGCAATCATGTCCCAGATCAAATGTTTGTTTTTGGCAAGGTCCTTCCTCTGATCCTTGGGATGAATTATTTAACATAATATATTCTCCATATTGGATTATTGCTTCTCTCCATGGCATCGTCAGCTCACCAAAGCAATGCAAAGCATCTATTGTTTTGGTCCAACTAAGTGAATGAATTCGCTGGTGAATATTTTTTAAAAAACTTTAAAGTAGCTTCACCCTCCAGTAAAGCTAAAGCTAGTTATTGTCATAAACATTTGGTAAGAGAGAAAGCTGGGAGAAGTATTAATTTTCAGCTTCACCTAGAGATACGTGCCCGTGAGAGGAGCCGAAAAAACAACTTTTATAAAGATGTTAAGCCTGTTGGAGAGAGAAGCTCGCTGAAAAATAGTTGTAATGGCAATGATTTATTTAGGGCTTGTTTGTTTTGGTCGGATTGAATTCCGGTCCGGATTACTTCCGGGCCCGGATTGAGTGAATCCATCCCTGTCACTCAATCCGGTTGTTTTCGTTCTAGACCTCAAGAGGTGTGGAAACAAATCCTTAACCGAACACCCATTTTAACATGAACCGTTCAAAACTAGGGCCTATGTTGGAATTTTAAATGGCTCCCGGGATTTTTTAAACCAACCTAGTTTTGTTTGTGGTAATCCGTCCATGAACAAATCTTTAACCGAACACATTTTAACCTGCATGAACCGGATTCAAAACTAGGCTAAATCAATCCACCCGGAATGGAGCCAATCCGACCGAAACAAACAAGGCCTCAGGTTGTTTGTGGTGTTTTTCTTCCAGTCTCAAAATTTTACACCATGTAATTGTAATCTCAACGTTTGTATTTGTCCGGGGGGAGGGGCAGGCTCAGTAATATCCGGTTACCGGCCGTAAAATATATCAGACTATTTCTGCTTAATGAAAATACATGTCTTGGCGTGATCGAAAGAAAATAAAAATAGTTCTTTTTTTTGAGGGGAAATAAAAATAGTTCTGTGAGTCTTCGGTTATGAGCTCTACCAAACAGGTCCTGTACCAAACAGGTCTCGATAAAAAGATATACAATCCCGCAGAGTTTGTCAAAGCTAGGTCGCTGACCTGTGGGACCATATACCCTTCCCTGATCTACAGATAGATTACTGCACTGTGTGTGCTATGCCGCCACACTAGTATATATATATATGCATGAGCCAGGACTGTGTGCTAGTAGCTACTAGTTGTGTTTCAAATGGAAACATTATTATAGGACATGTTGTACGAGGCGTTATCCAGGACGATCGAGAGGCTCTTGTTTTTTTATTTTGTTTGTTGCCCTAGCTAGCAGTGGTTAAGGATGCACGAGCACGACTAGCTAAGTATGCACCCGACGTAGGACGCGAGATTAAACTAAAATACAGTAGCAATGGTGTGTATGCGCGCCACACGCCCATGTGTGAATTGAACAAGTGACGCACGCAGCCACGCACTCCTGCTAGCTTAACTACTCGTTCCGGTCCTCCGTCCCTCCTCTCAATACGGCAAACGTTTTGCGCTTTTTCCGAGCAATCTATTTTCCGCAGCAGAGAGATAGATCATTATCAATGCTCTTTGTCATGCTATATGCTCCTAATATATTCGTACTTCCAATCTTTCTCTGGCTGATTGATTCTGTCTTATGTTAGAGCACCGCTGAATGGCTAGCTGATACCGGCCTGGTAATAAGGGACACGATCGAGGGAATTTATAATTTTACACTTATCCGCCTGCCTCTAATCACACTTTTATAAATCCCCCCTCCCCCGTAGTTATCACATCGTGTCTTTTAGATCTACATCCTACGGCTTAGATTAGAAGTTTGCATGTGGTTGCATAGTGGAACTAGATTTTTATTATTTTTAAGAAAAAGACCGATGTATTAAACCAATCAAAGGACTAAATTTTTTCAGTTCAATTGTTGGTAGGGTTCATTAACTAGTATTAGAGTTAACTCTCATCAAATCGTTTGTTTAGTACGGAGTATATATAGTCTCTCACAACCTGATGATGCCTCGAGATAAAAGTGGATATATGTAATAACATGGCTTGTTGTGGTCACTAAGGGCTAAGGCCAGTCTTAGGGCACTCACAATGCTAGAAACTACCATGATTTCTATAGTCTTGGACATTGTGTCAAGAAACTATCTTCCACAATGTAATTTTCTATCATGATGTCACCTGGCCCTCTTGTCACTCTCACATATTATCTTGGTTTACGTGAAGACTTGGTTTCTTAGGGCACTCACAATGCCAGAAACTATCATGGTTTCTATAATTTTGGACATTGTGTCAAGAAAGTATCTCCCACAATGCAATTTTCTATCATGATGTCACATGGCCCACTTGTCACTCTCACAAATTGTCTTGGTTTACGTGAAGACTTGGTTTCTTAGTTAGACTTGGTTTCTTATGTTTTTCCTCTCTCTCTCTCTCTTCAATAAATACAATGCCACATCAGCAAAAAGCAATAAATAGAGGGGTAATAAATGAGGATAAAAACCATGATAGAGTCTGCATTGTGAGTGCTCTTAGTTAGACTTGGTTTCTTGTGTTTTTCCTCTCTCTCATCAATAAATACAGTGCCACATCAGCAAAAAGCAATAAATAGAGGGACCTGCATTGTGAGTGCTCTTAGTAGAAGTTTCATTTGTATTTAACACATAAAGAGATTTGAGCATTTATTTTTTAGAGAGCTCTTAGAGTACTTGCTCTAAGATTTTTTTTTTATGACATGACAATGTTGTGTACGAAGAAAAAGAAGTGAGTTTCATGGGTCCTAGAATTAAATGTTTATTTACGAAATAGAATGAAACTACTACGCATTAAGTGGGTGTTTTGTTCTTGTTTCATTTCACACTACATGATATGATAGTCTTGGAAGCAACGTCATGCTTTCCTCTCATAATGAACTAATTGCTCAGTTTTTTTGTTTTGTTTTTCCTTGTTTTCAAAGCCCGTTGTTTTCTCCTTTTCGGAACCAAATCAGTTTGATTGGATGAGTTTGGGCCCACTACGGAAAACGCAAAACATGCCGTACGTACTCAACTGGCGACCAACAAGCACGATCGAGCAAGAAACTCGTGTGCTTTTACCGGCGGTTAATCGATGGATCTGCATTACCCCTACTAATAATGTAATATACGAGTACTGGCCAAAAAGGGAACTTTAATTTGGTAGGCTCCTAAGCCATTGACCGGTACTTCGGTTGTGCGGTTGAACGTTTCAACAACAGACTTATGGGTGGTGTAAAGACTCCGATTTTCCAGCAAACTTATGGGTGGTGTGAAACAAATCGTATGATGCGCTGCAGAAGACTAGGGCAAAGAGTATGTAGACATGTTCGAGATTGCATCATCCTCTACGTTTCAGAAACAAATGGAAGAGTAGACATGTTCGAGATTGCTGCATCATCCTCTACGTTTCAGAAACAAATGGAAGAGTAGAGACGTTCGTGATTGCATACGTTTTTCAGAAACAAACAAGGCTTGACATGTGTCAGCAAACGACACCATTAGTTTGCCATGAAAAAAACTGGGTAAACCATGCATGGTTTTCATACACAGTATGACTGCATACAGTCTACGGGGCACTCGCTTCATCAAGATCACTTCACCTTCACCTGAATATGTAAAGGCAGACATTTGTGCGCTACCTAAAACTTGGGGTAAGCATAAGGTTCAAAACACTGGCCAAGAAAACAAGTGACACAGGGCCAATCTCTACAAGGAACCCCCAGCTAAAAGAGACAGTAGGTGCATTGCAGCTTTCACCTAGAACTGGTGCCGTGTGACTTCTGCTTCGCCTTTGCCTTCTCAATCAGGGGCTTCAACTGCTGCTTCTCCTCAAGAATCTTGAGGAAATTGAACAGGAACGGCACGTAGTTATGCTTCCTCCTCAAATTCTCCGTCTTCCACTTCTTTGACTTCTCTTCCTCCATTATGATCTTCTCTGTCACAGACTCGATCTGAGCTGCCACCTCCGCTAGCGACTGCTCAACAGATGGCACGTGCCTGATCGCAGAAGGGTCACCCATCTGTTGAAGGAGGCTCTCCCTCTTCCTCTGGAGGTCTTTCAGCTCCGCTGTGTACATCTCCTTCCGGTTCTTTAAGATTGCCATCACACTGAATCTTATCTCATTCTGAGAGAACATGTCAATGTGCTCTTTAATCACAGGCTGCGCTAGCCTAAGCCACCCTGCATCACCAACACCACCTGGGCATTTTCCCAGGCTTATTGGTCCTTCCTTTAGCCCATCAAGCTCGTACAGGACGCCATCCACTGGGACATAGCTTATGAAATGGTATACATCGTTGTCCTTGCTAGGTGGTTTCTGCTCCTCAGAGACCTCTGACCTTGCAAACGAGTTGTTTAGCATGCGAATGCTTGCACAATTGACTATAGCCAATCCTTTGAGCTCAGGTGGCAAATCCTTTGCAAATTCCTTCAGCTTTTTAAGTTCATCACTAGGGGTGATACCAGAAGAGTTCAGGAGAACCGAAAGGATAGCTTGGGTTGCACACGCGTTGTTAATTATCTGCAAGTGAAAGAACACCCTTGATTTTAAGATATGCAAATGAATAAAGGTGGGAAGAGTTGCTTGCCAACTCGAATGTTCTGACCTGCTTCGCAAAGAAAAGATTTGGGATTGCATCCTTGATGACAGGACGCTCATCCTTTTCTGGAGGCCGCCATTTGTATAACACTATTAGCCCATATATTGGCCTGGCAAATGCCAACACAAATTAGGTTCTGTTAACTCAGAAAATAATGGCATTCACATTAATGCTAGATGTAGGACAACATACTGAAGATCATTGAGAGCATCCAGGTCAAGTGAGTAGAGTTCATCAACCTGATAATGAAAAAGATAACATAGCATATCTGCCCGATTTTTTAATATGTAAAAGAAATATCAAGTTTCACAAAAAAAGAAAAGAAATAGCTAAATAGGAGAGCCTCACTCTTGTTTTGCAAAAAGTAAATTTCTGTTTTATATTGCTGCATATTATATATAGTTTTAATTATTAGAAACAACTCAAAACTTGAGAAGTACAAGAACAAGCTACAGGGATCAATAGAAGAAGGGGAAACACCTGCCAGTGTTACTATCTGAGCACATGTTTTAAATAAAGGCTGTTGTGGTCTTGTAAAAAGCCAGTTACATGGTTCAGGCAGCCTAAAGAGCTAGGCTAAACTAATCTGATGGCAATTTATATGTATAAAAGGAACTTAACTATGGCAGTTTTATCATACAATCATCACGAATTATATCAGGCAACGTCTGTCACAAAGTAATGAAAGTATTAAACAAGCAAAACATTGCCAGATATTCTTGGTTCTAATAACCTGTGTGTATAAGCTTAAATTCATTCCACTAACAAGAAAAGGTGCACTGTATGCTCACTTCAGTAAGGTGTAAACATATATCAAATTCATCAGACTTCCGATCTTACTGTATATAAGTTAAAAGGTGGGGTGACTGTTTGCTAACCATCTACCTTTACCAAGAACATAGACTCATAGAGTGAACATAGTTGATCACTTACTTGAAGACCCTTCAGTTGCATCTGCTGCAACAGTTCTGTAAAAACACCTGAATATGCCAAGATATGAAAGCTCATGAGTTATTTCTTCCCTTGCCAGAAAAAAGGCAAATCAGCTACAATGTGAGAAAAGAAATTAACAGTGTGGGGCCTGTGGGCTAGTTCACATATGTATAATTTAGGGAGGAGGAGTGGTATAGGATGTAGAATTTTGTTTTCCTCCCACTCCAATGCAAATGCCAAAGACAGAAGTTTCTTGTGACAGCTCAATATCAAAAGTCAGAAATATATGGAATTCTAAATTGCAAGTTTTTTCTTTTCCTTTTTAACACACGTTCCAAGTATAACACACGTTCTAAATTGCAAGTTTTTTCTTTTCCTTTTTGTGTTAGGCAACCCAAAATCAAAAGGCAGAAATTCTGTGAATTCGAATTTAAAATTAGCACCGTTTTACTTCAAGGCAGTGTCCTAAAAGACATGGCTGCTATTCATTAGGTGCAACAGGTGTATGCAAGCAGGCATATACATCTTAATTTTCCAACCTTACTAAAGCAGGTTCCAACTCGCATGTACTGTTATAAAACGCTTGTCTTTGTAATGCCAGTATGAAACACTGCTAATGCAGGTTGGTCCAAACCAATAGTATTAACATCCAACGAAAATAAAAAGACATTAGGCAATCATCAATCAACATGACTGGTATGGTATGGATCCTCTATACAAAATGCATGTAGTCTTAGAGTCGAATTTTCTTTTATGAGCAATTGGTTAAAAAAAGGCCAATCACTCAATCAGGGTCCCTGATTCAGGGCCAACGATGAACCCATATCATTGTGCCATACTTGGAATGTGTGTTAAAAAGGAAAAGAAAAAACTTGCAATTTACATACCATAACCAAACAAATATATAAATTGTTGGCAACAGAAAATAAATTTACCAGGATCATTCTCGATTGCAGCCCACGACATGTTGAGAAGCTTGCTCCAAGTCTGCAGACAGAAAATGTAGCAGTAAAGATGCATTCTAGAAATACAGAAATTAGTGGTACCGGATAGTCTAGGAGCATAAAGCAGGGGTGGATCCAGTAAGGACATGTTTGTACACATGAACAACCAAATACAAGTAGATCTGAATACAGCAGACAGCTAAAACAGCCTCTCAGAGCTCATAACCGTGACTTGAGGTCCTATGTTCATTAAAGAATTTCCTTTAAATTCGCATGTAAATGATTCAATCTACCATAAACAAATATGTTCTGAACATAAAGGTGTACCAATCTTGTTTAAGGACATGGATCAAAATCTACACCGTTTAGAAGTTGCAGGGGCGCAAATTCAGCTAAAAACTATAATTTTTGGTACCAAATTCAGAGTAGTGTTCAGCTGCTTAAGATCAGCCTGACGGAAATTGTAGATGGAATTCAACTGCCTACATACGGTAGCTACTTATAAGACATGAAAATCAGAAAATCTGCTGTTGTAAATCTGCTGTTGTTTAAGAGACACAAAAGCTACTACCGCAGCAGCCAACATGATGAGGGAAGAGCAGCACAACTGCAGAAGGTCTGCTCTGGCGGACAGAGGGGCCGCGGAGGGCGCCAGGACCAGGCGGAGCCGCGAAGCTGGCCGTGGAGTTAGGGTTTGGGTGCTCGGTTTCGCACCGCAGGAAGAGAAGAAAAGGGGCGGTAATGGAGGTAATACCTGGTGGGTGCTCGTCACCGGCGAAGAGGCCGGCGAAGGCCTCGGCACCTTGCGTCGGGCGGCGGCGGCGGCGCAGACAGGGGGGAGACCAGGGAGAGCTCACCGGGTGCCGTAGACGGGGTAGCCCAGGGCAGGTCAGCCAATCAGCCCAGGCGAGCGGCACCCGCACCGCCGCACAGAGCTTCTTCTCCTTGTACCTTGGCATAATAATTATTTTTTCTTAGTCGCAAAAAAATTATTATTATTATTTTTCCTTCCTTGTTTCTTTTTCTCTTTTTTTCACACATTTCATTTATAATTACAATTATTTTTTTTTCTCCGCAGGGCTAGTAGGACATTGGTTTCAAATACAAATAATTAATACTCACTCTGTTTTTAAATTATAAGTCGTTTTTAACTTTTGAAAAAAAGTTAAAATGATTTATAGTTAGAATGAAGGGAGTATTTATTAGTACATGGTAAAGATATATAGGAAATTTATATATTTTATTGGTTGCTATTTTCCTTACAATCAGTAAGGTGGCCTGCTTCTAAAGATAATTTTTAAAAAATTAGAAAATGGTCACAAAAATAGCAAAGAATAAAGTGTTCTTAATTCCAAGAGAATCACACCAGTGAGGTCATAAGTCATGTGATATTTCCGCACGTGTTGTTTGTAGGATTCGAACTTACTCCCTCCGCCCCAAAATGTCGTGTCGTCTTTGGTTTTCGTGCCACAAATTTGACTTAGTTTGTACAAAATACGTGCAACATTTGTATCTTCAAATAAATTTATTAAAAAACTAGATTCAAATATCTTTCCAATGATATGTCATGAACTGTAATTGGGCCAGCCGAGAGTGGCTAAGTGGGCCAAACGTCTTGGCCGCCGAGGGGGGGGAGGCGGCTGCAGGGGGACCCCTACCGCCGCCGCCGCTTTCCCTCTTCCGCACGACTCGAGTTTGCTTCGCTTTCAAGTTAGAATTATCTTAGGTAATTTTTGGTGTGCAAGGGGCTATCTCATCTATAAGGGAGACCCTTATTAGGAAATAATAAAATAGGAATTGCTTGTAAAAGGTATTCCAATCGTATAAGGAAACCTTATAGAGATTGTTTAGATTACAAGTCCCACTAGTCGGGCTATATAAGCAAGAGACATGTAATCTCTACGGGATAAGCAAGCAAATAAAACATATCTATCGTTTTTCGACCTTCGGCCTCCTCCTTCCCCGCACCCGCGCGCCCCGCCGCCACCCAAGCCGCCGCCGCCGCCGCCCCGCCCCCCCGCGCCCCCCTCCGACGGCTCCTCCCCTCCACCTCGTTGCTCGAGCTGCCGCCGTCGCCGCCGGGCGAAGCTGCGCCCCCACGCCATCTCGGAAGCTTCAAAGGGCGAAGGACACGTGTCAATTCCAGCCCAATCTGGCCGGAATCGACGGTGGTATCCGGAGACCAGGGGCGATTCCCACCACCCATGGCTTCGAGATGAAGGAATTCACCGCGGCGCTGAAGGCGCTCCTCGGCGACAACTACGCCGGATCGATCGCGCCGCCGGCGACATGGAGGCTCGTCTTCGTCGCGTGGATGCGTCTGCATCACCTCGAGGACCCCGCGAGCACGGCGACCAAGCGGAGGACGGCCCGGCGGCCCGCCGCCGCGTTAGCACGAGGCCGGCCCGGGCGCGGCCCGGCGCCGCCCCCCCCGCCACGGATCTCGGCGTCGGCTCCGACCCTGCCATCCTCCCGGCTCGAGGGGAGGAAGATGACGCCGTACCACGACGCACCGGCCGTCATCGACGTCATCCTCGACGACACCGCGGCACCGGCTGCCCTCTCCTCTCCACCGACACCGCGGCCGCGCGGGACTCTCCCGCGAGACGGCGTCACCAGCGGCGCCCGCGCCTTCCCCCCCGGCGCCACCGCGGCGCCCTCGTGCCTCACGGCGCCACCCGCGGCGCCCGGCATCGTCTTGCCACCCGCGGCGGCACACCCTCCCCCGCTTCGTCACGCGCCCGCAAGTCCGGGAGTTCGGCGGAACCGACGATCCCAACCTCTGGGATTCGCAAGCGGAGCTCTTCTTCGAGCTCAACTTGGACATCGACCGGACTACTACGTGAGTTCTGGCGCCTTCCACCTTACCGGTCTTCTTTGCGATGCACGGTACATCGACTGTCAAGAAGAAGTCCCCGCTTCGAGTGGGACGAGTTCACCAGCGCCTGCGACATCACCCGACCCGCCCGACACCTCGACATCATGGGGGCATACGCGCCCCCTCCCGAGGGCAAGCTGGACGACTACATCGGCGCCGAGGTCTATGCTTCATGCCGCAGTTTTTGAGGGACAACGCCACCGCGTCGACCTCTTCGTCGAAGGCTTGCGCACCTCGCGTGGGCGGCACGCCTCGAGTGGTTCGAGCCCCGTTCGATGGAGGAGGCCATCGACCTCGCCCGCCGCTACAACGACGACGAGCGGACGACGCCCGGCGAGGCGCCCGCAGCGGCTGACCGCAAGGCCGGCCACCCGCGGCTACACCGGCAACATCGGCGGCGACATCATGGCGCCCTGGTTGACCGCATACCGGGCCAGCGGCGTCTCACTGTTGCTATGGGCGACATCGATGGCCTGACGTCGAATGACATGATCACGCGAGCTACACCGGCCCGCGACGACCAACAAGGAGCTCGGGATCATCTCAAACGCCATCGAGCCGCGGGCTACGTCGGCGCTAGAGTGGAGCCTCCACTATGGCATCGTGAGGTACTTCCACCGCTACTACATCCCCGCTGCTTGAGCTTCTCCGGGACTTCTGGCTGGGGAGAACGTCGGCGCTATGGCGTAGCGGTGGGCTTCCACCTCCCCCAATCGTCCTCGGGAGGATCGGGCGTTCCG
>JADLZK010009533.1:0-217072 GCA_015847255.1 Hyparrhenia diplandra | reverse complement strand
CAACATCTAGATACAAATCTGAGCTTAGTCCGAATCTATCTCATCTTCTCATCATACACAACCAATACCATCCGGCATAACACATGACTAGGGTATTGCATTGTAGAACAACCCGAACTGCCAATATTATTATGCGATTGTTGTCATCTAGTTCTATAATAATCACATGCATCTCCACCAAATAATCTAGCACCCACAGGCATACCTTGTGATATCAGCATATTCTATCAATAGTGAGGGCGAAGCGAGGTCGCCCTAGCAGTGCAGGCGGCGTAGCCGCTTGCGCGTCATACGATGTCGCGGTAAGGGCGTCACACTCAACCTTGTCTCTCACTTTACAGCGTCGAGGTCAACGAGCTCCTAAAGGTATGACCCCCATTTACAAATGCTGAACTCTCTCCCAGTTTGCTAAATCCATGTTGTATGTGGTGTCTTTCCTATAAGGAATTGTGTGTTGTTAAAACCCGATGCATGATAAAACAAAACAACATCTCAAATATAGATAGGGTAAAGAAAAGGGAGGTGAGACCATTGTTCCCATGACAGAGACATAGTTCGATTCCAAAGCGTAAGTGTTCTATCATTATCATTCATTCATTCGTATGCATAGAGTTGGTGCCAATGTGAAAGTGTTGATTTAGCTAGATCTAGAAGCAGTTCATCTAATGGTGCATGCATGGCATTGTGGTAAGATATTTTCTGTGCACGCATCCTTTTCAATACCGAGGGCATGCATCTCGCATGTATAAACGTCGTGTACATATATGCGAGGTTGGTTTCCACGAGGATATGTTCCCTATCGAAAACTCTATTCTTTTGCTTCTCATCTATACAAAGCACTCCATGTTGAGGAAGGGACTCCATGTGATAATTTTACCTTGTGATTCTTGAGAAAAGATGGTTGTGTGTTATGATAATTTACTACCTACTAGCGATGACTTATGTATAGATGTTGTCGAAAAATAGATCATGATGAGGTAGCTAAACTAAAAAGCTTGTACTACAAATGCTCGAATAAAAAGTACTCATTGTAAAACCCAAAAATTGCAATATTTATGTTGGACCTCGGATATCTCTTATTTCATTATTCTACCCTATCAAAATATGCTTTTCGAGAAAATCTACAATTGTCTAATTTCTGAAATATGATTTCATCATCTCCTTTAGGCTTTTTCTAGCATCCAGTATACAACTAATATCCTATTGCTAAAAATATATTTGTACCAAGCTACAAGAACTATATCTTGATAACATAAAGACTATTTTTGAGCAACTCTCAAAGATGTTCACTGACTTTTAGTATCGTTTGAAGGTCTTCAGCGTAATGATGATGCCACATTAATGTCAACCTTTGCAAAACCGGATTGAATCATATACTCGTTAGTTAGCTTTGTGTGCCGAACCCTGACTAGATTGATGGGCTCGACACCCGATCGTCGGCCGTTGAGGCGAGGAAGATGGCGTAGGGGCTGCGATCTCGCAAACGGCGGCGACCGGGCGCAAGACGTAGCAGCACTGAGGAGCGGAGCGCATAGGCGAGGAAGGAGGAAGCGCTGCGCTACGGCGCTGGCGGCAGCGATGGCGAGCGGCGGCGGCAAGCGCGCGGCGTGGAGCAGGGCGGCGGTGAAGGGTCGGAAAGCGAGATAGATATGAACTATTTTTATCGCTGCTTATCCCCAAAGAGATTACATGCCTCTAGCTTATATAGCGGCTCGCTGGGACTTGTCCAATCTAAGCAATCTCTCTATAAGGCTTTTCCTTATATGATTGGAATACGGCTTTTACAGCAATATTTATTTATTTCCTAATAAGGGCATTAAGCATAGATTCGAATATTCCCTTTTACACACCAAAAGAGCCTAAGATAATCCTAACGAAGACAAAGCAGAGTTGGACGCGGAGGAGGAAGGGGCGCGGCCGGGGCGCCCGGCTCCCCCACACGCCAGCAGCGTCCCCAACCCCCCTCGTGGGCGGTGGCGCCGCGTCGGGAGCTCTTTTGCCCGAAATTTTGTACTGGCCCAATTCTGGGTGTCATGACATTGTGTCACACATATCCGTAGCCTATCGCGGAATAGACAACACCGAATTCTCACGAGTAGAAAATCCCCAATTTTATACATCATTGCTTTTCCTAAAAAATAAGCAATCATCGAGGACGGGGGGTAACATAAATGCATGATCAAACTAGCTCAAAATGGTAGGCAATGTGGGTAGGCGCGCATGGCCGGTTTCCCAGGCTGCTTGGAGGTGTAGACATGTGATGCTTTTAATAACACGAGTGTGCACTAGTTCAAGGCAAAAGACAACATTATGAATTCCTTCGTGGTCTTCATGCATAGCCTGAGATCATGAAATTAGCACCATTAGCAAATGAAAGGCTGCTCTTGTTTTAGAAAAGGAAAAAAATCTTGTATCAAGTAAGAAGCAAGCTAAATTAAATTCATGTATAAACTTGGGTATAACCACATACGAAACCATTGACCAACTTATATAAAAAAATGTGTAGTAAAATATGAGAGTGCCAACAACTTGTCATGCCTGATGCTAATAGAGCAAAGTAAACACTCCATTCGGCATATACTGCCGACATGACCAAGTGGAACATGAATCTGGAATATTGTCTAGTGGGCACCCAACCTCATTAATGTCATGTGCACTGTGTATGCAACCGAGACTATTTATTGGTTTTCAAATAGCGGATATTGTCCTAGTTATTTATTTATTCTTGATTCCTGAAGCACCAGGTCCTCTTGCAATGTCCGCTACCTGAAAAGTACGTGCACATGTTGATTAATCAATTAATAATGCGAAATAATCGCGATAACAGTGATGCAAATAGCGGCAGATAAGGCTCCCAGAGGCAGCGCATTATATTCGATATACTGCTGTCTACTCAAATAACTGATTAGGGTATTCATTCAAATATAAAAATGTCAAAAAGTTCACGTAATCCTCTGTCTAAAATAGAAATACGTGCAACATTTATAGAAAATCTAAATAAATTTATTATAAAAATATATTCAATGATCCATCTAATATGCGAATTATGTATGATAAATATTAATAGTCAATATATGTTCTATATACATATTCAGTGAAAGTAAAAAGCGTTTGACTTTTCGGAAGTGAAAACAGCATGGATTTTACGAAAGAGTGAGCAACTCGATAACTCTTACTTAACATAATTTACATTTTAAGCAAGTGTATACATTTAACCTTGCCGCACACTTTCCTTTTTATGAGCGTACGTCGTAAACCTACTTACTATGGCGTCTTGAAGGACTGATATTTTTATATAATCATTTGAAGCGCCGGGAAAATTCTTAAAAAAATAATATATTTTTATATAATCACATTTTGTAAGATTCTTAAAAATACGACCCAGTAGACAATTATATACAGCACAAATCCCAAAGCATATTCAATCAACCATATAAAAAATCTGACAGATCAAGTATAAAAAACTGTTAACAGATACTAGTAAAGTAAACAACAAAAGTGATTGTGAATTGTGATCCACATGTTCAAAAAGTAAACAGAAAAATTGCTACAATAAAACTATTCTCTCACCGGTCGTCATTAGTAATCGTCATGCCATGCATGTCCGCGAAAGAACCTTTCAGGACTTTCACCGATCCGTCGCCTGCATTCTGACTCGCGGCGCTAATCACCTCCTTCCATCTCCCCTGCCTTCCGCCTCATCGTGGTGCGCTCGGCGGTCCGCCGAGAACCGTCTCCACGGCCGCCGCGGCTTGTCCCTGTTCAGCACGGCGCCCATCCCGCGCGCCACCTCCACGCATACCCCCATGTCCTCAACGAGCATCTTGGCGTTGTAGAACTGCTCCGCCGAGAGCGGCCAGCCGAGCAGCGGCACGCTGTTGCCGAGGCTCTCCAGCACTGAGTTCCACCCAGTGCGTCAGGAATGCGCGCCGGTCGCCGGGTGAGCCAGGATCTCAACTGCGGTGCCCAACACCGCACCACCAGGCTTCCCTGTCCCCCTGCTTCCACCCTCTCTCTGAACCCTCCGGCAACCATTCCGGCCTGAACGCACCGTTGACATCGAAGCCCGCCGGTGTAGATCACCCACACGAACTTGTGCCCGCTCTGCTCGAGTCCCATCGCCAGCTCATCATCTGTGACGCGTTGATCGTGTACTGTGACCCGAACGATATGTACAACGCAGAGCCTGGGAGCTGCTTGTCAAGCCAGGCCAATATGGTCCTGCTATGCTTCTGCTCCCATTCCCTCGTCGCCGGCGCCGTGACGCGGAGCAACGGCCCAACTGGGTACACCGGGACATTGAGCCATTCCCAGAGCACCCTTAGTCCCTTGGGCTCCAGGTTCTCCGTTGTGTTGACAAGCAGCGCATCGGTGCGGGAAGGCGGCGATCTGCTTCTTCATGAAAGTAGACCACGCGTCCTTCCGTCGGCCGCCGCGAGGTGGTCGGTGATCTACGAGCGATGGACGGTGATGTCCGGGGACAGCGGAAGAATGGCGCATCGCCGGTGGGGGACGGTCGCCGGGAGTGGCACGCTGTTCCGCAGCGAGAAGTAAACTGCCGAGCCGTAGGCACCACTGGTGACGACGGTGGAATGGGACACGCCGGCGTCGCGAGCGACGTCCACCGTCCAGCAAGAACATGTCCGCCATGATGTGAAGTCGGCGCCGGGGTCAGCAGCCTTGGTCGGCGACCAGGCTCTGGAAAGCCGGGCGGGAGGGACTCGGAAGCGACGAAGGGGCGATGATCTGATGGAAGCTGATGCTGGCCGTGGTGTCGGGTCGGCAGGGAGGCCGTGCTCGGCCGGGTCGAAGGCAGCGCGTGGACGCGAACGCCACCACACGCCACGTTGTCGAGGCCGCCGTCCGCGGCGAGACCGGCTCCAGGCGATTCGGCGACCCTGGGGTGGCCACCACGGTGACGGTGACGCACCGGCATCTGGTCCTGACGCGGCGAACCAGCTGTGCAAGGCGGAGGAACGGCGCGACGTGGCCCCTGCGCCATGAATGGGAAGAGAACAACGCGCGCTCGGCGTTCGGTGTCCACCATGGCGGTGGCCATGCTGGTGGTGCGCAGTTGGGTGGTCGGCTTTTGGAGAGGGATTATCGACCGGTACCCTGGCTATTTACAATTGTTTGTTGTATTTATCCATAATACTAGCCCGAACACGCGGGCACATATGAGACTTAGAAAGTAGCGGGTGATATGCGAACATAGATTTGACTTTTGAGATCATCGTTGATCACGCCCTGCTGTTCGGAGGAGCTCCAGCCGTTCCCGGAGAGCAGTGCGAGGCGTGGAGCAGGAGACGAGAAATATATGTAATAATCCATGTAAGTCTGGGCGAATCATCGTGCTGACGCCAAATTAGCCAATTTAGTTTTATTTGGGGTTTTCCCTCCATTCGCAAATCATTTCTTAAAGTTTGGCTGGTATTCTAAAAGGGCTAAAGTCAAAACAAACGTGATGTTTACACACCGATTTTTCTGGTAGTTTATCAAAGAGGACTTGATATTGTTAAATATTAGGGTTTGCTATAAACAGACGCCTGATTTTTCTCGACCTCTGAGATGACGTCTCTTCATCTCTAGCGCTCCCTACACACTATTGCCCCCACCATGTCATCGTCTGAAATATTCCTAGCACTTAGGCGACTGGAGTTTAAGAAATGTGTAAATATTATTATCTATTTGATACCTTTTTGACGGGGAAAACCTGGCTTGGGTTTTATGGAAGCCAACAACAGGTAGCACAAAGTTTTTACACAAAGGAAAACAAGAAAGAAAACATAGATAAACTGGGAACACCAGTTTTTCCAGATAGGAGCACTGAAAATAAAGACTACAAAAAGCTCGATTACATGACTCCTTCAATCTCCATCTCTTTCAACACCTTCAAGAAATCTTCCTGCCATGTCTTCGCCTTCTGGACTTTTGTTTTGTCTTCAAGGTAGTTAAAGTCCCTCGGCTTCAACATCACGCGCCATTTTCGTAGGAAGGTGAAAATATTCCGAAAAACTTCATTTTGGTCTTCCGGAAATTTCTTTTCTATCCCCATCTTTTTTTGAAGGATTTTTTCTATCCCATCTTGTTTCTTACATTTGCATAAACCCCCATAGAGTAAGAGCAAACATAAAAAGTTTAATATGATAATGTTGACAACCCTATCTATTTGATACCCACCAGCTAAATTCAAATTTATTTTGTCATACATTTTTTATCAGCGGTTTCATGGGTTTGCTACCCATAAGCCCGGGATCAACAAGGATAATCAATATTGAAACTAAAGTAGTGATTATAAACAACACTAAACAACATCAAACATCAGTGGCTTGATTGTCTCATGAATAGTACCTAATAATGTCTCATAGAATGTTTGGATCCATTTCCATGTGCTAAACGGTAACACTAATTGAAGGCGATATTATAGCCAGATGCTTGCACTTTTTTGCCTCTTGTTTTTGAATCACAGTACTTTAGCACCTCCCCTCTAGCTCTTTTTTTTGCGGTAGGATCCAGAAGTGAGCCCTCAGGAAACCGGAAAGAAGCGGGGGTTAAACTTCCTTCTTGAGAAGGAACTCGAGCACTCAGCGCCCACCCACGGGCCCACTTCCCCTCAGGTCATACCTCCGTGGTACCACGCGCCCGGCCTTTGGGCGGGGCCTGCCTCCCATTAGCTAGCTAGTAGTAGTTTCTAGTTCTAGTAGTAGCCAAAAGTGGCGGGGAGCCGTAGTGATGTCCGTCACGAATTAGGTAAAATTCGTGAAACTGACCATAAAACGCCATGGTCTTCTTCATCGTCATTAAACTTCCAAGGGATGTGGTAATAAAATAAACTTGCTCCTCTACTCTACCTCCATCACGCCTTCACCTCCATGCTTTCGCCATCACCTCCTCACTCCACCGGCGGCCACCGCCAGCGTAATCCGGTTCTGGCGCCTGCGTCCGCATTACGATCGGTAGCGGCTTCCGGGCATGGCGTCTTGGCAGCGAAGCGGGGCCTAGCGCTCCCGTGCGGGTAGGCCGGGAGTCCTATGGGGACCTTAATGTAGTGGCTCATTTGTTAAGGGCTTAACTGGCGCAGATGTTGTTTTTAATATAATATAGGATTTTTCGTCAAAAAAGCGAGCGCTAATTTCTCTCCTGTTTCTCGTCAACGCAGCTTGTACCTGCTCTGATCGGATCCAGACAGATCAACCACACAGCAGCACGCTGTCGCTGCTGACAGCTGCGTACGTTTGTTCCCCGGATCAGGAGAAGACGCCTCCACCTCCACCTCCGAGGCGCAACAATGGAGTCCGGTGAGCTCCAGCGCCGACCCGGGTCGTCCGTCGGCTCCAAACCCGACAGCCGTGGAGGCTGGCGCGCGGCGTCCCATCTCATCGGTAAATTCTGCAGACCTTTGGACTCGTTTTTTATATCACTGTCGCGAAACCAACTTGCCTTAACCGTAACTTGCCCCCAGTGGTCGGCTTCTTGGAGCGTATCGGGTTCTACGGCGTGCAGGGCAACCTTTATCACATGTTCCTGACCGGACCGCTCCGCATGCCCACGGCGTCCGCGGCCGCCGGCGTCAACGCATGGGCTGGGACCGTGCTTCAGCTGCCTCTCGTCGCGTTTCCGCCGACTCGCGCCTCGGACGGTACCGCGCCATCCCTTTGCGCCAGCGTGCTCTATCTGCTGGTTAGTCCTTTTGGACGATGCAGGCTCTTTTTCGTGCTGATCTCAATCCATGTTATGTACGACGTGTCACTGACGACTGACGTTCGTTCTTGCGGGAGTAGCACTAGTGAGACCAAAATTTGCAATGACGGCAACTGCAACTGCAACGACGACAGAGTTTGGGAATGCTGATGGCCTCATCCGTGCTGCAAACAGCGCGGCCTCACCCGGCGAGCTCGACGTCGCGTACTCACCTCGCCTTCATCTACGTCGCGCTCTACCTGCTGGCACTTTGGCTGCAGGGCTTCCACAGGCCGTGCGGAGACGCTCGGCGCGGACCAGTTCACGCCGAGCGAAGGTGGTGACCCCAGCTCACGCGCGTCTCCCGGAGCTCCTACTTCAACTGGTTCCATTTCTTCATTTCCTGGGGCTACGCGATCTCCACGACGGTGCTGAGCTACCTCGAGGACAGCATCCGGATGGGCCGTCGGCTTTGGCGCGTGCTGGGCCACGATGGTGCTGTGCCTCACTGCCGTCAACTTTGCAACCGGCGCACGGACGGTCGTACCGAGCAATCCGTCGACGACGGCAGCTCACTCGTCGCGGTCATGAGGGCATGGGCCGGGAGGCTCCTTCAGACGCAAGGACACCACTGCACCACGGAACGGTGAACAAACTTCTGCATTCTGCAACATCTCGTCTGCCGACTTTCAGCGCCTTGATTGCCTCCATTTTGCAGGCTTGAACAGAGAGCCTGACGAAGGCAAAGGCTGTTCTCCAAGCTGCTCCCAGTATGGCTGAGTGGCATGGTCTACGCATCCCTCACCCCGCAAGTCTACACGCTGTTCACCAAACAGGGCAGCACGCTTGACCGGCGTGGGCTCCGGGCGGCCTGACCGTGTCAGCCGCCGCGCTCCAGTGTCTAATCAGCTTCACCTTCATCTGCTCCCGATCTACGACCGCGCCTTCGTGCCCGTGGCAAGGCGCGTCACGGGGCACCACGCGGGCGTCACCACGCTCCAGCGCATCGGCGCTGGCATCGCCACACAACCTGCGCGGCCATGGTCGTCGCGGCACTCGTGGAAGGCAAGCGGCTCCGCGTGGCGAGAGACGCGGGCGTGGCGGACTTGCCGGACGTGGCGGTGCCGATGACGCCTGTGGTGGCTGGTGCCTCAGTACGTCCTGATGGGCATGGCGATGGTGTTGGCCGATATCGGCCTGGAGGAGTTCTTCTACGACCGGGTGCCCGACGCGCCCGCAGCGTCGGGCTCGCGCTGAGCCTGAGCGCTCTGGGCGCGGGGAGCTACGCCAGCGGCATGCTCGTGTCGGCGGTCGACTGGGCGACCAGGGCCGGCAGCGGGGAGAGCTGGATCTCCTGACAACCTCAACCGGGCGCACATCGACTATTTCTATTGGCTCCTGGCGGGGCTCGCTGCTCTAGACGTGGCCGTGTTCTTGTACTTTTCGAAGCAATTTATGTACAGGAGCAAAGGCGAACTGTGATTAAAATTCATACACTTGCATTTTGTGAGAAGAAGAATATATATGATTGCGAATTCAGTTTGTCGATGTCCGTTTTGTACTTCACAAACTGACATCATGAAGACGATCGCCCATCCCAATCCCCCTCATCTCGAGTGTCAGTATGTCGAATCCCGGTAGATTGGGGATTAGCTGAACAAGCTCTGGCAGTGTTTCAGCCTGTACCGTAGTGTCCTTGGCTCCTTGAAAATTGCTCGTTGCTCGGCGCTGCAGGCGGCAATGGCTCTAGAGAATGAGTGTAAGGAAGATGCATGTCCTGCAATCCTGCAGATGCATATCTTCGGATAACAAAGTTCTGCAGAGAATGCGGGTTGTTGGGTTTGCAGGCTTCTGCCGGCGTTCATCAGGTCCGTCGTCACCATAGCTCAAGGCGAGAGGCAGGGCTGGTGGTTCACTGCCGGAAGTTGCCGTCGGTAGGCTGGCCTCCACCGTTGCAGATGCCTTCGAAACCATACTGCTGGGTCGTGCTCTGCTGACAGACGTCACACGCGGGTTGCTGGTTGATGGTGGCGATCATGTCATAGTCGTAGCCGTACATGTCCATCGCCACCGTCATATGGTGCTGCCGGTAGCCGTCCATGCCTGCGTCAGGATGCATACTGATGGTGTTGCACGGCTGCAGGAATCCATTGTCCTGCAGCAGGACACTCTGTCTGCCATTGCCCGGCACGCGCACGTCGCTGTTAACACCCATGGCGAAGTTGTTTCCAACACAGGGAATGCCGCCGTCGCCGTGCCCCAGCAGCGCGACGGCATTGAATCGGCTGGCAAAGTGGTCCCATCGGCACATCGCCGCCGCCGTTGTCGTCATCATGGACGGACAGACCCAGCGTCTCCCTCCTCTCGTTCACTGGCTGCAAACCATGTCCACGAGCCGGCGCAGGCGGTACGCCTCCTCCAGCGTGAAGATCTCCAGCGCCACGTCCCACCGATTCAGCTCCCTGGGGCCCTCCTGCCACTCCTCGTCGAGCTTGGCAACCTCCTCCGCGTACATGCGGTGCATGTGCAGCGCGGGGTACTGCGCAAAAGGGCGCCGCCGTCCAGCGTCTCCTCCGACCTCCACACATCCTCCGGGGCCGCCGCATGGTCGCCGCCGCCGTCGGCGCAGACGAGCACAGCCGCCGATCGGGAGTGCGGCGAGCCCGCGTGCCTTCTTCTTCGGCCTATACTTCCGCTTCGCGTAGTTCGCGTCACGATCCGTGCGGTTGCGGATCAGCCCGGATCTTTCGGCGGGCGCTGCCTTTGATCGATGGAGAAGTAGGGGCAGGCGATGCTTGGTCTCATCGTTCTGTGGGGTGAGCCCAACCTTTCTGCGCGGCATTGTTTTCTGATCGATGCGGCATTGCTGATGGATGGGAGGCGTAGATATGGGCGATGCGTGTTCCACTTGTTGGTTGATTGAGGGATGACATAGGAGTTCGACTCTGTTTCTGATGCCAAACCAATATGGAATCCGACTAGGAGCCTCTCCGCCACCGCATACCCTCCGATCCGATAAATTTTTAAGATTCACGACTCAATTCGCATGCCCCCAAAATTTGGGGGACCCATTAGCCCGTTTTTTTAGAAATAGGACTCCGATGCAAACTTCTTCACGATTTAGGATTTTTAGGGATTTTCACTCATTTTTCAGTTTTTATTTAATTCTTTCACCTCTCGGGGGCACCTTAAAAGGATCAAAATGCCCTCCCTCCACCTCATCTCCTTCCTCCCTCGGCCCTGACAGACGGGAAACCGCGGTCTTTCCATTCCATCTCCTCACGATCATGGGCACAGCGACGGAAGCGCGCCCTCCCTGTCCATCAGCGGCGGTGCTCCGCCGTCGGACCCTCCCCTTTAGTCCCTCCGCGCCCTCCCCCTCTCCTCCAGTTCCCTCCACGGTGGCCGGGGAAAAAGCACCGCTGGTGGAAGCCCATGGCACCTAGGGTTTTACATTTGAGACGCGTGTGGATTGGAGTTTTGGCACCGGTCTCCGGTGGATGAAGCCATGATCCCCTTCGAGACCCTCTCCAGGGGCAAGGTCTTCTTTACTGTTTCGGTGCAAAGCTTCTCTCAATGCCACAGCCATGAGCTCACACGGCAGCTAGCTAAGTCAACACCATTGGGTAGTAGTGAATGCTCTTCAAAGTTCATCAATGGGCGATGGCAAGAGGAGGAAGAAGAATATGACATGTGTGGCCGCATGCCCGTGATAGAGAAAGGGGCAGTTTTGTCATTTTAGGTCCCCTATAGAGGCTTAAGGATTAAAGGAAAACTAAAAATGAGTGAAAATCTCTCGAAATCCTAAATCTTGAAGAAGTTCACACATTGAGTCCTGTTTTTCTTGAAAGACAAATGAATTGAGTCCCAAATCTTTAGCGGCGTCGCGGTTGAGTCATGAATCTTGAAATTTCTCCTCAAATCCATATTCACGGTCGACCGTGTGTTTTTGTTTCCAGCGGTGGATCCGGCGCGAGCTACTCCCCTCACGAGCTCTCTCTTTTTTTCAAGTGAAAAAGCTAAAATATTTTTTAAAATTATTAAAAATACTAAATGGTACGCCAGATCCGTTTTTAATTCCGTCTGCAGACGTGTGTTCTACACGACGAAATGAACAAAAATAGACCCACTTCGAATATGTTTCAAATTTTTTTTCTAATAGCAATTTATGTATATTAACTTTATGAAATGTAACCTAAGTTACACATAAATGTTATATTACCCAAAACAAACGCGTCCCCATTGAGGGGTAAACTTTATGCAACTAAAGAATTCATGTATTTAAATCTCCTCTCATCAAAAATTAATAGCTCACAAAACAGCTAAACCAAGGGCGATGATCGAAAGTGTCTTACTCCCTCACCTCCCCGCGCCCAGCATTCCGTCCTACCAACGAGGCAACGCTCCAAGTTCGAGTCCCCACCTCGACGAAAAGAAAAAAAAAAAAAACACCGTAAGTTTCCCAGTTTCCACTGGAGAGAACAAATCAGTGATTCAAATTTTACTCACTGTGCCTGCCGCCACGATCTACGCGGCGCTGTTCACCCCACGATCGTCCGGGCATACGTCCGTGTGCCGCGGCGCCGGCGAGGACATGAGCGAGTACATCGGTGGCATGGAGAGGGCAAGGCGTCGGCGCAACGCTACGCCATGGTGTCCGTCCACCAGATGCACACATTTATATGGGTAGAAGTTCCTCTTGCAGATCAGGCCGAGGACCGCTTCAGGTTCACATTCCCAAGAGGCAAGGCGTGGGTGGAGCGGCCGACAAGGCAGCACGCGGTGCGGCAGCACATTGGGCGTGGCGGCCCGGGTAGGACGTGGACATCTTGCCGCCTCCGCCGAGGACGCCACCGCCGGATGAGGCACCGTCATAGCTCCCTCAGAGAGTCAAAGGGGCCTCCACCCCACAGCTGGATCCATGGTTGCGATAGGATGGTTCCACGGCTCCCCATTGTCTCTGTCCTCTACAATCTTTATGGCTGTGAGGTCCACTCTCTACCTCCTTCTCTGGACCTGCATTAGATCTAGCAATTGCAGGCAGTCATGTTTAAATTAATCATGTTTTGCTTTGGATGCAACGTAGGTGCTCGATGGTATTACACTATGAAAGGATTTCCGGCGAGGTATGTCATTTAGAATTGGGTCAGATGAAAATTCTTGTTGCCTCTACGAAGAGCAGTTAGCTCCTTAATTCCTAATCAATATCAACTGTACTCTGTACTTGCATGTGTATCATAAGATTTGTGCTAAACTCACTCATTGCTACCCATATGCTCAGAGAAGAGCCATCGCTGTTTTGCAAATAAAAGTAGAAACAAAGTGAATTTTAGAGGTCGACCATGCAACTGCAAAAGGGAAAAAGGAAGTGGCAACATAAGATGAGGAATAGTTCTGGTGCAAACAGAACAACATAATATCTGAATCTATTATTTAATTTGTTCCAGGAACTTTCTGCAGGAGGTTTGCCTCCTTTGATCGAATAGGTCAGCTTCAAGGCTTATCTCTTTCAGTTCAACTTGCATCGGATGTCATTCCCACTTACTGCTTGTTTGACAAAAATAACACACAACTCTAAGTACAGTTGGCTCATGTCCTTTATTTTTATGGATGAAATCTGACAACAGGTTCATAACTATGCGTGACATGCTTATATTGTTCATTACATCTTCTATCAGTTGTTGGATTCATTGCAGCAAATTAAACATGATGGCCATGCTAAGTAGTGATGCTTGGTTCCAGACTCTGCAGCAACAAGGCTTCCATGACAAGGGGCAAGGTAACTCGCCTCAGTTTGGGATAAATTGCTAAGATGAAACATGCAGTAGGCTTTATGCGTCTGTTTAATTAGTAAACTTGACATTTACTGCTAAGATATAAAAGTTATTTTATTGTTTCACTGTAAACAGTTGAAACTTGAAATCTATCCCTAGGTGTAGGAATAACTGAAGCAAAAGTCCTGACCTATGAAATTAATTTATATAGCACTTGATGTTGTAGTAGTATCCTTCGAGAGAACCTGGGACTTTGTATGAGCTTATTCTTTCTTTTTCTATTTTTCATTCTTCTTTTTTATTCAGCTTGTTTTTCATTCTTATTTTATTCATTTTTTTTTTTTTTTCAATTATCTGACTGCATATTTAATTCTGAGTTCAGCATTATGTTTACAGGTTCTAGTAACAAGAAAAGGTAGTTCTATCCTGATGATCTAAAGATCGCATTTACTTTGAATAGTTAGCAAAACAGACCCCCCCCCTTTTATTCTTTTGCCATGGAGTCACAAAGGCAGCTTTAGAGAAGTTTAATGTGCCTCTCTATGAGTTGCGCAGGACCATTTGGAAAAATGGGCACAGTGGTACAAACACTGAAATTGAACCAAAATTGAAACCAAGAACACTAATTTACAGCAACGCTCAACATCATCACTTAACAATGAGCTGTTAACGAGTTGTTAAGTGTGAAAGTTGATGATTTGCAAATAAGGTCACTAAAATTATGCATTCCTTTGAAAATTGTTTGTTTTAATTTTAGAAATTTTATATTGTTTTGTATTTCGCCAGAGCACATCGACGGGAGGACGATCTTGCACATAGGCGGCGAACGTGTATCCTCGGTGCCACAGCGCATGGTTCCGCTTTGATTGGGGTTGGCGTGGATCGGCGATGACTTCGGTTGTATAGAGCAGCAAAAGGAAAAGACTAGGTGAGGAAAATCTCTCTCTTATTTCTTCTCAAAAATGTTTGGACAAGACAAAATCTAACCAAAGTATTGGTAAATGTTGTTTGAAGATGGGAGCTATAGAGTTACAAAATTGTTTTAGTAAATAAATAGATCACATTATAATGTTTTCAGAAATTTATAGATCGTATTATAGTGTGTTGCATGTAGTAATCTATTTATTTGTTATTGGCTTCGAAGGACGATTATGCCTCGTTTGGGCATACGTGTTTTCCAGATTACATAGATCCTCGTATATAGTTGCGTGAAACTTAAATTATATATATATATATATGATGTCCTTGTTTTTCCGTTGTTTCATATGCATATGAAATCAAATAGTTGCGTTAGAACGGGTACTATACTAGTATGTATAAGTTAGACGTAACTTTTTTTATACAATGCAAACATACATTGATATAAGTTACTTTTTCAACTTCATTGTACACCGTTCAGCATCTCATAGATAATTGTGAAAACTTAATGCTTCATAGTAATACATATTAGACTCAATTAAGACCAAGCTTCAATTACAAACTTACCAGCCCTTTTCATGTCCTTAAGCCATTTTGAAACGTTCTCTTTTGAGTCACCAGTCTCTTGGCAGATAACTTCTTCTAGTGCAGCCGTCACATCAGCAGGCATTTTGGTAGAAGACCCGGCAACGTATATGGCAACCTTATTAGAGCGTAATATGTCCATCACTCTTGCACTGTGCTCCTTTATTTTGTCTTGTACATAGACCTTTGGACTCTGTTCCCTAGAAAAAGCAACAAAGAAACCACCACCCTTTTCAGAGGATAGCACCCCGTGGTTTTGGGCGTGTTTTAACCAGAAGTCCTTGTACAGAAAAATCGCTACTTTGATTTCTACAACCAAAGAAGAACAGAATAGGAGCAACCGGTACTGTCGCAGCCTGTATAGCCCTTTCCTCTACAAATGCACGAAATGGTGCACATCCTGTTCCTGGTCCAATAAGCAGGAGAGGAATTGATGGAAGTGGACGTGGTAGGGATCCTCGGCGTATCCAACATGGTATAAGATTCCCATTATTTGGACTGAGCCCTGCCAGCCATGTAGAGCAGAGACCATACCGTCTTGTCTCTGAAGGAGTGAGCCATGATACAACGCTAATAGTCAAATGTATCTGATTTCGATGGGCCAGTGGGGACGATGATATCGAAAAAGGCTCTTTTCTTTAATGGAGGTGTTACCTGCACCAACCATTCGAAAAGGCATTTGCACTGAAGGAAAATCCTGCAATATTTCTAGAACACTCTGCTTCTCCTTTTGGTTGTACCAGTAAAGGTCATCTCTTCCTTTAGGGAAGCAAGAGACTTGAGTCTCCTCTTTTCACTTTTAGCTGTTGCAAAATAGCTCATGACCTCAAAGAAATACCGACGAGGTGAAGCTGATGCGACATCCATCGTCAAACCAACAAATGTCTTTAGCTTGATGCGATCCATTGAACTGTTCATTGGCGAACATTTGGGAACATTGACCCTGCCCTTCGCTTGTATCGTTATGTAACAATCTGGATCCAATTTACATCGTTTAATGAAAGCATCAACAGCAGATGGATTCTGAGTTGGCAGAATTTCTAGAGAATCACCAACTTGATAACTGATGCCAGCGCAAGGATCTTCCAATTCAAAGTGGCGGACATCTCTTTCAGAGTCCTCCATAGTCAAACGTTGATTTGTTACTATTTGTAACATGTACTGTGGCTCTCCATCATTGTAGAACGTAAGAGCAGGGGACATCGAGCGTGCTCTTCCAATCAATCTCTTGGTGTCTGGAATGTCAGCATCATCAGGAGACAAGTAATATCTGACTTCAACCTTTGCATCCCCCAAAATATCCAACTTAGGTTGAATAATATCTGCTATTCTTGGTAGCAGTAGAGGATTTGTTTCATTCAGTGATTTCCACAAAGACTGCAGCCATGGATCTAGAGCTCCTTCATATCCTGCAGGGTGTTGATCATCCCCTAAGCCTTTCTCTATAATTGGTTTTGCACCAAGAAGGAAAAGCCTTTGATAGAGCTTCTTTGCAGGAAAATTGTATTTCTGATAGCCTGAATCTCCGAGTCCAAAAACAGCATAATGTAATCCATCCAGCCATCGCACACTCAAATGCTTTTGAAGAAGGTATTTCCAGAAACCCTTCATGGAATCTGGGGGATCACCCTGTCCCACAGTAGACACGACAAAAATCCCAAACCCTTCATCTGGCAAGCAACTAGGATCGAATCTGTCCATGGAGAGGACGTCAACGGCCAGACAACCACCACGCTCAGCTTCATTGCCTACACGTTCCGCGACGTCCATGGCGTTGCCGGTTTGTGATGCGTATAGTATGATGAGGGCGGCTGTTTGCCACTGGCAGTGGCAATGGAGGGATGACGGTTGTGCCATGGAAAAGTGGGATCACGGAAGGGACAGCCGCTGCTGTAGCTCGCCGGTCGTGGGACCTGGGGCGCCCTTGGCTGGGGCTGGCGGACACGCCTGGGCCCGGTCCTGGCTGGAGCTCGTCGGGGAACAACTTGGGGCGGGCGGCCGGCCGAGCAACAGGGGCGGCGGGCGAGAGCCTGGGTGGCGGCGGGTGGCAGCCTGACCGCGAACCCTAGCCGAGCGCGGTCTATCGCGACAGGGGAAGGGGCGACAGGGGTTGGGTGTGGCGTGTGGGTAAGTTGTGTTTGATGAGGCTGTCCACGAGGTCCGGTGGCAACCTGTCCTACTACTCCTCTAGCTTTATTAGCAAATAATTTTTAAAAAATGTTGTACAAGCGTTGTAACAAAACTTGATTCTTCCCTAAAAACACTTGATTCGTCCCTCTTCTCTTCCACTCCCTGTCTTTTTCTCCAAATCCGCAGCGTCAGAAGAAACTTTTGGAGACATGAGCAGGCCATGTGTGGTGTGGATAGGAGAGACAACGGCGAGACGGAGACGGCGGTGACACTTTGAACGGGCGACAGAGGAGGTGGGCGAGCCAGGTTAGAGCAATGCTTATGGTTTCCATGACGACAGAGGCCTCATCAACATTTAATGCATATTGAGCCCAGCATAGGACGTGTAGAAGTAGAGTGGGTGCAAATTGGTCCATACCTTAACATCTTGTCGGAGCTCTCGATTATATTTAAAATTATGAGAGTTGCCCGCGCTTTTTCTCTCTCTGCTATCTCATTAACCTCCACCTCAGATTTTGTTGATGTGTCCTACTATTTAATAATACTTGCTCTTAGACGGGAGCCGTCATCACCACGACAACAGAAGGGGATGGGGAGGAGGTTACCACGGGCATAACATCTTGTCGGAGTTAAGATTGTATTTAATATTATTAGAGTTGTCTTCGAGCTAGTAACTATCTTATATACTATTAAGGATGCCTAAAAATCCGATGACGTCTCTTTTCTTATTAACTACTATGGTGTCAGATTATTAAATTACTAACATGTCAGCCTATTGTGACAGGTTTTACCAATTCATTTTAAGGAATGTCAATAGCAGTGTTTAAACTTTTGAGCTTAATAGACAGATGACCGTATTTCCATAGATAAGAATACCAATTCATATCTACATGGTGACCAGGTGCCAGAGAACACCAAGCACGAAACGAAAAGGTAGCGAATTCTCAAAAGAAAAACACGAAACGGTAGCGGCAAATTTGTAATGTTAATAACAACTATAGCAGCTAACATTTCAATGAGTAGCTCTTCCCACTGAACGCTTGGAACCTGGGCTTCTTCACGGGTTCCTCCTCTTTAGCAGGATCCTTTTGTAGTTCCTTATTGTTGCTTGCACTTGAACCAAAAACAAGCTTTCCATTTCTCTGTCGACTGTAATTGCTAGCTACTGAAGCTGTCGGTGCTGAGATTTGCTGATTTGCTCTCTTGTTTGAACCTGAAGGTGCAGGAAGTGCAGTGGAAGGAACCTCATCAGATGCTTGCCGTTTTGAGGCCTTTCCATCCAACCGCTTTCCAGAACCAGTAAATGGTTTGAATCTTGGTTCATCTTCCACTACAGTCTTGCCATCACCTTCAGCCGCAGGTGCCTTCCTTGCAGTTGCAGTAACTGTTGGTTGCCGTGGCTTCTCAGGTTCTTTATAATCGAGAGGAGGTGCAAAGTCCACTTCACAGTCTGTCTCAATGATGGTAACTGCTGAAGCAGGCTTTGTTTCAACAACATCAATATAATACTTCTTGTTGTTGTAGGCTACCATGATGGTGTCTCCCATGGTTAAGCAGGAGAAACTCCTCAGAGTCTTCTCCAAGACGGCTTTCGGGTTTGAAATGTCCAGGAAATCAGTCGTGTGAGGCTGCAGCTTCGCGTATGTACCCTTGGGTAGACTCGCGTTCCTGACATGGACAATTTCGCCCTCTTGGAAACGCATGTTCTGCATCATCCAGTGGGGCATGATGATCATGCCTTCTTCTGCCACGAACTCCAGAACGCCACAGTGTGAAACCCGCTGCTGGGTTGCACTTGATGCATCAGCGTCGTTGTGCAGCAGCTGGAAGAGCATAGGGTAATCGATGCGCAAGGAAGCGAGACGATCCAAGGCAGACGCTGGCAGTATTACTTTGTCGCCGCCTTCGAGGTGTGGCTTATTAACAAACGATGGTGGATAGCACCGGTACCTTTGCGTAAATGAGTTGCCAGGGTAAGCATATCCCCGGTAAGACATTTTCACCTAGATAGATCTTTGCTTCGACTTCGCTCGATCGACAGAAGAACTGATGGTGGATCTCAGCTCCTTCGAGGCGGCGGCGGCGATCGCGCTTTCTGGCCGGGTGTTCGTCGTCACGCACGAGCGGGAGCAGGAGGTTTTATCGTGTGATCGAGAGCTGCGCGGTGGCCGCCTATTTATACCACCGTCCCGAGTCCGATCGGGCTCAGCCGTTCAGGGGGACCGGACCGGATTGGTTTTTTTTTTTTTTTTAGGCGAATCCGGATTGGGGTATTGGACACGTGCACGGAGAATCCTGATGGACCTGATCCATGGGCCCCAGTTGGGACGGCCCATGAGCTGCAAAGTCGCTGACGGTGCACGGGCAGGAGCCAGGGAGCCCAGGAAGCAGGAAGCGAGGGGGGTCAGCTCACCATGGACGCGGCGGCGGAGGCGGAGCCCTCCTACCGCAGCCGGCGACCGCCCTGGACCACCTGGGCCGGCCGGTCTCCCGCCACACCACCGGTCGGTGGTCCGCAGCCGTCTTCATCATCGGTACCCTACCCACCAAAACACGCCCCGAAGACCATGGCTGCAGTCAACAGGGCCGGCCGGCCGTCATCTCCGCCGCCTCTCTGACCCGCCTGCCGCCGTCGGTGTGCGTGTGACGCAGGGGTGGAAATCTCGGAGCGGTTCGCGTTCGGGGGCATCTCGGGGAACCTGATCACCTACCTCACCGGCCCGCTCGGGCAGTCCACGGCTTCGGCCGCCGCGGCCATCAACGCGTGGAGCGGCGCCGCGCTTATGCTGCCGCTGCTTGGCGCCGCCGTCGCTGACTCGTGGCTCGGCCGCTACCGCACTATCATCAGCGCATCCCTCCTCTACATCCTGGTATGCTCTCGTACTGCTCTCTCGCGGTATCGTCTCTTCGGCCTCTTCGATTCCTAACGAACATGAGCAATTATAGCTATAGGCTTCTCGTACGACTCAAAAAAGGATGGAAGAGCTACAGGCTGCTGACAGTTTCCTCATGTAGTCATAAAAGTATCTCAACTGCAGCAAGAGCCACTACGCGTTTGTACTAGCATGCACTGATTAATGGAGTAACCCATTACACATTTGTAGCCTGAAATTTGTTTCAGAATTCAGGAATGCTTATTAACTAAATAACTAAATATAAGAAGATAATCTGCCAAAGTATGGACTGTCAATACTGAACTTCAATGCATAAAATTTGCCCCCGAGCCAAATCATTTGGACTTAGTTACTAAACTTTCTGCTATTTCAAAGAATCAAATCCTGTAGAACATTACCATAGACGCACAGAGAAATCTATAATTTGTTTAATCAGTGCTTGATGTAATCATTGATACAGCCTGGGATTAGGAAAGATAACCAATTGACAAGACATACAACATTTATATTTAGTTTGCTGCATTGTATGCAAATTTCACTGAACTTTATCAATCTTTCAGGGACTGGGTATGCTCACCTTATCATCAATTTTTGTGCCGCAACAACCTGCAAAATTTGGAGGCAGCGTGGGTTCATGGATGGGTATTCATTTAGCTTTCTTCTATGCCTCACTTTACATTGTGGCCTGTGCTCAAAGGGGCCACAAACCATGTGTACAAGCATTTGGGGCTGATCAATTTGACGAGAATGATCCTGAAGAATGTGCCTCAAGGAGCTCCTTCTTCAATTGGTGGTACTTTGGAGCATACGGAGCTAATATTATTACACTTTCAATCTTGAATTACATTCAAGATAACATAAGCTGGCAGTTTGGGTTTGGTATCCCATGCATTGCCATGTCTGTTTCTCTTGCAATTTTCTGGCTTGGTACGAAGAAGTACCGCTTCTATCCTCCAGTGAGTAGCGAAGGCCTATTTGAAAATAGCGGTAAATCACTTCTTGCTTGGATTCGATGCTGGTTTCCATCATGGTATCCAAAGTAAGTATCTTTTAACTACCATTGAGCTTTGTTTTCGAACTATGATCTTTATTTATTCTTTCTTCCTTCTGGGCATGCAGATCATCTGATGAGTCTCACTTTGCAACTACATCGTCATCCAAGGGAGACAAGTACAGCAGAGAAACTAAATATTTCCCTAATGATGCTGTTGCAGTGCTTAAATTGCTCCCAATAGGGGCAACCTGCCTGATCTATGCAGTTGTCTTTGCTCAGTGGATGACACTATTCACTAAGCAAGCAAGTACACTAGATAGGTGGATAGGTACCTTACAGGTACCAGCTGCTACCCTTCAAAGCTTGATCAGTGTGTCAATTGTTGTATTTGTTCCTATATATGACCGCATCCTCATTCCACTGGCCAAGAGATGCTCAAAGAACACTTGTGGTATCACAACATTGCAACGAATCGGGATTGGATTAGTTATATCTGTGATCCTGATGGTTGTCGCAGCCCTTGTGGAGATGAGAAGGCTCAGGGTAGCAAGAGATTATGGCCTAGTTGACAAACCTGGTGCCACAATCCCAATGAGCTTCTGGTGGGTGGTCCCTCAATTCATTCTGTCTGGCTTGGCAGATGTGTTCACAATGGTCGGCTTGCAAGAGTTTTTCTATGACCAAGTACCAGATGGTTTGCGCAGCTTGGGGCTTGCTTTATACTTGAGCATATTTGGACTTGGGAGCTTCATCAGTAGCTTCCTTGTGTATTCAATCGACAAGGTAACTAGTTGGGGAGGAGCCAGTTGGTTCTGTGACAATCTAAACCGAGGGCACCTTGATTACTTCTATTGGCTTTTAGCTGTGCTCAATGTTCTTGGCTTGGCTGCATACCTGTATTTTTCACAAGTGTATACTCACAAGAGAAAGGGGGTTTTAGCACAGTGATTGTCCGTCAACACCCATCAAGGATGGATTGTGCCTGAGCATGGGGATGCCTCTCTTCATCATAGCAAGTTTTGGTGGAAGTTCAGCAGTAGGTATTAGGCTGGAAGATGGCTCATTGGTTGCAGCTTGTTATGATGTTGTACCACACGAGAAAACAATGTTGTACCACACCTATTATGAGAGAAAACAATGTCTGTCGTTAAATATTGTGTTTGGTTTTGTGTCTTCTTTTGAGTATGGAAAATTTATTCGTTAAATAGCATTAACAAGGACACAACAAGTACAATTCATTTATTTACTACTTGTCCTCGAGCCTTTTATCGATCTATATGGCTCTAGCAAAGAATGTATTGCGACTATATGTACAACAATAAAAGGGTTCACGTGCAGAGCAGAGCGATGGTCTGCCAACGCCAACTGGAGTTTGCAGCTAACACCAAGTCGAGATTTTTTTTTTTAGGGGAAAAAGAAAAGGAGCCAAGAACATAAGGACGACAAGGCAATCGCAGGTCAGGACCGTAGGAGGGGCGGGGCTGTCACAGTGACAGTGTCACTATCACTCTAGCAGGCTGGGACGTGCTCTGCAGGCGGAGAGCAATATTTTGCCTTTTGAAACTTCGCTATCACACTGGAAAGCAAGCCTTCTGGTGCGACGACGACGTCAAGCTGACTCCGAATAGTGCAACGCTGCGGCGTCACAGCAGCGACGCTGCGTGATGGAGGAGGAGACGGAGGCGGCGCTCCTGCCGCGGCCAGAGTCGCCGCTCTCCGCGGTGGACCACCTCGGCCGTCCGGCCTCACGCGGCAGCTCCGGCCGTTGGCGTGCTGCGCTCTTCATCATCGGTATTCCTACAGTACTTGTCGGTGGTGTCTGTGCGCGCGATTGCGCACCACTTTTAGTGATTTGTCCTCTGCTCTCCATCCATGGCGACTCAGGAGTGGAGGTGGCGGAGCGGTTCGCCTTCTTCGGCATCACGGGCAACCTGATGATCTACATGACCGGCCCGCTCGGGCAGCCCACGCCATCGGCCGCCGCGGCCGTCAACGCGTGGGTTGGCACCGCGCTCCTGCTGCCGCTGCTCGGCTCTGCGGTCGCCGACTCTTGGCTCGGTCGGTACCGTACCATCGTCTCCGCGTCCCTCGTCTACATCATAGTACGAAACGCAAACAACTGAATTCTTATTGGAATCTGGATATGTATGGGGTCTTTTTAACTCTGATCGAATTACTTACTGACAGTAAGTTACTGTTGCTCAACTGACTCAGGGGCTAGGGATGCTCACCATCTCATCAGTTCTTCTGCCATCAGAGTCTGTAGGCAGGTCCAAGTATTCATCTTCTGTTCCTGTGGCTCTCTTCTACCTGTCCCTCTATGTGGTGGCATTTGGTCAGGGCGGCCACAAACCTTGCGTCCAAGCATTTGGGGCAGATCAATTCGACGAGAATGACCCTGGTGAACTGGCCTCCAGGAGCTCTTTCTTCAACTGGTGGTTCTTTGCTACAATAGGTGGTAATGCCATCACTGTGTCGATACTGAACTACGTTCAAGAAAGCATAAGCTGGCAGTTTGGGTTTGGGATCCCATGCCTTGCCATGATAATTGGCCTTGCTCTCTTCGTTTTGGGGACCAAGACTTACCGCTTCTATCCTCTCAAGAGTGGTGGAGGTCTGCTTGAACAAGTCGGCAGATCGCTTGTGGCATGGCTTGTGCCATGGCGCGCAAAGTGAGCTTGCTATCATTTATCAAACAACCTTCTTACATTGAGGCAGCCATTCTTCTGAAACAAAAACAAAGAATTAATCATTCTCTCTTTTGTCTTGCAGATTACCTGATGATTCTCACAACTCTTTGCCGTCATCATCTGATGGCGATACTAACAACGTCGATGGCGCAAATTTTCTTCATGAAGCTGAAGCCACAGCATTGCTCAAACTGTTTCCTATTTGGACCACATGCCTGATTTATGCTGCTGTTATTGCACAATCCCTTACTTTCTTCACTAAGCAGGCAAGTACACTGGACAGGAGGATAGGTAGCATAGTAGTCCCAGCTGCTTCCCTGCAAAACTTGAGCAGCGCTTCAGTCATGGTCTTCCTGCCCATCTATGATCGGATCCTCCTGCCCATGGCCAGAAAATGCACCAAGAACCCTTCAGGCATCACAATGCTGCAAAGGATTGGCGTCGGGTTGGCTATTTCGACCGCCATGACCGTCATTGCTGCACTCGTGGAGACAAGGAGGCTGAAGGTGGCTAGTGACTATGGCCTACTGGATAAACCTCAGGATGTTATTCCTATGAGCTTCTTGTGGATTACCCTCAGTACATTATGGCTGGATTGTCTGATACTTTTGCCATTGTTGGATTGCAAGAACTTTTCTATGACCAAGTGCCTCATAGTATACGCAGCTTGGGCTTGGGTTTATACCTCAGCATAGTCGGGACAGGAAACTTCATCAGCAGCTTTCTTGTGTACACCATTGACAAGGTGACCAGTAGCACCGGAGGAAGCTGGTTCTCCAACAACCTAAACCGAGCGCATCTGGATTACTTCTACTGGTTTCTTGCCGCCCTCAGTGCTTTTGGCCTGGCTGCTTACATGTACTTTGCACAAATGTATGTGCATAAGAAAAAGGCTTCTATTTCAGCACAATGACTGCACAAAGCCACTTCTTGCTTCAAGTGGCTGTGGGCTCTCTTCATATTGATTAACTATAAATATAACAGGAGCTTGATCCTGCCTTTGTCTAGATACATTGATTTTTGTTGTGCACCTAGCTATATACTATGTCTAGATACATAGTAAAAAAAATGAATCTAGAAAAGCTAAAGTGTGAATTATAATTTGGAACGGAGGGTGTACAATGCTATGAAAATTGGAAAAACGTTACATATAGCGCCTTCCATATGCACTTCTATAGACTGCTGTGCTATCTGACAACTGAGATACGGAGTATTTCTGTGAAGCCATCCAAATGTGATGAAGGAAAAAGAACACTGATTTGTTGCGTATTAGGAAACTATATAAATATTGGTTCACAATACATTGTCAATTGAAATCATGATATTGAGATTAAGCGTTTCGAGCCAACAAGCTGTGGAAAATTTATGTGTCATCAGTAATTAACATAACATTCAATTCAGTATCTTAGGAGTCAAAGAATTACTCTTGCTTTCTTGCTTAAAAAAAAAAAAAAAAAAAAAAAGAATTACTCTTGCTATAGATCACTAGAACAGAGGACAATAGAGAGAATGAAGTATGGCAAACGGTTAAGGCGTTTAGAAGAAATAGTTTCCTGTGTCAATATCTCCTGACTGCAGCCTGTTTTGACGCTATCTGCTGCAATGGTTCACAAAAGTGACTAACAAAATTGGGTGCTATATGAAAACATTCAGTGTGTGAATTAGCGAGTAGCAAGTTCCATGAATCCAGGCACAGGGCCTCCAAGTGAAAAGGATGTGCTGTATTAACATTGCCTAATTTTCGATTTTAGGATTATGATTTGAATTGAAAATCAACTCCTTTGGCTGCGTTGGAGGTCTTCAATTGCCTTCTTCCATTGCCAGGCACGCTGCTTTGCATCCTCAAATGTAGACACCTTCTTTGGCTGTAAGAGAACTCAATTAGGTGTGATAAGCATGCAAATTCCAGCACAATACTAAAGACGCAACAGTAGCTTAGATGAATACCGTGCATATTCTAAAATGTGAAGAATTTGATACTTGCACGCTGAGTTCACTTGGGTCATCAGACCAAATAATGTTTCCCTTGGCCACCATTTTTGAAGGGTCAACACAGATCAATTGAGGTTTGTCAGTGAGGATCAACTGGACCTTCTTGTTTGCTAGCTTATTAATCTTCTTCAGCTTTGATATCAAGACTACAGACTCACCAGGGTCCAGGAATTCTTGCCTGCCGCATTGTTTAAGCTTATATCCATCAACATAAATTTCTTACTTGTGGAAAAAAAAAGTATAATATCTACCATATCCACAGTATTTTATTGACTTTTGTAGGGAATAATAAATTTCATGACATACAAGATTTACCATTTTGAATCGAAGGAGTCAATGGAAGCTAATTTAGATATATGGGAGCGCACTTCGGATGATGATGGGGCACCGTTATTACCATCAGTATTTGACTGTTGGTTGCCTGCCACACTTCCCATGTGCGCCAACCAATTTGAATCCTGGCCATCCTCATCTTCATTTGCCTGATTGAGATATAGTTAGGAAGGTGAAGGCTGGAATAAAGTAAATATTTAATTGACATATGTAACAAAAGATACATTTGCATCGATTGCGAGCTTAGGTGGTCGAGTCTTCCTCAGATTCTTCCAGTCTATGCCTCTGAAGAAAGGATGCTCCTTCAAGGAAGAATAACCATCAGGCCCAGCACCTGGCCTTTTGCTTGGATCAACATCCTACATATTCATAAGATAAATATTGGATAAAGTGAAGCCAAACATCAAATTCACGGTTTTTGAATTTGGGATCAAAGGTCAAAGGCATGGAAACCGTTAAAAGAAAACAAATGCAAATTCACTGTCTCAAAAGAAAAACAGTCATCTTTGTGTTTGGACAGTGAGCATAACTCAGCATCCACTGATTTTCCAGAATCTGACCTACAGTCGCTTGCAGATTCTAATACCAAACTCGAGATAGCCCTGGCAAATCCTGGCTAGGCTACTTTTCTTTATTTCTTACCATCCTTGTTATTTTTAAACTAATCCTGATTTTTAGAGGTTTCTCAATGCAGTCCACATGGTACAAGCTCAACTCATCTGTCCCAAAGGTAGGCAGTTGGAATTTGAACACACATCGTTTGCATAGTGGATTCATTATTTCCACTGCAAACATATTTCAAGTTTTTATTTGTGATATCAATATAAAAACAAAACAGAATTTCATTTGCATGAATAACAAATGAGGAACTTGTGCACATGATCCATAGAAGCAACAGGTATTTATACATACCAGCAATTTGTCAATAAGATCTCTTGCTTCAGCTGAAAAATACTCTGGAAATTTGAGATCCCTTGCAATGATTCTCTGGAAAATTAACCACTCACTGGCATCTTTAAACGGAGAAGAGCCAGAAAGCATTTGGTACAGCGTGCATCCCAATGCCCACAAATCATTTCTGTGATGAAGTTCATAGTACGCATAAGTATTGAGTCTATATTCTTTGCTCATATGACCAAAAAGTGCAGTTTTACGGCATGCATTCATCTCTTGGACAATGAATGTTTCTTCAGCATCTTATGCATGAATGTGCATTTAGATCACTGCTGGCAGTGAGGATCATGCAGTCTGAATATCTCATGTATCTAGTGCAGTCAATAATAATGTGATGCTGATTCTTGACAATCCAGTAAATAACTCAAACAGATCCAAAAAAAAAAAAAGCATGGTAAATGAAGAATCTGAGTATATGAAGGAAAATAGACCTTCCTACAAGTAATGATTGCTTGTGTATTTACCAGATGTAGGTTTACTCACCCAAAGGTTGCTGGGGCAGAGTTAAGGACCTCAGGTGGTACATATGCAGCGGTTCCAACAAATGTGCATGCCCTTTCAGCTGTACACAAACGTCGGGAAAACAAGAATTAAAAAGCAAGATATTCAGAATTCTATCATGATTCAGGCAGCTTATGCTTTGTCTTACTAGTTGAATTTGGGAGAACTTTGATTGGAGTATCCTTCGTAGGCTTGACACTACCAAAGTCAGCAATCTTGATGTGCCCATCAGAAGTAAGCAGTAGATTTTCTGGCTGAAATACCGATGCAGTCCTTGTCAAATATCAATCAAATACAACATAAACATACAGCGTCATGAGCGACACCATCCTGATTTTTTTTTAGATGACACCATTGGCTATTTCATTAAGCAGAGACCATCCTGAGTTTCATTTCACACCTACCTTGACGTCCCGATGAATTAGGCCGACTCCATGCAGATACTCCAATATATCAACGATTTCAGCAGCATAAAACCGTGCATCGTCCTCAGAGAGCCGACCTTTCTGCAACCAAATTATGAGCACAAGAAGCAAAGGCAGAACCGGAATGAACCACATTGTAAGCAGCTGTTGAACCACATTGTAAGCAGCTGGACACTAACCCGGACAATTTGGTCGAACAACTCCCCGCCTTCGCACGACTCAAGCGCCATGTCTACACGGCAAAAGAGACATGGTATTGATCCCAGGGCGTCATTACTTTACAATGGAATTAGTAGCTCTTCACCGTTAGTTCTGACTACTGCTGGTTGGTTGAGGAGGGGCACTAACAGAGGGAGTATGTGTCCTGGAACGTGAAGAAGAGCCTGATGACGCCCGGGTGGTCGAGCTGGTCGAGCACGATACGCTCCATCTTGACGTAGGAGATCTTGTTCTCCTTGGTGATGAACTTCTTGTCCATGATCTTGAGCGCGTAGACGCGGCCCGTGTCCTTCTTCGTGGCACGCACCACCTGCCAGCCATTTTTTTCATCACATCCCGTCTCTGTCAGTAACCGCAATTCCCACGATCCAGCCGCGGCACACCCATGCAGTAAGCGAGTAGCAGTAAAGAGAACCTTGGGTAGGAGCCGACGCCGTAGATCTTGCCGAGAACGAAGTCATCGGCGGTGAACTGCTCCTGCGGCGCGCGGAAGGCGATCCCCGGCGGCGGTGGGGGAGGAGGAGGCGGCGGCGGCAGGCGTGGCCGGGGAGGGCGAATGCGCGAGGCGCAGCCTGGCTGCGAAGTCCCGCTCCATGCTGTCGTCGTCGCCGCCGACCGCCATGGGGCGATGCGTATCTATAGGAGGAGGCGGGCGCGGGAATCGAGGAACAAGGCGGGGAGGAGGGAGGCGGCGCGGCCTCCGATGGCGGAGGCGGTCAACGGGTGGAACCATCGGATTCGGCTTCGAGGGGTGGGAAAGCGAAGCGGGACGAATCGATGGGACTGCGACGGCCGCAGCCTTTGGAGCTCTCGGGGCCCCGGGCCGCAGCGGCACGGACGGAACGGAACGGAACGGGGCGGAGCGGGGCGGAGGAACGGAATCCGATCGAATCACGCGACAAGAGGGGGACGAATGAGAATGGGCGGGAGATCAGAGACGATGGAGTGGTGCGGCCGGCGAGGTTCCTCTGCTCTCCTGCTGCTGTTGCCTTGCGGTTGTCTCGTGTGCTTTCGACGTGGTGGGGGTGTGTGTCAGTGTGTGTGATCGAATTATGGAAGAAGGAAGGATGCGATGAATGGGGCTCGTCGGCGCCTTTTTCGTGACTCTGTTTAAGATTAGTTAAACACATCTCCACTCTAGAGCAGCTTTTTTCTCTTCAATATTGTACATTTTTATCACCAATATTCTTCATTTTCCTTTTTAAAAATATATAAAGCCAATCTCCCCACTGGTATGCTGGACCCATTCCAACCACAGCTTGCCGGCTATCTTTTTTTTCATATCCACAAATGTAAGCTCTATCTTGTATAATGGATATTGAGAGAGATATTGTATACCTCTATAGGAAATCTCAAACCAAAAATAACACTGGGCTTCTTCAATACCTACTTATTAGAAGTTAGATTATTGGAAGATTGGGAGATACTCTTATGACCTGATTACATGGACCTCCATGTATGAACTATAGTAAACTATATTATGAAAAACTATAAACCGATAATTAGACAAAGAAATTAACTGAAATTATAATGGCCAATTTTAAACAACCACATACTTACGTACACATAATAGATTGAGCAAAATTCACTACCGGTCCTTGAAATTGGTGAGAGGTGTCATCCAAGTATCTGAACTTTTAAAATGATATCTATGGGTCACTAAACAGGACAGATGGTGTCATCTAGGAGACTAAACTTTAAAATAATCATTGTATTTCCCTAAACTTGACCTGTGATGTCTATTTACTCATTAGAGAGTACTCCGTAATAAAGATTTTGCACATTATATATAACTTGAATATTGCTGGCTCCTCCTCGAATCCTCTTAAGCTCCGCCACTGTTTGTGCCAGCCAGCGGCCTCCTCTGTTGTCGTCACGTACAACATCCTCTTGAACGCTGAGTTTGCTGCCACCGGGCAACTACGACATCAACGGAAAAGCAGGAAATGATACGGTCCGGTGCAGCACGGCAGCGTTGCCAGTGGACGTCTCCACTGTCCACTCTTGTGGCCGGTAGGGGCGGCGTAGGGCCCCGGCCATGGAAGAGCATGATGATACGGCGGCACGTCAGGGCATGATTCTTTCCGGCTGTGTCGGCCGCCTCCTTGGCCCGCGCGCCACATTGCGGAAAGCAGCACTGATGGCCATGGCCGGCCCCGGCGGCCCGCCAGGCTTTGGCTTGTTTGCGTTGTGTGTGCGCCCGAGAAATTCCCCTACGGGTCAAAAAAAGTCGCTGCCGCCTGGGGAAAAAGCCGGGCCAAGACTGGAAAGATGCGAGAGATGGATGGATCGAACGGGACGCGCAACACGACGCTCCGACCTCCGGTGATGCATCATGCCTGCGTGCTCCTGGTGCGACGAAAAGACGTTAAACACAAGAAGACGGGTGCACGGAACATGGACACGGGAGCGTAACAGATGTTCTCTTCTTCGGTTCTTCCCCATTGCCTCGATACTTCTCTGATCTGAAGCCGGAAGGGCAATGCGACCACTCGAATGGGTGCAATGCGGGTATAGCTGTTGGAGGCCAGTTTTCTAAATGTTTTGCTAGCAAGTTTGATAGCAATTCTTTTGGACATGCTCTAAGAGCCTCTATGGCGGGGCTCCTGAGGGGCTTCAGCTTCGGCTCCTGCAGGAGTTGTGCCAAACGCAAAAATTGAAAACGGCTTCACATGGGGAGCCACAAGAGCCGGAGCCTTTTTTTTTTTTTTTTTTTGCGAACGATAAGTCTGGAAATCGAGGTTCGCGCGGCTCCTCATCTGGCTAATGGTCCAATGGTACGAAATTGCCCCTGCACTTCCATTGCATTACTACAGGTTTGCCACCGCAAATTCTTCTCTTCCCCTTCCCCATCGGACTCCAGACCACGCACCGCGCGAGAGAGAACGATAGATATTTCAATATCATTCCTACTTTTGTAATTAAACGCTATTGAATTCTAACAAACATTATTAGTAGTTAACTTTATCTTACATATTATCCTTGTTAATTTTGGACAATCATATGTACAACCAAAGCAAGGGCACTATGGACATTCAACATCTTTCATCCATTCTAAAAAAACAGGACAAATAATTTTGCTTGGAGAATCGGAGCAGGAACCTGCTGCATGATCAAGCGACTAAACTCTGGGGAAGGATCGGGGCAACCAGTTCCATCAATCTAATGAGCGATATTATATGAGCCAAACAGCATGGCAAGAGATAATCACATGGAAAAACGGGTGAAGTCCCGGTTACGAAAAAAGATAATCACAAGGTTATCCCATGGTGACAGTTCCGAAATACGTGTCAACAGTCCCTCAAAAAAAAAACGTGTCAACAGCAGTTACAGAATGTACGTACGTGCTTGCCCTGCGGCTGTCAAGTGTGAACCCAGGAAGAACATCTGAAAGAGTTAACAAACGTCAAGACTCAATCCCCAGATAACCGTTGCTCTGCGGCTGTTAACCCAGGAAGAACAACTGAAAAGAAATAATGGATGTCCAATTCTCAGATAACCGGAATCAATTCTCAGATAACAGGAATCAGTGAAAGACATGCTCGGCGTAAATGAATAACCTATCCTGTTGGGCACTTATTTTTGTGCCACCCGAACTATGAAAAACAGCACATATTCCCTGCCGAAAGAAGGCGACCTCAAAGTCACACAACGCCACTCATCCATTTGATCCGCAAGAAGACTGCTGAGTCTCTCCTGACCATTCAAAACTTGCGTCCTGCAGTTCGGTTCACCTTACAAATGCATGGATTTGGAAAGAGTACTTTAACAGATGAGTATGAGCAACATCACATAGTTCAGAAGTGGTAGCTGATAGCTCACGTTCACAGGAAAACATGGATTACATTCATATATTCAGAGAAACCATACAAAGATGACCATTATCAAGAAAGCAGTACATGTCTCGATCGAAATAGATGATGGGATCAGGGCATCCATAAGGGGTACTGCAAATATTTCAAGGACCAAATGTCCAAATCTGAACCTGTCAAATGCATGTACTTTTCCAACAAAAAAACAGCTTGAGTCAACATATTATATACTACAGAGAAGACCACAAGCAGCTACCACAAGATGAGCAGCAACCCTGCCAAAACCATGCTTGTTTTGTCCAGTTTAAAATCATAAACAAGGATCATGTCAGCATCATGACAATCTGCTTACCTTTAATTACCATCTTGAACGAAAATCTGCATGATATGAAGCATGTAGTCACAGGCTTGCATACAATGTACTGGGTATCATTCCACTAGTGCTAATGCAGTAAGGTCCTAATTGCTTGACTTGTCACATTAATAAAATTTTTAAAAATATATGTAGCAGATACTAGCCGCTGTCCAATTCAACAAGACCGTGGAGAAGGCACATCAGTAGTGGTTGAGGTCGGCATGTCCATTTACCATGAAAGAGGAAGTCCTGGGCAAAAAAATTTATGGACAGCCCAACTCCTTAGAAAGGTTCAGAAACCCTGATTCTAAAGAAGTGATGCGAAGTTTGGAACTAATTCGTACCAAGAATTTTGAAAATTTTCCTGTACCCAGTGTAGAGCAACAGGAACTCCGGATGAAAAGTATATATAAAAGAAGGGAAGGAAATTGCATTTGTAAACTCTCACTCAATTATATACATCAGCCTAGGACTATACTATCAACTACAATGCCACTAATATGCTTTCACTCATACACATCAGACTATACTATCAGCTACAACGCCACTAATATGGATCAAACTTAAACTCTGAATGCCCATTTGGCACAAAACTGGGCCATTGCTAGTGATAGCGCTCAACCAAATATGGAACTTATGAAAGAATGTTAAACAGATTCCAGGAAGGTGAGAGACCCCTCTGAAGAAACTCAAAAACAGCAGCAGATTAAATCTGAATTTATGAAAGGTAAAACTGTACCGCTGAGAGAATTTTGATAATCTTCTTGTTGTTCATTGTCATCGCCGTCGTATAACAATACAATAGATTAGATCAAACTCACAATAGTAGTTCAATCAGTGTCTAAATCTTGTAACCCCAAAATTCAGATAGATGAATGCAATTGCAAAGACACGCTGAGATAATTTTGATAATTTTCTTGTTATTCATTGTCATCGTCATCATATAGCAATACAATAGATTAGATCAAACTCACAATAGCAGTTCGATCAGTGTCTAAATCTTGTAACCTCAAAATTCAGATGGATGAATGCAATTGCAAAGACAAAAATGCTATGCCCAAAATTTAGTCTAGATTCTATAGAATAGTAAACATGCAGAGTATGGAGCACCCCCTTTCTCGTTAGTCTTCGAAGGCAGACACCAACTCTGGGATCGGCTCCGGCACGGTAGGCAGCACCGGGTAGTTCCGTGAGAAGCAGGCGTCACAATATTCATGTGCTTCGTTGCCGTAGATGCTGTGGAGCTTATCGAGCGAGAGGAAGGCGAGCGAGTCGCAGCCAATGGTCCTCCTCACACCCTCGAGGTCCATCTTATTGGATATCAGCTCGCCTTCGCTCGGCGTGTCGATGCCGTAGAGGCAGGACCCGACGACCGGGGGCTGGAGATGCGCATGTGCACCTCACGCGCGCCGGCATCGCGGAGCAGGCGCACAATCTTGTTCGAAGTGGTGCCGCGCACGAGCGAGTCGTCGACGACGACCACGCTCTTGCCGGTAATGACGCCGCGTACGGGCGCCAGTTTGAGCTTGACGGCGAGGTCGCGGATTGCCTGCGATGGCTGGATGAAGCTGCGGCCGCTGTAGTGCCACCGGATAAGGCCTTGCTGGAACTCGAGCCCCGACGCCTGCGCGAAGCCGAGCGCGGCATAGAACCCCGAGTCAGGCACGGGGATGACGACGTCCGCGGTCGGGGCGGGGGACTCCTCGGCGAGCGCGCGGCCGTATGCGGTGCGGCGCTCGTGGACGGCGTGCCCAAACACGACGGAGTTGGGAAGGGCGAAGTAGATGTGCTCGAACACGCATGACTTGCGCGGGCGATGCGGGACGAGGCAGGCGTAGGACACCGACATGTCGCGGCGGTCCACGACCACCACCTCCCCGGGCTCCACCTCGCGCTCATAAGTGGCGTCGATGAGGTCGAGCGCGCAGGTCTCCGACGAGAACACCACGGCGCCGTTGGGGCGGCGGCCCATCACCAGGGGCCGGAAGCCGAACGGGTCGCGCACGGCAAACACCTTGTCGGCCGTCAGGAACAGCAGCGAGTACGCGCCGGCGAGGCGCTCGCAGGCGTCGCAGATGCGCGAGAGCAGCGGGCGCGCGAGCGAGGTTGAGATGAGGTGCAGGATGACCTCCGTGTCCGACGAGGTGTTGAAGATGGAACCCTGCGCCTCCAGCTTGTTGCGCAGCGCCTGGTAGTTGACGAGGTTGCCGTTGTGCGCCACAGCCAGCTGCCCGAACCTGTAGGCGGCGAGGAACGGCTGCACGTTGCGCCTGGAAGAGGCGCCGGCCGTTGAGTAGCGCACGTGGCCGATGGCAGCGTTTCCGGGGAGCTTGGCGAGGCGCGCCGGGTCGCGGAAAACGTCCCCGACGAGACCCAGGTCCGTCACCGAATTGAGCTTGCCGTCGGCGTCCGACGCAACGATGCCCGCGCCCTCCTCCCCGCGGTGCTGCAGCTTCTGCAGGCCGAGGTAGCAGAGCGACGACGCGTCCGGGTCGCCAATGACTGCGAACACGCCGCACTCCTCTCGGGGATGGTCGTCGCCGTCCGCGTCGAAGGAAAAACGGTGTGACGCGGTCCGGGAGCAGAGCTCGCGCGGGAGCGAGACGCGCCGCGCGGTGCCGCAGTTCGAACTGCGAGGGCTTGGTGGAGCACCCCAGCTGGTAGTGGTGGATTGTGGTCGGCGCCGCGGCGCGGCGGAGGAGGGGGAGGAAGGCGTGGAGGTCGTCGCGGCGGCGGCGGTGGCGGCGGCCATGCGTGGTGTGCGGCGCGGCGGTATGGGAGTTTGGGCCTTTGGGGGCAGGTGAGGGGCTTTCGAGGATGCCCTCCCGAACGCACGTGAAGGGGCAGGATTTAAGCAGGGGGCGACCGTGTGGACCGTGGGGTCTGTATTTCGCGTTTCAATTCAGGCTGTAAAAATAAATGAAAAATAAACATCGCTCGAAGTGTGAATTTTGTACCCTGTATTTTTAGTTTTCGATTCATAGTTTGATTTTTTAGTTTCTTTTATCGAAAGTATGAATTGAGACCATACTTAAAAAAAAAAAATTAATGGAGCGCTATGTTAATTTGCATTCTGTGTTGCTTCTTTAAAACTTCCCTCCCTTTTTTGGGTAAAAAATGGCATGGGCAATTCTCCTATCGAAATAAGTATTTCATGGAAATTGAAGAACAATTGTGTGCATAGATGGGGTAAGATATGTAACTATCGGTGTATATTGATTGCCCACAGATTTTATCTGAATATTTTCCATGTTTACTTTATGATACCCAACAATATGCCATAATAGCACTCTGATTTGGTTTCACTCTTATCGTCTTGTCTTGTTTACTAGGGTTTATTTGGACACGCCTCCTAGAAGTCAGATGTTTAAAATGAGATTACTTACCAGGCGATTAGGATAATGGAAGAAGACGATCTATGTCCCTTTTGTTCTAAAATGGATGTTCAAGATTGATCGCCTGATGAATAACAGTTTCAGACGAGCATAGCAGCTCCCATATTAGGATCCCTACCACTAAAATTAGCCTGTAAAAAGTATATAAGACAGCCAATAAATTAACTAATGTTTTACCTATCACCTGGTTAACAATTAGCTATTAATTAGTGCCTCCTAATTAACCCAGCTAATAATTAGCTGAGTGGATCCAGCAGGGAGAACCAAATGACCAATGGCTCTCTTATTACGAATCCAAATAGTAAAATATTGGATCACATAATTCATGTTGAGCCATATGAGTAATGGCCTTCTTATTACGAACTCTGTTTGGCTGTGGATTTTTTTTTTGTTTCTATGTATGATTTCTGAGAAATTTCTCCATTCATATAAAAATTTCTGCGTTCACAACAGGGTTCAATATTGGCCACAAAGGACGCAGCCACCGGAGATCCTGACTCCTGAGCCCCGAGATTCCAAGAGCGCTGACGACTGGAGGAGGAGTACTAGCATTTCTTTTCCTTGGGTGAGGCCGCCGCCTTCACGCTTTCCAATTCCGGATGGCTACTCCGGTGGTGGCCGGTGGGCTCGAGGCGACAGGCCCACCTAGGCCGACTCTTGGGCCCACCACTGAGCCGACTTGAATTGGGCCCACCACTGAGCCGGCTTGACTACAGCCTACAGGAAGCAGGTCTGCATCCTGCAGGTGGTCCCAGGCAAGTGGATGTAGTGGGCCATAGTGCTGCTTTCACAAAGCCCGGCCCCGTCGACGCGGATCAGCCGTTTCCGGTGGATGATGATAGGTCAAAGGTCAAACAGGATACGGGCCATACGTACTACGGCCCAGGAAACCGTAGAATGTCCACTAGACGACTCACTACGGTAGTACGGCCTACGGCCCTAATCTCTGTGTACAGGGCTACGCCGTGCACCTGTAGGCTGTAGCGGCGGAAGAACTAGCTTCGCCATAAGTCACAGGTCCAAGGCCTTGTTTAGATTAGCTAAAGTTTCTAACCTTTTTCCCACTTTCTCCATCACATCACATTAAATACACCAAAAGCGTATGTTTGAAGTATTAAATGTAGGTAAAAAAAACTAATTATACGGGTTTAGATGTATATCATGGTATCGATTCTTTTGGCTGAATTCTTTCACGATAGGATGATATTTACCACTAACAAACGAAACGTCTTCTACAATTAATACGATGATATCCTGCTCTAAATTTTAGCCATCTAAACAAGGCCTTGGAATGGACGAATGGTTCTTCGCTCCTTCCTGAAAGAGCATCAATCGCAGGTGTTGGATAAGACTAGAGTTTAGCGGTGGCTGGAGCAACGAACGTGTTGTGGTTTTGTGAACGCCAGTCACGGTCGAATCTGGAGCTCTAGCCCACCCCTAGAAGCCTACCCGTGCATGTTCTGGACCGCGGGCAGGGCAGAGAGTTCTAGCACGTATGTCATCCATTCGGGCCGTTGCTGGAACGGATCTGGTTCCGTTCCGGCTGGAATCCCCGGCGCGGCGAGGCGCGTTGAGTGATTCCTCTCGGCATGGCATTCGGCGCCGCAAGGCCACACGCGAAGAGACGACAGCGCAGCCCGGGCGCTAGCGTCCAACGGGCCGAGTCCCCGTCGCGGAATCAGGGGCGGGCGGCGTCTCGCGGAGCGGCCTCAGCCCCTCGCCGCCACTAGGGTCGGGTGGTGGTCAGCCCGCGCCTCATCCGCGCGGCGCGAGACCTTTTCGGTCGCTTTTGCTCGATCGCATCGTGCATCCTATCCTTGCACAGTTGCACGATACAAAAGGTGACGGGAGCGACAGCGGAGGTAGGAGGCGCGTGGACCGTGCAAACCGTGGCGTGCCAGTTTTCTTTGTTGTTTTTTGTAACGAAACGTGGCGGGGCAGCTTGGTAATGCTTGGATTCTAACGCTTCCTTCCCCACGTCCAAGAACCGAGCCCGATATTCGGCAATGCTTGGATTGGATGTATTGGCTTGCCACCCTCTCGTCCGCACGGCACGATCACCTCACGTCGGCCAGTCTTGGTAAATGCGTACGTACTTCCTTCTTACTTTTTGCAAAATCGTCCTACAAACATACATACGGAGTACTATTTTTGTTATGACTTATATCATTAGATTAGTGATACCTTAATAATAATTTATTTATTTTATAATATACATAAATTTTTTTAAATAAGATGAAACAAATAAACACGATTTCGAAAAATCTAAAACGGCACCCTTTTTTGGGACGGAGAGAATAGCACTCAATCTACACCAACCTTAATGACACTCGATTTCTTCGGGACAAACAATTTGAGGTGGTTCGATCTACGCAGCGGCAAAGCAAAAAGATTCCTCACATCGCGATCGCGTCGAAAGTGGTGCCGTAGACAATTTTTTTTTTTTTTTTTTTTTTTAAGGGGATGTTTGGTTGGTGCCACGATAAGGTTAAGTATTGCCACACTTGTGGCAAGCCACGTCTCCAGAACAAATTTGTAGCGTTTGGTTCGTAACTAAAGGCGTGACAAAAAATAATGTGGCCGCTTGTTTGGTTGGTTTTGTGACAAATGTTAGACAAAAAATTATGGTAGCTGTTTGGATTGAAGCCACATGTTAATTAAAATGCCTTATGTATTAATAAATCAAGTCATAAATTAGTATAAAGTCTCTAATGGATAAATGCAGTAGACAGTTGGCACCGGCAGGGGATGAAATCGAAACTACAAAAACGCCGGATCTGGGAGTGCGGGGCGGACGCCGTGGGCCGTGGCATCATTTTCGCCTCTTCGGTCCATCGTCCATCTCATACGGGCTCTCAAGATCCCACCTGTTCACCTAAAGTTGTCCGATCCGATTGTCTCCACTCTACAACACCCGGATGTTGAAGCCACGGCGGCGCCAGCAATAGTCGGCATGAAGAGGCCAAAAAGGCGTGACATGAGTCGAGATGAACGAGGAACGAGCGAGAGTTCAAGCGCGTGCGTTTGATCCGACTCGAGAGAGAGTTGTTCCGGCCGGCGGGATTTGATGTGAGAGCGTTGGACCGCGCGCTCCATGACGTGAACAACATACCGGCGTGCAGTCGTGGCCGGTCGAACGCTATGGGGCAGCATGTACTTGGGACTTGAGGTTAATGCTACGCTTGTGTCATCGCACGACAGGCTTATGATCACCTCTTGAAAAAGTAAATGTGCTATGTACTCTATATATAGAGCTTGTTTGGAACCATGGTCTACGAAAGCGGGGTGTGTATAAAGCGTAACACGGTCCTCCATCCCCCACCCGACCGCCCCCCGCCCTCGTCGCGCGGCCTCCCCCCCCGCCGACACCACCGCGTCCCGCCTCCCCATGACGTCCCGCTCCCTCCCCATCGCGCGACCCCGACGCGCCCACATCGTCCTACTCCTCGCCGACGGCCGCACACGCCGCGGTCCAAGCTAGGGGAGGCAACCATGAGGCAAACAACGCCCAACTTATGGTCACTCTTCGTTGGCGGCGGTCCCCGACCGGAGGCGGAGGAGTCCGGCTCCGGCATCGTGGGGCGACAATGACGCACAGAGGAGTCCGCGCCGCCGCTGTCGAGATCCGGTGCCCCTCGTGCCGAAGCCGTGCCGGCCGTGCCGCCGGGCCGACCCAATGGCCAATAGGCCGTGCACGGGCCGTAGGCTGAACACGGCCCGCCTTGACGGGCCCAACGGCCCCAGGCGGCATGACGGCGGTTGGCCCGGCCGACGCCCGATGGCTTCTCGTTGAGCGCGGCAGCCCAACGCGGCGTCTCTCGCAGATCGCTCGGCGGGATTTTTTTGCTTCTTCCGCTGAAACGCCGACCCAGACGCCGACCCAAACAGCTCGAGAGACGTTGTTGTTATCTGTATAGAAAAAAATGGGTTAATTTGGTAGAGCTTCTCTTCCAGGTTTTTTTTTCTAAGTAGAATGTGATCTCTGCCAAGTACAAGACGCTTAAATAAAATGCAACTAAAGTTCGGTAGGAAACTATCGAGACTCACTTTTCCTTCTACACTAGGAGCTTAGAAGTAAAAGAATCACACTCCATAACTCCCCAGTCAATCACCATTGGAATCGCTTCAAAGTCATTTGTCACCTACGCCCTAGTTAGAATCACTCTATTAGAGAATAAAGTTAAAAACACGAAGGAGAGCTCTACCAAGCTGACACAGTATATTTAAAAAAGTCTAGAACTAGAATAACTTATAATTTAGAATAAAGAGAGTAACATTTAACTGATGAATGACACGTGTTCAATATAATGGATAACACCTTTAGACACTTTTTGGAACGTGACATTTTTTTTCCTTGTTCCGGTACTTTTATGTGAAAAATAAACTGATTTATATGAATTTCCTATGTAATTCACGTGAAACTCTTGTATTTCCATGGGGCCGTTACAATGGAAAACCTGTTGGCTAATGCTTCTGAGACATCTGTTAATTACTCCCTCGACAATGTCTTTTTTCTATCCTTCTCTCCCTTTTATATTACTAGGAAAAGTGCCCGTAAGCGTTGCAAATCCGTGATGGGTAAATATGATATCAGTACCATCGATTTAAACCGCAATGGCTAATAATATGTTTTTGTTATGAAGTTTGACGCGATAAGTATCTTATATCATGTTGTTGTGTATTATTTGACACATGACAAAAAGTGTAGCCCTTGTCAAAAGGAGTTTGTAATAGCAAGATTGTTTTAGTATTTTTTGATTGTTTTGATTTTCTATTATTTATAGAAGTCTTAAATGATTTAAAAGAAAAGAAAAAAAGAAAAGAAAAAAAAAAGTTATGTCAGTATGACGGGCCATGATCTTCGGCCCAAATCACCTACGTAGCCCCAAGAGCCCGGTGTCCCCAGTCCCAGAACGATAGGTCCATGCGTACAAAAGAATAAGAAAAGGAACCCTAAATTCTTTGTAAACTGTTTAAGCCCTAATTTATTTGTCTTTGGTATATTTGCATCCGGAACACTATTATTTATTTCTAATTCCTTTTGTCCTCTTCCTTGATTGTGAGAAAGGTCGGAGGCGGCCACCGCGGACCACGACGAACGTTCGTCTCCGAGGTGCTCTTCCGAAATTTGAGGCCAAAGCTTTTGCAAATAGTTTTTCAACCCGACGTGCCTCAAATATAACCTTAAAAAGTTGCCAATGGCCCAGGCTCAAAGATGGTTCAAGCTGGTATGGTTCGGGTTGGTAGCCCACCCCCATCTTGTAGTCGCCTCTTGTACTCGCCTCCACCTGCATCTCTACTTTTCTTTTTCGAGGTGGGACTAAACAGCTCCGATCTCCCACCGCCCGATCATGACGACTTGTTGTGACTTGGTGCTTTGGGCTCGCTATATCCTTCATGGGCCCTCCGTCGGTCATCATGGGATTGGGCGGCCTTTCGATCATCATGGCCCCGGGCTTACAAACCCCGCGCGATGGGCAAAAAGCGAGAAAAACCCCGGTAGAAAAAGGAGGTGAAAAGCCCGTGAAAAAAAGGAGGTGGGACTGAAATTTTCTCTCTTTATTAGTATGTATATATATATATATATATACTAGAAAAGTGTCCGTGCGTTGCAACGGGAAAGAAATTAATCTTTTGTTCATTAGAATTATATTGAAGATAATAAAAATCATTTGCTTGTGTAATTATGATTATATAATTTATTCGCTCAATTTATAATTAACAATAAAATTGAGGATTTCTATGTAAAATTACCTAACACAATAAAATTTTATATGAAATAAAACAAAGTTCAGTTCTACACATAGCAACCATCGCCACACGGACGCATTGCTTCATCCCATGACCATCTGCCATGCTCCGCGCGCAATGCCGCTGGTGCTACGATTCTTTTCATGGCTCATCAATCACAGACCGGGAACCTGCACTGCACCACACCACTGGCAGCAGCAGCATCCAGTAGTAGTACTTCTGGAAGGTTTTGTGCAGAGCCCAAGATAGAATTGGGTAAAAGATACATACGCATGGTGTGTGTATTGGGCGAGGGATCCGATCGACGGTCAGGATGCGATGGATGAGAAGTGCTGGTAGGCATGCAGTAGGCATCCACCATGATCGATCCATGCATGCATGTCAATCAAAAAACTATGCTAGCTGCGATCGAGCGATGGAGTGATGATGGATCGAATAGGGCCACGGGTACCTGCTGCTGGAGCGCGAAGGCCGACCCAGCCATAGACGGGGTCGCGAAGCCGAGCCTGGGCCTCGTAGCAGATGGGCTGGAGCCGGAAGGAGCCGCGGAGCGTGGGCGTTATCCTCTGATCGGTGTCGTACATGGCTGGGGAGCCTGGAGGGAGCGTATTTGTATTCGAGACGTATTGGAGACCGGCGGAAGGCAGAAAAAAAAAGTGAAAAAGAGGTGGGGCGAAATTTTTCTCTTTTATTAAGTAGGTATAGATATAGGATAGATATAGATATATATACAAAATCATACATGACAGCTATCCTGACGGTCGATGTCACCTCATTTAACGCGTGCTAATCCACGAGCGACGTGTCCTTTTGTAGCCCTTGTGCCTTGGACTCCCAGGTAAACTTAGACATGGCCAGGAATAGGATTAGCAAGGTACAATAATCACTGTACTTCACCAAGAGGAACAGTAATGGTTTAGACATGGCCACGATTAGCAGGCACAATAATCACCTTGGCTGTCTTGGCAGGCTGTCTTGGCAGTGTCGCCTTCACTCGTGGCAGGCAGTGTCTGCGCATCCCATGTTCTGTTCTGTACTCCAATCCAAGCAATGGCGAAGCAAACCCAGGAACAAGAAAACTCAGAAATGAGGAATTCGAATAATAATAAATATAAATACTAAATCCCAGTAGTAAATTCTGCGGCCCCTCCCCTGCTGCACCTGTTCCTCTCCCTCGTCCCGCCGTCCTACTCCAGAGAACCAAACCCCATCGCGCACATCGCCGGTCAAAGCCAAACACTGAAGCCTCGATTCCAAATCGAACCCCTGAGTCCGGCCTCCGGAGGCTTCGCTTCAAATGCGCGAGGCGCGTGCCGTCGCCGTACGCCACCGATGACCCTCGACGCCACGGAAGCCGGCGGCGGCGGGGACCTCTTCGCCGCTAACCTCAAGGGCTCGCTCCTCGCCGTCGCATCTTCGGCGTTCATCGGCGTTAGCTTCATCGTCAAGAAGAAGGGCCTCCGACGCGCGGGTGCCGCCGGCGCTCGAGCAGGTATCTGCCCCGTCCTCGCTTCCCGAAGCTGCTGCTGTCTTGCTCGTCGCGACTCTTAGGTCTTGCTGGTTCTTGGTTGCTAATTCTAACCCTACATGCCGCGAAATGGGACAAAGGCCGTCCATTTATGCCCGTTCCGGTCGATTTCATGTAACAGACGATGTAACTTTCCTTGATTTGTCCAAAATTTCAGGTGTCGGAGGGTATGGCTATCTCTTGGAGCCACTCTGGTGGGTCGGGATGGTCACCAGTAAGCATCAACGATCCCCTTGGCCTCCTTTATTCTTAGTTATGCCAAAACTGTGCTGAAATTTTAGAAAAAAATGGAATTTTGCAGTGCTTGTTGGGGAGATTGCAAATTTCATCGCTTACATGTTTGCGCCAGCAGTCCTCGTCACGCCGCTAGGTGCCCTCAGCATTATTGTGAGGTATAGTGGCGAATGTCTCAGGTGATTTGTTCTGAATGTCTTTGTTTGTTTCTGATGAGTTTTGTTATGTGCAGTGCTGTTCTAGCTCATTTCACACTGAATGAGAAGTTGCGCCGGGTGGGCGTGCTGGGCTGTGGTCTCTGCATTGTTGGTTCAACGATGATCATTCTACATGCTCCCCAGGAGAGGACCCCTAGTTCCGTGGAACAGATTTGGAACCTGGCAACACAGCCTTGTAAGATTCTCTGTCTTGTTGCCATAGCTTAGGTAGTTGTCAGCACAGTGGACTTATGTTTTGACATTGTCCTGTAATTTTGGCAGCCTTTCTTTGCTATGCTGCCATTGCAGTGGGAGTGTCCCTGTTCCTCATGCTATATTGTGCTCCGCGATATGGACAGACAAACATAATTGTCTATGTTGGGATTTGTTCAGTTGTTGGATCCCTGACGGTAGAAACATGCCATATTTTCTTCCCATCTTGACATCTATGTTGTCTTGTTTGTAATATGAATTTTGTTTGATGTGATTTTATCAGGTAATGAGCATAAAGGCTGTGGGCATTGCCATTAAGCTGACAATCGAAGGAATAAATCAGGCAGGCTATTTCCAGACATGGGTGTTTGCAGTGGTTTCCACAACATGTATAGTTATTCAATTAGTTTACCTGAATAAGGTGCATTTCTTGTCTCATCAATTACATGAAAAGGAAGCATGCTTCATTTCACTTTTTTTCATAAAAATGTCGCATGCAGAACAGATATATAAACTATATGCCATTTAAAAACCGTGCCACAGGTTTTGTAAAAGGAAATTGTCTCGGAGTTGCCATATTCACATCCACGCTGGTTACTTTTTTGTAGTGCCACTGGAGTGATTGTGCTGTACTCAATTTCAATTAGTGTTATTTTGGTACTTAATTCCAGTGTGTGTGTACCTTTGCTAAAAGATATTTGCCGCTGTTACTTTTTAACTAGGAAGTATGAACTGATATTACTATATGTGTTAAATTCAGGCACTGGATACTTTCAATACAGCAGTTGTCTCTCCGATCTACTATGCCATGTTCACGACCCTCACCATCTTAGCAAGTGCCATAATGTTTAAGGTGAGAATAGGTTTCACAACCTTTAGTATACACATAGCATCAGTAGCGCTGTGTTAATTTGGTGACATCTGTAATTTGGTAGTAAACCTTTTCTGGTGACCATACAGGACTGGTCTGGGCAGAAAGCAAGCAACATCGCCTCTGAGATTTGTGGATTTCTTACGGTTCTTGCTGGCACTGTTGTGCTACATTCTACTAGAGAACCTGATCAAACTGTATCAGCAGGTAGATCTTTGTTCAGTTTGGTAGAACCTGGTAGAACAAATATATTCTCCAAATTATCCTCACTATCTTTTCTGTTTATTACCGCAGACCTGTATGCACCACTCCCGCCGAAAATATACTGGCATATCCAAGGGAACGGCGATGTTGGAAAGCAAAGAGAGGACGACTCCCTTACATGCGAATTCATCACTGTTGTGCGGCAAGACTACTTTGTGTAGGCACCATCCAGCATGCTTGGTGTTACATGTGTTCTTTCTGAGACCCTCTGCTGCAGCTGTAGACAGAATCCGCTGCGCACCCATCAACACCAGTTCGAAGCAATTCCAAAGTTTTGTAGAAATTGTGACCTGCACAGTGTTTCTGAGCCAGTGTCCACAATATTTGCTTGTGAACACCTAGCGTTCTAGTCTGACAATGCCTTGTAAGATATTGTAGGAAGTGTTTTTCTGTCCCCAGCCAAGTGTAGCCGAGTGTAAATTACGTAAGTTTTCTTTCTATTGCTATGTATTTTTTGAAGTTAAACCCTTTTCGGTCCCAGAAGTGTATTAGAGGTCTGTATTTGGGCTGTCCGTTGGTGTATTAGTGGTCTGTATTTGTGCTTCAGGCATTGTGTGTGTATGTAAAACCCGTAGCTCAGTGAGGCTTTGAAATCAAGGAAGCTGCTTACCTTGATCATTGTTTATTTTAAGATCATTGAAGTACAACTCCATCAGATTTCCTATCATCTCCCCTACCCTTAAAAGGTAGAAATGTAGGAGAGGGAAGTGTATACAAGTTAGAAATGTAGATATATAGGGAGATAGAGGTGACATATCTGCTATCCAGTTCACATTCCGTTGCTTGCCTTGGTATCTTGTGTGTGCTGCCCCCACCATCTAGCTCAAAACATCGTTTTCCTAAACAGTAGGTTATCTCGTTTGCACACCGTTTAAATGTTTCATTGTGGTACAACATTCTTGTTTAATCGATCATTTATCACGTTTAAATGATGGTTTAGCAACACTGGCTACAAATGGCTTCGGCTTCATCGTTTTCAGCTTATATTTTTGGCTTCGGAAACAGTTCTTGTGTGCGCCCGTATAATAAAACTTTTGATTAAACCGGTAAAGAAACACTAACAAAAGCCGAAAAATTTAGTGACGTGCCACAAATGGGCATCACTTATTCGCATCACCAGTGGCTGATTTTCATGGCAAAGTAGGCGTATACAGCTCGTTCACTAATGTCTTTCACACAGATTTAAAGGTAATATTTGGTGTGGAGGAGCTCGGCGGTCGCACTGTCGCGTTAGTTTTTTTATGGCCGTTTGATTCCCGTTGGGTGGGCCCGGATGGCGCTGACTTTGTGCCGCCGTTATTAGCGTCGAATGTTCTATGCGGGCCCGGTTCCTGCCGTTGTTGTCATCGCTTCATTGGCCGTCGCGACCATACTTCCCTGTCCACACTACGTGCCTCGCCTGAACAGTCAGAGCCGTTGTCGTATGGCCATTGGCTGGATAGCTCGGCCCAGCGACCATACATACCTCCCTCCAAATGTTTGCCTTTCCCCGAGATCATCCCACCAGGTTGTCGCTGACCGCCGGGCCCTGCCCCAACCAAACCGTCGCGGCCCCACGAATCAGTGGAACAATAGCTGCCGTAGTTCCCTTCCTCCCTGTGCGATTACAAAATTCACGCCTACAATTTTCTCCAGCTACCCATCCCCGACGGCCGTCCCCATCTAGGCCACCCGCACACACGCTTCCACCTCCTCTCCTCTTCGGCTGGTAAACTCTTCCTCTCCTCTTACAGGCTTTCTCCTCCGATCTCTATCCTTCCCAGTCGATCCACTCTAATAGATCTGAGCTCAGGTGCAAGTGCTCGCAAGAAGACCCCGTGCGCTGCTGCAGCGTTCCAGCGACGTCCAACGCGAGCTGCTCCCGCATATCCAGCCGCCGAAACAGGTGATGAGTTCTTTTTGTTTCTCTCACCATCTGCTGCGCCGATTTGTGCCCACCCCTTCACTATGTCAGCAGTTCCACTGATTCCTTCTTTCCCTTCCAGCCAACGCGGCGCCTGTCAAGACTCTTCCCTCACCAGATCCGCAGACGCCTTCAAAGGAAGTGGTATGTCTCTGCAACACCACAGTCTATGATTAAGCAACTTAGTTTTTGAACCGTCAAATCAGTAAAAATTCCCTGTTATTTACAAGAAACAAATGGGTCGCTTAGATCGATACTGAAACACCGTGTTGCCTATATAGTTTCAGAGTACATCTTTCCATTGGCTTTTTCAACTGTGCGTTCTTAACACAAAGCTTCATATGTACACTAATTAGAATAGATAACAACTATACATTACTTTTTGAAATTGGTGTGGAGGAGCTCGGCGGTCAGCTTGTCCACGTTAGTTTTTTACTCTTTGGCGTTTGATTCCCGTTAGGGTGGACCGGATGGCGCTGACTTTGTGGCCAGAGCCGTTAGCGTCGAATGTTCTATGCGGGCCCGGTTCCTGCCGTTGTTGTCATCGCTTCATTGGCCGTCGCGACCATACTTCCCTGTCCACACTACGTGCCTCGCCTGAACAGTCAGAGCCGTTGTCGTATGGCCATTGGCTGGATAGCTCGGCCCAGCGACCATACATACCTCCCTCCAAATGTTTGCCTTTCCCCGAGATCATCCCACCAGGTTGTCGCTGACCGCCGGGCCCTGCCCCAACCAAACCGTCGCGGCCCCACGAATCAGTGGAACAATAGCTGCCGTAGTTCCCTTCCTCCCTGTGCGATTACAAAATTCACGCCTACAATTTTCTCCAGCTACCCATCCCCGACGGCCGTCCCCATCTAGGCCACCCGCACACACGCTTCCACCTCCTCTCCTCTTCGGCTGGTAAACTCTTCCTCTCCTCTTACAGGCTTTCTCCTCCGATCTCTATCCTTCCCAGTCGATCCACTCTAATAGATCTGAGCTCAGGTGCAAGTGCTCGCAAGAAGACCCCGTGCGCTGCTGCTGCAGCGTTCCAGCGACGTCCAACGCGAGCTGCTCCCGCATATCCAGCCGCCGAAACAGGTGATGAGTTCTTTTTGTTTCTCTCACCATCTGCTGCGCCGATTTGTGCCCACCCCCTTCACTATGTCAGCAGTTCCACTGATTCCTTCTTTCCCTTCCAGCCAACGCGGCGCCTGTCAAGACTCTTCCCTCACCAGATCCGCAGACGCCTTCAAAGGAAGTGGTATGTCTCTGCAACACCACAGTCTATGATTAAGCAACTTAGTTTTTGAACCGTCAAATCAGTAAAAATTCCCTGTTATTTACAAGAAACAAATGGGTCGCTTAGATCGATACTGAAACACCGTGTTGCCTATATAGTTTCAGAGTACATCTTTCCATTGGCTTTTTCAACTGTGCGTTCTTAACACAAAGCTTCATATGTACACTAATTAGAATAGATAACAACTATACATTACTTTTGAAATTGACTATAGAATGAGAACCTAGGGACAATGGACAGTCCTCACGTTCTATCATTCTACGCACCATGAATCTAACACTGAAAACCTAAGACTTCTTTCCAACTAATTTTTGAGGGGGATTCATAACAAAAATATAGCCAACCCTGCCATATGCTCAGATAAAAGTGCATCCATCGCTGCTCGGTTTAAAAGCTGTAACCAACACTACCTGGATAAACTATTGTCAGCACTGCCATATGCTGGGGATTCAATTTCACCTTGTTTAGCATCACGTTGATTATGTCATAGCGTACATATAACTGTCGTTTATATCTCCAGGCTCCACCTGTACCTACAACAAACAAATGGGTGGGTTCACTCGATACTGAAACACCATGTTGCCTATATGGTTTCAGAACACATCTTTCCATTAGCTTTTTGCAATTGTGCATTCTGAAGACCTACGTCCATCTGTACACTGCCGTATGCTCAAATATAGCCAACACTGCCGTATGCTCAAATACAAGTGCACTTATCACTGCTCAGCTAAAAACTGTGACCAACACTACCTAGAAAAACTGTAGTCAGCACTGCCATATGCTAGGAGTTACATTTAACCTTATTTAACATCACGTTTATTATCCAATGGCATATATATAACCACCGTTTCTTTCTCCAGGCTCGCGTGGACCTCAACCCCTAGCAGTCATCAAGACCAACAACGACACGCACATGATAGAACAACACTTTGCAAACTCTCACATCGTGACCGATGTCCGCCCAAACGATGGCACCATCACAAACCGGCCACATCCGCCAAGCTATACACCAGCAATTTGCTTATGAGGCCATCCCTCTAACCATAACAAGGTTCGAACAGGACTTTGTTGTTGAGTTTGGCTCCCCGGAGGAGAGGGACATGGTCGCGGGAGCTCTACAGCCGCAAACCACTCGGCTTGATGCACTCCTAGGGACATGGAACAACCTATACGGTGGTACAACCGCAGCACCGGACACCATAGTGACCATCGACATTTCGGCTTTCCAAAGACACGCTTTCACCAATGCCGCTACTGGAACCATTGCTCACCCATCCATCTTGTACAATCCAAGCTGTCGATCAGTCCTCTCAAAAAGGAATATGCCGCGTTCATGCCTATGCCCAAAGCAAAAACTCTATCCCAACCTATGGAACCATAGCGCTAGTATGAAAAAGAAAGCGCATACAAAACATCACCTTCCCAAAGGCGATGAGGACCTATCTCTACTGCGCAAGCACCACCACTTGACGAGGACCCTTCCCTATATGAGCCCCATTCTCCTCAAGAGACGGCGGTTCAATTCCATAGACACGCAGTACTTTCTTCACTCTTGCCGTATCAAACAACATTACTCCCTACCCCGGCATTGATCATCGAACTAACATATCCTTCATCTATGACAATTTGAACTGTTTGGGTGTGACAGGAGATGCTCGAAGAGTCTCGAGGAAGAACAGATGAGATGTACTATAACCTACACATAAATAGACTCAACTTACAATGAACACATCCCCGACATTATACCTTTCTTTTCCAAAGAATTGGGAGCTCGGCGCCGCCCTATCTGAGGCCCCGGACACCTCGGACCCGGCGACTATGATTACGAGGGGCGGGCTTTGGAGACGTGAGTACTCGCCCGAGATTGAGTCCGACGGGAGCGGTCACTACTAACGGCGTTATGCGCCACAGGCAGCCATCGACCTTACCATCGTTGCGAATTGCTACATACTTCTGTTGAGGCTTGAAAGACCATTGCCGTCTTGCGTCCCCTCCTTAGCTTTCGCTGTAGTTCATCCGCTGTAAGGTGCCTACAGCTATGTTGTTGTGTACTGATCTATCTGGACTCCCGTAATATTTGGATCATGTTTCTGTTTTACGTACTATGTAGTTCATATTTGGACACCTCGTATCTTTTGTTCCATCTGTCTTTGTACTTGCTCCATCCCCGAACATTTGGTATTTACTCTAATATCTATGTGCATTTTATTTACAAATACTCTTGGCCATTGCTTTCGCTGGCGCTTGGGCGCGCAAATCACTAGTATAGAACAGGATACGTAGTTTACAACTGTCTAGCAGAGTTTACAGAGCTCGTGTGCGGCTAGTCACGGATTGCTTTATACAAAGCAATAAACTCCTGAATAATCAATTCCCGCTTAGAACTTTACTCCACGCCTATGATCGATTTCAAGAACCGGAGTTTTGTGTTGAGATCATTCAGATCGGAGGCATCCCTTGAGCTGACAGGAGGTTCCACGCCCACGAATATATACAGCCCAACAAGCTCAGCTTCCAAAGTCAAAGATGGTGCTGGGCGGTAGCCGGTTATTGTTCTTAGTGTATCCAGCTGCTCCCTCAACTGTTCCTCTGTATAATTGTCCTGGCAGAAATAAGTGAATCGTCATTTGAATATAATCGTACAACATCAATCATGCTATGCAGGTGACTGTTTAGTAAACCAAACTGAATTCAGTATATTGTTTTACAGGGGTCTGGGTGCCCAACCTGATATTCATGCTAGAAGATTAGCAGTTAGTAACTTCAACTTTTCATGTTATCAGATGGGAAGAAACCATCAAATGTAATTTGTAACACTCCACCAAGCTTTGAACTGGTTCAAATGGAACCATGACGTGAACCCACACAGTTAATTGATCATTCATCCTTTTCTCCTGTTATCATCCGTACAATAATCTCCATGCCATTCAAAACATTTTCAGGTTGGGTGGGTGCGAACACATGGTTGTTTTAGGTCGCATGTGTTTAGTTTTGTGATGTAGTGATTGTCAACGATCAACATTCTCCTTCTATTTTCTTTTATCTTTTACGCCGGGCTATGTTTCACCTAAAGACACGTGGAGTGTGTCGAAGACGTCTCTCTTGGTTCGTGTTGTGCGGGTGTGGAGCTCGGAGATGGTAGGCGGCCTTGGCGAGGTGAAGGGGCCAAGGAGGGCGTCTTGCGGGCCGGCGGACCAGCGGAGGTGAAGGGCGGACGCGAGGCTTGGACCGAGGGACGGATCGCCGGGCGGCTAGCCATGGTGGTCGACATCCGGGACATCGACGGATGCAAGAGGGCGTGGCGAGGGCCCGTGTCGATCGGGTCAAGACGGCGAGCGGCGAGGCGAGCGGGAGCTTCTGGATGACTTGGCGACTTCGAGGCGATCAAGACGGCGATGACACGTGTCGAGGAGGTTTGGTGGTTTGCCCTCAAAACCATCGGCGCGGGTTTGGTGGTTTTGGGCCTCAAAACCATCTACTATGGTTTGCGGGTTTGGGCCTCAAAACCGGGCGGGCGTTCCGGTGGGCGGAAGGACGGCACGTGGCGGCATCGGGGAGGTTGCGTGGATGCAAGGCTACCGATGAGGAGGCGCGGTGGCCGTCGGATCGAAAAATATCCGAGTCCACCAAAATAGCCCTGGGTTAGTGGTTTGGCTCATATGTATCGGAGGCAAAATAGGGATGAGAAATAAGGACTACATATAGAGGATGGCAGGCATCCTCCCTTCGCCCTTCCATTTTCGTTTTTATTTTTTCCGATTTTAGAGTTAGCTTTGTTTAGAGGCCCAAAACAAATTTTTTTGTGGGAAGGGCTGCCCCTAACCAGCCTGTCTCATGGTAGCGCTTCAGATCCGAGCAGTCCATGTCGTGCCCGTGTTTTTGTTGTCTGTCTGATGTGCGTGTGTATCCCTCCCCCTTCCTGTTCTTTTCTTTTTCGTTTGGCTGTGATTTGATTTTCCCAGAGTTCTAGTTGATTTCAGGCAGCGATTTTTTGGAGATTAGCTCGTAGCTCGGTGAATCTTACCTGTGTGAGTTTTGAGATCAAGTCGTTGAGTTTTGGTTGAGTTCTCATCGATTTCGCAGTCGCTTCTTTTCTGTTCGTGTGTTCATCGGTCTCCTGTTAAAATCGTTGGATCTCTGGGTATTTTCAGAGAGGGATGGCGCTCTAGCAGCGCAACCAGCACCGGCACGCAGATGCCGTGTGTGCTCAGTAGAGCTGCGCTCGCTGCTGTCTCTCGTACCCAGTTGCTCGCTCGAGATCCGGTCCGTTCTTGCAGTTCGTGCTTGTTAGTCGGTCAGCCTGCTGTTCTTCGTTCTTGAGTCCTGTGCAAAGTAGAAAGCAGCTCCTCTGACATAGCTTCTGCCCTGTCCGCTCAGCAAGTTCGGCGCTTGCAGCAGCTCCTAGCCAGAGATCGATTTTCCTTGCAGGTCGTTCTTGTCTCGGTTGAATTCCTGGCCTCAAGTGCAGTAGCGAGATTTTAATGGTTCAAGCTTTCAACTTGCTCACGTAAAATAACCCAAGCAATCATTAGCTCATCATGAGCATTTAATTCTTCATTGCTTGAGATGGTTATTACGTTGGTGAGATTGGTTCCTTTTCTCTATTTCCGTGTCTGATTTTTGCTTCGCACAAGCTGTCCATCTTTTTGCTCTTGCTTTCGGATCAGATCGATCCCGCGAACAGAAAGCTCTTTTGTGTGATTTGAGTGGAATCTTGAATAGGCATTTTTTCGCGGACAAGCACCGGTAGTCATCGGTGAAGGCTTTGTTGCCCTTTTCTATTTGAAAACAAGTACCGTGCTCGTTTTAGGAAGATAATTTTGTTGGTAGGTCCGTGCACTTTCGTGTGCCGTGCAAATCCAACGGAGTGCCTAACACTTCCAGCGTTTGATATCTTCTACAAGTTAGCACGCGTATCATTCGTATCTTTGTGAATTCGCTTTTGAGGTTGGGGGTTGAGCCGATGATCCAAAATTGAAAAGGAAAATCGAGGCTCCCATTCACCCCCCTCCGGTGGCCGTTTAGGTCCTTCAATTGGTATCGGAGCGGTTAAGGATCATATCCACCTTAATCGGTCCGTGATCCGAGAAAGGCGACATGGAGAGGTTTGGTCACTTTGGTGGCAAGCCTCCTGAGTTCGATGGCACCAACTATCCCTATTGGAAGATTAAGATGCAAGCACATCTTATGGGGATGGATTGGAGAGTGTGGGAGATTGTCGAGGATGAGAATTACCAAGTGCTAGCCGCCGAGTGGGTGAGGAACAAATAGCCCAACACAATGCCAACAACCGAGCGAGGTGTGTTGTTCTCTAGCCTCAAAGACACAGAGTTCGAGAGAGTTGCCACTTGTGAGACCGCTCGTGAGGTGTGGAAGACACTTGAGAGCTACCACGAGGGAACCCCACAAGTCAAGGCCCGCCTATACGAGACCTACAAGAGAGAGTACAACAACCTAATCCAACTTGATGGCGAGTCCATCGATTCTCTCTTTGCTAGGTTTGACGATCCGCAACAAGCTTCGGGCAACAAAGCCGTCGAGAGAGGCTTGACGAGCACGAAGGCGATCTGCGGCTCTTATGCGCTCTGGATCGGAAGGTGTGGGATGTGAAGGTGTCCGCGATCATGGAGTCCGCCAACTACGACACCCTCACACCCGACGAGCTCTACAAAGAAGCTCAAGTCCTCCGAGATCGAGGCTCGGATCCAGCGAAGCTGAAGAATCCATCTGCGCCAAATGTTGCTCGTCTCCTCGTAAGGGGTAGTTCGAGTTCTTCCGCTAACCCTTCACGGATGTCGCTTTGCCTTGTCTTCCTTGGTGTCTCGTGGATGGAGGAGCGATGGAGAGCCTTGGGGATGATGAGCTTGCACTAGTCATCGGCCCGATTCTCGCGGATTCCACAACAACCGCTTGAACCGTCGTCGTGGCGGTCCATCCAAGGGCGGATGCTTCGAGTCGGCGATCCGGACCACTTCGTGCCGCGTGCCCCAAGAAGAACAAGGACAAGTACTCCGGCGAGAAGTACTACTCCAACAAGTACGACTCCGACAAGCGCAACGACAGCGCGAAAGCACACCTCCGGCAAGTACAAATCCAAGAAGGGATTCGACAAGGAGGCGATCAAGAAGAAGTACCTCAAAGCGTGCCAAGGAGTACAAGCACGCCTTCCTTGCCTCCCTCGGCTGACCTCGACAACGACTCTTCTGGACGGGCAATCTTCCTCCCTGCGATGAGGAGTCCGAGCGCAAAGGTTGAGGACAAGCTCAATGGACTTTGCTTCTTCACCGACTCCAAGCCCTGGGCTTTTGCACCATGGCCCCTCGACGGAAGGTGACCGGCACGCGCCAAGCCACACGGCAACGACTCTTCTTCCTCCGAGGTACCTCCTACAATCGAATCTCTCTCTCGATGAGGTTGAATCTTTGGGCGATGCGCTTGTGTGTCAAGAGAAGTTGCTTAAGCGTGCCGCTAGGGAGAGAAAGGAGTACAAGGAGAAGTGGGAGATGGTCAGGACGGAGATAGAGTTGCTTAGGAAGCTCACGATGTCTCCGATGAGACGGAGTGTGATGCTTGTGCTTTGTGCATATGTCTAGCATCATGTCTTTGCAGTCCAAGTATGCTTGCCTTGCTAGATGAGCACGTTGATCCAAGTCTAGGCCGATGTCTTTTGAGTGCGTGCAAGTCTTGTCCTCGACTTGCGATCCGAGTTGGCGAGAGAAGGTCGCCAAGCTTGCTTTGGCTTGAGAAGGCCAACTCGGATATAGCACCGTCTTTGGGATGTGCTAAGTGTGAAGCTTTGGAGTTGGAGCTCATGACTTGTAGGCATGACAAGGGGAGAGTCGAAGAGGAGATCAAGTATCTTCGCTCCTGCCTTGAGTTGGGTGTCTTGTGGAGAGCAGCAGCTTGGCATGATGATGAGTCGGGTTCAAGAGGGGGACCCACACATCGGGTTTAGGCTTTGCTATAGGTGGGAAGGAGAAGTCATTTATGGCAAGGTTGGTCAAGGTAGTGGTTTGAGCTCGAGTGAGAAACCAACCAACACTCCCAAATTGACCAAGATCACTCCACCCGAGCCTACCAAGCCCATTGTGCAAGATGGCATTCTCCAAGAGCCAACTAAGACTCCACCTCCCAAACAAGTGTGGCTTCCCCAAACCGAACTACCTCAAGAACCCACTTGACACTTTGCCCGGGATCCCCGAGGAAACCCTTCCTAAGGCCAAAACCACAACAAGAGTGAACCATCCACCCAAGAGAGTGAACCAACCACCACCCAAGAGAGAGGTGAGGTATCACTTTGAGAGTATTGCCAGAGAGATGGTCACTTGGTTGAGTTTTGCTTTAGGAGGAAGAGGGATGCTAGGCGTCGAGTGGAGTTTGAGAACCGTGACATGTATCACCCACCACTTGGCATGTATGAGAGGGGTGTGCGCCTGGTTCGAGAGGCGCTTTGCTAGGCCTGAAGGTAGGAGGCCTCATAGGTTTGGGCCACGGTTTGTGAGACCCTTTGGTGGTCGTGTTTCAGCGAGTGGATGTAGATTCTCGCTTTGGGAGATTTGAGGTTGACAAGAGAAGTGCACCACGTTTTGTTGTGCGTGGTGAGCGGTTTGGTAAGATGGGGCGGGATGTTTGTTTTGCCTAATGCTTATTCGGGGGCAAGATGGTCAACACCGGTACTCTTCCAAGTTTACTAACCCCTGTGTTGTGCCATATGCTCATCCCATGTTCTATCGTCGTTGATCAGCCGAAGGCCGGAGGACATGTGGCTCATTGACTCGGTTTTCTCGACACATGACCGGTAACTCCAAGTGGTTCTCCGGCCTCACCCCCATGAAGACGAAAGAGTACATCACTTTCGGGGGCAAATGTGAGGGAAGATTCTATCTCGAGGGTCAATCGGGATCAATGACCACTTTGTACTCAAGGATGTGGCGCCGTCTCCAACCTTCACTTCAACCTCCGCTTCGGCTACGTCTCGGCTCATGGCGTGACGCGGGTATGAGGTACGCTTCAAGGTTGGGTGTTCTCGAGTTTTGGACTCTCGCGATGATCTCATTTGGCCGGATTGTGCCATTTGGGCAAGTCTTTCGTGCTGATTTTTCTCGAGGCTTTGGCACTTCTTGTTGCTTGTTGGCCGGGTCCTCCTCTCGATTTGTGGAAGTGGCATAGGAGACTAGGTCACTTGAGCTTCGATCTCCTCGCGAGGTTGAGTTCAATGGATCGATCCGAGGATTGCCTAAACTCAAATTTGAGAAGGATTTGGTTTGCCATCCCCGCCGTCACGGAAGATGGTATCCGCTTCCCACCACCCAAGTTATTTCGTTATGACCTCGAGACCGGAGAGATCCTTCACATGGACACAGTTGGTCCATCTCGGGTGAGGTCAGTCGGTGGGAAGTGGTATTGTCTAGTGATCGTTGACGATTTTTCGAGATACTCTTGGGTCTTTTTCATGGAGGGCAAGGATGAGGCTTTCGGTTTTGCTCGTGATTTGATTTTGAGACTGAGAACTGAGTTACTGTGAGACGACCATTCGAAGCGATTCAGCGTGACAATGGCACGTAATTCAAGAACTCTCGATTCGAGTCTCTTTGCGCTAACCTTGGTGTCGAGCACCGGTTTTCTAGCCCTTATGTCCCGCAGCTGTATGGGATTGTTGAGCGGAAGAACCGGGCGCTTGTGGAGATGGCGAGGACCATGCTCGATGAACACAAGACTCCAAGGAAGTATTGGGCCGAGGCAATCAACACGGCGTGCCATGTCTCCAACCGCATTTTTCTTCGTGCTTTCACCAAGAAGACATCATATGAGCTCATGGTTTGGGAGATTGCCCAAGGTAAGCCACTTCCGTGTGTTTGGATGCGGTGTTTCATCCTCAAGCAAGGTAATCTCGACAAGTTTGAGTCTCGATCCGGCGATGGCATTTTTTTGGATATGCTTTGCACTCACATGCTTCTGAGTTCTAAATCTTGAGACTAACCCAGCGTTGTAGAGACATGTGAGGTTACTTTCGATGAGACTGCGCCTTGTTCCTCTCTTACGTGTTTGAGTGTGCGGGAAAGGATGAGATGGAGCGAGCATCTTTGTGGAGGAGGAGCAGAAGACGTTAGGCTGGGGTGATCCCGGCGACTCCACCGCTTGCCCCGACCGACCCCCGGCGGCGACGACGGACCGGACCCTGCACTACCACTACCACTACTTCCCTGTCCGTGGAGCAGCCCCCTCGAGGCGAGACAATTTGCACTGAGGAGGTTCCCACTCCAAATGAGGGGGAAGCGACATCTTCAAGACGGCGCCTCGGACATTCAGCCGCCGCCCCCCGGGAGACCATGATTGGAGGACTTAATCGAGGGTAACTCGTTCCAAAGCTTATGCCATGTGTCATTTCGCTCATTCTCGCATTTGTTTCCACTCTTGAGCCCAAAGATGTTAACACCGCATTATCGATTCGGATTGGGTCAATGCCATGCATGAGGAGTTGCGAAACTTTGAGAGGAACCAAGTTTGGGTGTTAGTTCCACCTCCACCGAAAGTGTCATCCCATAGGTACTAAGTGGGTGTTCAAAAACAAACAGTGAGGATGGTGTGGTGGTGAGAAACAAAGCCGATTAGTTGCCCGGGGGTTTTGTCGAAAGAGGGAATAGACTATGAGGAAAACTTTCGCTCCTGTAGCCGCATAGAAGCTATTAGGATTACGCGCTTGCCTTTGCGGCCTCGAAGGGTTTTAAGCTCTTCCGATGGATGTCAAGAGTGCTTTCCTAAATGGGTTCATAGAGGAGGAGGTGTATGTGAGGCACCCCGGGGTTTGAGAATCCTAAACACCCGACTATGTGTACAAGTTGTACAAGGCCTTGTGCGGCTGAAACAAGCCCCCGAGGCGTGGTACGAGAGGTTGAAAGCTTTTCTCTTAGCTAAGGGTTTTTGTGATGGGGGTCGTAGACAAGACTTTGTTTCGCTTAGAAAAGGCAATGACATACTCCTAGTCCGATATATGTGGATGATATCATCTTTGGTGGCTCTTCACATGCTATGGTATCGAAGTTTTGCGTAGATTATGAGCGTGGAGTTCGAGATGAGCATGATGGGCGGCCGACCTACTTCCTTGGACTTCAAATCAAGCAAACCAAGGACGGATCTTCGTACCCACGGGCAAGTACACGAAGGACATCATCCGCAGTTTTTTAGCATGGGTGAGGCCAAGCCTCTTTCGACGCCCATGTCGACGACGACGCCCCCGACGAGGACAAGGATGGAGAAGCCGTGGACCAAAGGGAGTCTGAAGCATGATCGGGTTCGGCCGCTGTACGGACGGCGACGCGCCCGACATCCGGTTTGCGGTGTGCCTCTCAGACGCTTTCGCCTTCGCCACGCACCTCTCACTTTCAGCCGTGAAGAGGATCTTCAGTACTTGCGGTTTACCCTCGACTTTGGCCTATGGTACTGGGCCTCTTCCACCCTCTCCCGACCGGGTTATTCGGACTCGATTATCTTTGGTGATCGTATGCATAGAAAGTCTACCTCGGTATTTTGTCGCTTTCTTGGTACTTCTCTTGTGTCTTGGTCGTCTCGCAAGCGATGCGGTGTCGCTGGGTCATTGTTGAGGCAGAGTATGTTCTTCTTCTTTGCTTGTTGTTCCCACCTTTGTGGATGGTTGCCACTTTGAGAGACTTTGGCCTGAGTTTTTCTCGTGTACCCTTGTTGTGTGATAGCATGGGAGCTGTGAGTGTTGCCAAAAACCCAGTCCTTCACTCCCCGGACCAAACACATAGAGGTGAGGTACCACTTCACGAGAGATCACCGGGAGAAAGGGGGACATAGATGTACAAAGATGTGTACACCGCGAGCAACAGATTGCGGACATTTTCCGCGAAACCACTAGACCAAGTCCGTTTTGCCCAAATTTAAGGAGAGTTGGGCGTGTGCTATCCCTTTTGAGGGGTAGCTTTGTAGTTGATGTACAGATGTAGTTTTAGGTTTGTTTTTGCTTTTTGTATCATACTTGCATATCATGAGCTTCACTTTTATATTGATTTGAATGAGGTTGTGCTCTTAGTAGTATGAGTATGATGGTGCTTCTAGCTTGAGCTCTTTTTAATCATGTGATGTATGTTATGAGCTGAGCAACCTTTTCCAAATGTGAACTTGATTAATGGATGATGAAATTAAATCTTGGTTCACCTTTGAGCTAGCTTCTATCATGAGTAGAGTGTTGAGAACCTTTGAGTTTTTATGTGTATGCTTGGTAGCTATGTCTCATGCTTTGATTCATTCACTTGCTTAGATTTTCATGATAATACCTTGCTAAAACATGAAGTCTAAAGCTAAAGTGATGAAAAGATCGAGTGGGTCCATTTTGCCACACTTTGAAGTTCGAGACTGCCTTCACTTGCACTCTTGAATGAACTTGGACTTCATTGTGTTTGACCCAGACCATTGTCTTAAGCTAATCATTGCTCACGCATAGGCTTGACATGGTTGATTAGTAAGGCAAGGCAAATGTGGATAACCACTTTCGCATGCTCTCTTGTAACTTGTGAACCGCCGCAACTCAATTAAAATGAACACAAGTTTATGCCATAATGTCTAGCATGATGTCTGAACGCCGCTTGGGGTAGTTCACCCGGTTTACATGTTTGAGCACTTAGTTGATCTCCTATCTACTTGTGCTAGGTGCTATGTTTGATGGTGAACCTCCTTTTTTTGCAAGATACTAAAATTTGCTCAAAATGCTTTGTGCCATATTTCATATCACTTGTTTAGCTTGAGCTCGGCTAGCACTTGTAATTTGTTGCTATGGTACCACTTTGAGCACTCTCTCATTCGGTTGAATATAATCTTGAAGCTTTGCATTGTGACATATTGCATTTCATAGCTTGATTAGTGCATGTGCCAACAAGGGGAGAAAGATCCAAAGACAGGTGATTGCATTTGTCCAGGGGGAGTAGCAAGCTAGATGTGTTGAGCCTTTGCCTCTGTCTTGAGGGTCTAGCTGTTTGTGTGTGAAAGTATTTGGTTTGGAGCTTTGCTAGTGGTGTTGAGCCCAATTCTACCTCTTCTTGAGGACTAGGCTGTCTGTTTAGCTTGGTTGTGTCGAACCTTTTGCCCATGTCTTTGGGAACCAAGTCTTTGCTCCATGTTTTGCTATCCAAAGTGAGGTTGTCTTAGCTTTTGTTCACCCGGATGTGCTTTCTTCTATCTTATTTTGTCTTTGTGTTGAATGTTGACAATGCACTCATCAAGGGGGAGATTGCGAACACATGGTTGTTTTAGGTCGCATGTGTTTAGTTTTGTGATGTAGTGATTGTCAACAAATAACATTCTCCTTCTATTTTCTTTTATCTTTTCTGCCGGCTATGTTTCATCGGCACACGTGGAGTGTGTCGAAGACGATATCTCTTGGTTCGTGTTGTGCGGGGTGGAGCTCGGAGATGGTAGCCGACGGCGAGGTGAAGGGGCCAAGGAGGACGTCTTGTCGGGCCGACGGACCGCGGAGGTGAAGGACGGACGTGAGGCTTGAACCGAGGGACCGGATCGCCGGGCGGCTAGCCATGGTGGTGACATCCGGGACATCGACGGATGCAAGAGGGGCGTGGCAGACCGTGTCGATCGGGTCAAGACGGCGAGCGTCGCAGGCGAGGCGGGGAGCTCGGATGACTTGGCGACTCGGGCGATCAAGACGGCGATGACACGTGTCGAAAGGTTTGGTGGTTTGCCCTCAAAACCATCGGCGCGGGTTTGGTGGTTTTGGGCCTCAAAACCATCGGGCGGCGGGTTTCGCGGGTTTGGGCCTCAAAACCCGCGGCGGGGCGTTCCGGTGGACGGAAGGACGGCGCGTGGCGGCATCGAGGAGGTTGCGTGGATGCAAGGCTACCGATGAGGAGGCGCGGTGGCGTCGGATCGAAAAATATCCGAGTCGACCAAAATAGCCCTAGGGTTAGTGGTTTGGCTCATATATGTATCGGAGGCAAAATAGGGATGAGAAATAAGGACTACATATAGAGGATGGCGGCCATCCTCCCTTCTTGCCTCTCTTCCATTTTCGGTTTTATTTTTTTCGATTTTTAGAGTTAGCTTTTTAGAGGTCCCAAGAACAAGATTTTTTGTGGGGAAGGGCTGCCCCTAACCAGCCTGTCTCATGGTAGCGCTTCAGATCCGAGCAGTCCATGTCGTGCCCGTGTTTTTGTTGTCTGTCTGATGTGCGTGTGTATCCCTCCCCCTTCCTGTTCTTTTCTTTTTCGTTTGGCTGTGATTTGATTTTCCCAGAGTTCTAGTTGATTTCAGGCAGCGATTTTTTGGAGATTAGCTCGTAGCTCGGTGAATCTTACCTGTGTGAGTTTTGAGATCAAGTCGTTGAGTTTTGGTTGAGTTCTCATCGATTTCGCAGTCGCTTCTTTTCTGTTCGTGTGTTCATCGGTCTTCTGTTAAAATCGTTGGATCTCTGGGTATTTTCAGAGAGGGATGGCGCTCTAGCAGCGCAACCAGCACCGGCACGCAGATGCCGTGTGTGCTCAGTAGAGCTGCGCTCGCTGCTGTTTCTCGTACCCAGTTGCTCGCTCGAGATCCGGTCCGTTCTTGCAGTTCGTGCTTGTTAATCGGTCAGCCTGCTGTTCTTCGTTCTTGAGTCCTGTGCAAAGTAGAAAGCAGCTCCTCTGACATAGCTTCTGCCCTGTCCGCTCAGCAAGTTCGGCGCTTGCAGCAGCTCCTAGCCAGAGATCGATTTTCCTTGCAGGTCGTTCTTGTCTCGGTTGAATTCCTGGCCTCAAGTGCAGTAGCGAGATTTTAATGGTTCAAGCTTTCAACTTGCTCACGTAAAATAACCCAAGCAATCATTAGCTCATCATGAGCATTTAATTCTTCATTGCTTGAGATGGTTATTACGTTGGTGAGATTGGTTCCTTTTCTCTATTTCCGTGTCTGATTTTTTGCTTCGCACAAGCTGTCCATCTTTTGCTCTTGCTTTCAGATCAGATCGATCCCAGAACAGCAAGCTCTTTGTGTGATTTGAGTGGGTCTTGAATGGGCATTTTTCTGCGCAGGACAAGCACCGGTAGTCATCGGTGAAGGCTTTGTTGCCCTTTCTATTTGAAAACAATGCCGTGCTTTCGTTTTAGGAAGATAATTTTGTTGGTAGGCTGTGCACTTTAGTGTGCGTGCAAATCCAACGGAGTGCCTAACACTTCCAGCGTTTGATATCTTGCTTCAAGTTAGCACGCCGTATCATTCGTATCTTTGTGAATTTTTTTTTTGAGGTTGGGGGTTGGCCGATGATCCAAAATTTGAAAAGGAAAATCGAGGCCCCATTCACCCCCTCCTGTCGCCGTTTCGGTCCTTCAGTGGGTACCTTTTATGACCTTAATTCATTATATCAATAACGCCATAAAAAATCTTTTTATCAATAGCAAGAACATGTTTAGGCTGCACTTAGTAATTGTGCATAAAACAGTATTATAAATAACAACTCTTCATAGGAAATCCAGGCTGGCTAACTGATAACTGAACAAATGAAATAAAACAGATATTTGCAGAACTCACCATGTCCTCAGCTACCGCATTCCTCCTAAATCCTTCGTCCACTGGCTTGTATTCACCATCAGTTGTTTGGTGTGGGTTGTCAAAAACAGGCACACCCTCAACACTTGAGGCGCTATCACGGGCTGAGGCATGTAGTGTGCTCCTACTCGAAACTAGATCCTCACCATGACCCACGGTTACCTCTGAAACTCCTGTGACAAAACTGCAGGTACCTCTGTCACTGTGGTGCTCAACACTCTCTGTTGTTCTGTCACTAAAACCATTCTTAATGTCTTCAATCACAGTACTTCCTCGGATCTCATCAACAACTGCAGCTTCGCTCACGGCTTGTAACTCTTGAGCCACATGGTCACTCACTGACGGTAATTCATTTTCACTAGCAATAATGTTCAATTGCACAGCAACCACCTCCCGTGTAACAAGATCCTCAGTGTTACTCGTGACTTCTTCCAGCACCATCTCCACAGTTACTTCATCTTCTATCTTGCTCTTATCGTCTGGCACTGGTGATTTAGAAACATCAGTGATCTGTGGTGACAAGCACCTTGTAGGCACCTTATCGTCCACGGTTTTGTTCTCCTCTGTTTTCACACGCTACCAAATTTCACAAACAAAATTCAGATGGGCATCTTTATGGATATGAATTATCTAAACAATTCTACAACTTGGAAAGCACAACTTATTAGGTTAAGCAGTCAACTCTAGCCCAATTTATTGAGTTATAATGTCCTATATCAATAAACAATGACAAACAAGAAAAATTATAATGTCTAGAATGCACCTATACTCGTTTTCTTTTATAAAAAGAATTCTACAGATGATATAGATGATTTAGTAAACCAGTAATTGACTCACCTTGTCCTCTGATCCCCATTTCTCCCGAAATTCCTTGTTCCTCTGTGTGTAGCCAGTTGTTTGATTGGAGCTGTCAGCATCTGGTCTACTATTGACACTCGTCATGTCATCACTGATGCCTGAGACTGCTGGACTCCTACTGGAAACTATCTCTGCAACATCATCCACAGTCACCGCTGGGACGACACTAGAAACACCTCCCTCACCATAGTGCTCCATGCCCTCTGTACTAGTATCACCAATATCCAATACAATGTCTTCTGTTAAAGCAGCATCGATAATATCATCAACATTTGCAACTTCCACCGTTGCCTGTAACTCCTGAGCCACAAGGTTGCTGGCTTGCAGCGACTCGCTTTCAGGTATAGCAGTAGCACTGAAATCCACTTGCTCACCATCCACCTCCCCTGTAAAAGGATCGGTGTCAATGGACACTTCTTTCACCACCATCTTCGCTGCTAAATCACCTTCTATCTTCCTCTCCAGCATCGTATCATCCAGTACCGATGATTCAGAAACAATAGCCTCCTGCAGTGGTATCTCTTCTTTGGTTCTGTGGCCCTCTAATTTATCCTCAATATCTGTCAAATGAGAATCTTGGCCTGATTTGGGGACAGAAAATTTTTCATCATCTCCTCTCTGAACCACAATACCCTCATTGCCCAATATTGGCACCGGGAAGTCATCTAATTCTGTGATTTCGACGCCCAGTGTCAGAACCTCCTTCAAGGGCTCCATTTCCTCTGTATCTTTGCTCTTGCCATCCTCTGTTCTATCCCCATTGTCTGATACAGATAACTCTTGGACTGATTCCTTGGCTGTAAAAGGAGCTTCTACCACTCTCTGAACCATACTGTCTTCATCACGCAACACTGGCACTGCTGATCCGAAAACATCGGAGCCCCGCCGCGGTGCCTCCATGGTAATATACCCAGTGTCCTCCATGGCTGTGCCCTCCTCTCCCTGTTCCTTACTGTCCAACACTAGCGACTCGTGGCTCAATCCTCGGAAAAGAAATTCACCTTCAGCCAACTTATCCTCCACGTCAGTCGACGACGGCACCGGCTCTTCCCAGAACCGAGGTTCCCGTGACAGCGGCAGCGATACAATGCTCTCGTTGTCCTCCATGACGGCGGCGTCGTTCTCTGTGTCGCACCAGTGGTCGGATGCAGGGGCCTCGCCACCAGGCGCTCCAGATGCATCCAAAACCCATCGTCTTCGAGGTCCCAGTCGTGGTACTGCTGGGTGCGAGGCGCCGGCAGGAGTGCGCCCATAAGACGGTCGGTGGCGGCGAGGCTGGCCAGGTAGGCGGCGAAGGGTAGGGACAGCGCGACGCCGGCGAGGGACAGGACAAGCAGTGGCGGGGCCACGACTGGCGCGGCCGTGGCCGCGACGCCGGCGATGGCGGCCTTCCGGGACAGGTCCCATCCCCGGCGGAGCAGCGCGCGCGCCCAGCTGTCGCCACTGCCACCGTTGTCACAGCCCCCGTCGGCGGATGTGGCACTGCCGCCGAAATCGTCGCGCTGGTGCTGGACCCCGGCGTCGGCGACCTGGTCAGGATCCATACCCGTGGGAGTTGGCTTTGGATGCGGGACTGCGGAGGGTTGGGCAGGTCGGCAAGGTGGTGTGGGCGGTGGGCGGCGGCGGCTGAGAAAGTGGGAAGGCTGTGTCGAGAGCAGAGGCGGGGCAGGGGAGCGGAGGCCGCGTGTGCATGAGGCGGCTGCATCGGCGGGCAGGTGTGACACGACCACGATCGAGCTTGACTGACACGTGCACAAGCAGTCAAGTCCAAAACACATTTTTTTCTTTTCGAAATCGTGCATGTTGCATTAAGAAAAACATAGAGTATGTTACACAATACGCTTTAGTCAAAAGGATTACCGCTATGCACAAACACACACATACAGAAACACATCGCCAAACTGCAGGCCGGTATGGTTGTGATCTACTAAGAATAAAACTGTTGTGCGACCCCAGGAGTCCAAAACACATCGCCAAGAAGGCAGTTCTTTTTCTTTTTTCTTTTGGGTGGGTCAAATGAATCATGCACTTCTTACACGGAAATGGTCCACTTGATTCAAATTTTGGAATGAGGCACTAATTCCAAAATAATACTCCTTCCATTTTAAATTATAAATCACTTTGACTTTTTAGTCTATTTATTTTGTTTTGCATGTAGATATATTATTATATCTAATCTAGATGCATAGCAAAATGGATGTAAAAAAAAAAAGATCAAAATGACCTAAAGTTAAGAACTCGAAATCATCATGTACTTAATTGAGTTTTGGACGGTTAAGTTTGAAGGCCTCTCATGCCATACGAGTTTGAGAGTGTACACTGGTAGAGTGCGGAGGTGGGTCACTCCAAGGCGAGCAGAAAGCCATGAAGCGCAAGACAATATTGTTACGTCCCGCTGCAACTTATATTTAGCAGTTTTTTTTCTTAATAAAGTGAAGGCTAGATGTGGTTGCAAAAATACACCAGGGCTACCAGAGATTAGTTGTCAGCACAACACTTTGATAATCTGTGGCATTGCCCATTAGGAACAGTTGACGTGAGCGTCAAGAGCAAAATAATGACTTTATTTCCAGGCTTGTACGCAATAATTGTACAGAAGTGAGAACTGAAGGATTATAGGCAAAAAAAAGTTTAGTGATAAACCTGCAGAAGGAGGTATCGGCCAACAAAAGGATGTATGCAGCTCTCAGAAATCTGCGAAGAGCTAAATCATGAACAAAAACTAGTGCGGAGGGATCAAAGTGAGAACTCTGAGGGCATTTCTGCACGGAAAATCCGACCAAAAGGGACCAGTGTGCAAAAGAATGCGAGGGCCAAACCGTGAATAAGAACTAGTGCGGGAGAACCAAACTGAGAAACATAAGGGCATATCTGCGAGCAAACCCCGAGCACCAGGGACCGGTGCGCAAATCCGTCTGCAAGGAAACCCAGAACACCAGGGACCAGTGCGCAAATTCGCAAAAAAATTTGGACCATTTCTCGATTTGTGCGTGTCATCCTTGCGCAGGGGCCATGCTAATCTTCTCTGTATCGTTCCAATTTTATCGGATGTCTCCGAAGAGACGATGTAGCTCCTTCGCCTCGGCTTATAAGGTAAGCTTTGCCTCTGTGACTAGTCGAGGTGGGACAAAATGTTTGCCTGTTGCTCCGCGCGTTGCTCCACCGACGGACTGCTGTTTGGGCTTCGTCGCGGTGCTTTGTATTGGGCCATGGGCCATGTTTCTCCGTGGCCTTTCTGTGAGGACTTGCAAATACACACCCACACACCGTCTAACACCCGTAACCCACCTGACGATATCTCCTACTGTACGTAGAAGGAAAAGGTTACAGAAATAAATAAGAAAAATAGTTGCATAAATCCTGGCGAACAATGGCGGACACCATTATATTATTACTATTTCTAAACACGCCTAATTAATTTCTAAACACGCCTAATTATTACTAGTAGAAAATTAAAGGGTTTACAAGGGATGGCCATGGAATGTTAGCATTTTAGCCTTTACAACTGGGCCTGGAAGTCATAACTGAAAACCATGTTCAGTGAGAACCTAAACAGCGAATCAAAGTTCACAAATTCCTAACCATTTGCGGTGAAGCGGGCACATTCAGATATTCTCATATTGGCTCTCTACGATACGATACATTATAATATACACAGGTGCTTTACACCGGATGCCATTATTTGTGTTTATACAAGTCTGCTTGCTACAAAGTTGCAGTAGCTATTGTTTCCCGTCCCCTGACATTCCATGGTTACACTTTGGTATTTAGCTTTAAACAAACAAAAACGTGCCGTGACCACCAAATAAAAACTGTGTAATTCAAGAGATAGATGCCGACGACATAAAACATGAGCAATTGAGCAGCAAACATTTGTCAAGTGAAGGTGCTAAGATACCCAAAGCTTGTACAACGCATGCAGCTGGCCCAGAGTAGAAGATTTGAGCGACAAACGATACATCTCTTTCAGCTTAGCAGCTTCTGTTCTGTTGCTAGTGCTGGCCTGGCTGACAGAAGCAGCTACTCTGCCTGTGCTGCTAGGCAGGGATCCCGCAAGCATCCTCTTCAGCAGGCTCTGCAGCTGACTCCAGTACTTTGGTTTTATGTCCAGGTCCATATCGTTGGAGTAGTCTTCGTTTGCTTCAACCACATGCCGGCCTTCCAACAAGTGTGTCAGAGCAGTGTCAAGCATCTGCAAGGATGAGGCACAAATTATTGAACAAATTTGAAAGGAGCGTTTGCTTCCAGCCTTCCACGTTACACGTATCAGACAGACATGACCAATGTGCAAATAAAAGGTGAACTTTTAGCAGAAAAAAAAATCGGCTAATCTCTACCTAGTATCTATAGGTAATTATGATTAACCTATGTTGCTACATGCTAGCTCGTTTGCACTGATCATTGAGGTTTGTATACTGCCAAACCAAAAAAAAAGGCTTTTCCAGAGTTTGCCCTCTATGAAAATGTTACTCCTTAACAAGATTACTATTGCATCAAATACAAAACTCAAATCAGGTATTATTCTTCTAATATAGAGCACCAACTCTGCACAATAAAACATAGGGTTAACCAGCACACTGACAAACAGGTATGCCATTTTCAAAATTCCATAAGAACAGTGACTGGATTTAATTCTAGCACACTGAAAAGCTGGAGATGGAATAGGTAGCAAGACCTGAGGAAAAAAAAGCATACCATGGTTGAGTGGAAGCAATTAGAAATATTAATTGAAAGGGCAGACTGCGCCATAAGGATGTTAAGAAACATAGTAGGATGTGTCTTCGGCCCATAAAATTCTAAAGCCTTCTGCCAGTTCTTCTCAGCCAGTGAACCATACCACTTACTTTTCTGGCGATATTTATCCTCATTTTTCTGTTTAACCTCCTTGTCGACTAAATCCAGAAACCTTAAGCACAAGTCCCTCTGATAACAAGCGAGCTGAAAATGACCAAAAGCAGCTTCTTGTTTTGCGATGTTCACCAAGGGATTCATATGTAGACAATGCCTCCCGAAAAGCATCACTTTCGCTGAAATCTCTAGAACTGTTCTGTTAGATGAGTCATCGACAGGTCCGCCTTCATAACTGTCAGTTAAGAAGCTTTCCCTTGCCAAAAGCATTCCAAGCCTCAGGTAGGTATGGGCATACTGTGTGTAAACCTCATGGCATAGAACTTTATCGACCTCAGCATTGACATACTCCAGTTGCCTCTTAGCTGCGGAGTAGTAGTTTATTGCTTGAAAATATTCTGACTTGGCCGACTTGAAGGATTGCATATATGTACCTTCAGGGAGATCATGCTTCTGAAATTCATCAATCCTGGATACTGATTCCTCTGCTAAAGCTCTCCTACCATGACCTAAGTTACAGTTGATCAGTATAACATTTGTGTGGTCAAAGACCTCTTGAAATGCTTTAATAGCATCGGCAAAAGCAATCTCAGCGCTACCCAGATTTCTACACTCAAGTCTACAACGTCCCAGTTCATTAAATGCCCAGCCTCTTTTCTTAAGAACCGTGGAAGTTTCTACTGAATGCACAGGAAACACAACCAATGCTCCCTTGGCCGCATCATAACAGTGAATAGCAGAAGACAAGTTGAACTCAACGTCTCCTGGTTTTGGACCACCAAGGAACTTGAAGATACCACCATCCCTCACAGTAGGAACACTTGCTTGAGATTTATCAGGAAACCCATCAATATTTCTTGACTGATTTTCCCTGGCTTGACTGTAATGACCAACATCATCATTTAATACTGGGTTGTTCTCAATACAAGTATCATTCACATCATGCTGCTTTTTTTCAGAACCTTGTGGAGCTTCTTGTGCATTGGGGTTCTTGCTGGCCTCTCTATATTGTGACTGAAGGTTCCTGGCAAGTGATTTTTATTTTTCTTTTTCGGACATAAAGCTTAGAGGTCTCAGAACTACTGCTGCTTGCACTGCTACCGCTGCTTGCCCTGTCACTTTGGCAGCTACAGTTAATCAAAGAGCATGTGTCACAATTCTGCTTATCCTTTCCCAGTTTTTCTCTTAAGGCGTTTGACCTCCAATGCAACTTCATTTGACATTCTAACTTAGCCATGAGACTTCTGTTCTGGTACCAACTTTGCTTGATGTCCATTCAATCTGTGATATTCTGCATAGACATCACCAACAAGCATCCATGCCTTTGCCCAAAATAAATAATTTGGTGGCAATTGGTGGGCAGAAACATCATAACTGAGGCATCTTCTGTTATTGCAATAATCTGCCTCATCAATACAAGTTTAGTTTTTAGATCAGCGTCTTCTCGACTCAACAAACTGTTGGACATGGATGAGATGAACTGCGTCGCCATCAATATGCCCAGGCATAGACCCATATACCAAACAAGCTAATTCAACAACTTTAAGGGTGCGCTGAAGCTGCCCATCATTCTTATACGCCTCTCCAAGTGCCAAATAAGATTCTCCTAGCAAAAGAACAAGTTTCCACAACTTATGATCCATTTTTGATTTTGGCAGCCACTCCCTGATGTCACAGACCTCAATACAATCAACATCACCACATCGGCATAAAGAGAAGTCAACTGATCTCTCCCAAATGGTATCTACATTGTCCTCGCAACCATGCTGAGTATTATTCTGCAGCTGTCGATTCCATCTAAGGGATTTGATAGCCTGAGATATGTGGTGTATGGCAGCCAACTTAGACGAGATTGCATCTGCAATTGTTTTTGATATACCAGCCTGGCACGTCACCAAGCTGTCCAAAGAAACATCTTTTGTAACTGAAGATGGTGAGCCACCATCAGCTTGGTTTGGTTCCACTAAACTATTTGTCATACCAGAAGAAACTGATGGTGTGCATTCCAACACATCATCTAACACTGCTGGTTCATTCTTGCCAAGCTCTGGCAGTACATTTTGTTTTTCTGGTAAATTCTCAAGTCTCAGTTCTGGAGAACCATCATCCAAATCGGTAAGGGTGACTTCGATTCAATCATAAATGATTCGATGTCAGTTCCAGCTCCTCATAACATTTGAGGATGAGTCTTGCAAATTGTTCATGCGCACATGCCGGACAACCTAGAAGACAAAAACAAAAACAAATGTTGGCACAAATCTACTAATGCACTAATACAGTTAAATGATTACAGAATGATAATATGAATAGAATACCAGATGATCCTGCTCACTAAGAAAATCCAAACATTTTCTGAAGAATTTTGCACATTTTGCTCTATTACTAGGCACCTGCAAAGCACATATAATATTAACAACCAAGAAGAAGTATGAAAGCAAAGCATGAAAGATAGTAATCCATTACCTTTGACAAGGACATCCTGTGAGCAACACGATAAAGGAGTGTACCCAGAGAGAACAATGACTCCTTTCTTCCTTTGTCTATAAAAGGTGACATAGGACCACATGGAGATCTATGGTCACCAGTTGTATGTTTTTCAGGTAAGATAGACAGATCATATAACTGTATGACATCTTCTTCAGCGCCTTTGTACAGCTGAAAAAGCAAAGGTTCGACAGGATTAATGAAAAGCTAGATCATCATCATTGGGAAAAAAGCGAGATATTTAGTCAATATGATAAGGGACTAAAGGATTAGTATAACATCTTGACGGTAGTTACCACAGATAGCAAACAAGGGGAAAAAAGGATGGTGTTCAAAGACATACCCAATATGCACCTGGATCTTGCTTACAGTTATCCTGAATGAACCTCAGCACAGCAAGGCCATTTTGCTGGACAACCTGTGGATGAAATGCAGGTGTGCCATCATCTGAGACACCCTTAAGGAGAAATATATCATCATTCTTTAAAAGCTCATAACCTTGAACAACACCATTCTGATGGTAACATATGGCCAATTCGGGAACACTTGCCATTACATTGTCAAGCCAAGCTTCAAGCCAGTTCAATGGTGTAACCTATAAAAACACAATTTGTCACTAGGGGTAAACAAAAAGAAAGTATGTAACCATATTCAACAGGAATGAAAGCATACCTGTCTAGAAACATCCCATAGGTGCAAACTGACTGCAATGTATTTCTCATTGCTAAATACAAGCAAGTCACTACCCAAAAGCATATGGAAATTATGGAATTGCCAAAAGGAAACTTTTCGAAATCCGTTATTTCCCACTCTCTTGCTCTTCTCAGGTTCTTGCACCTCACAGCTGTTTTTCACCAACACGATTGGTTTTTTTACAGGATCAGATCCTTTGACTTTTCGCTTGCTTTCTGTTGTTCCCAAGTAAAGGCTTTCATGAGTACTATGTGAAGCTTTTCTGCCTTTACTGTCATTCTGATTCAGATAAGGTGGTGTGCTAAAATTAGATGATGGGGATGAATCAAGAGAACCCTCGCCACAGCCAAAGGATCCATGCAAGACTGCAGATGCTGTTTGCTTCTCCTGTGAAGGTTGATGACTTGGGGACAATCACAAGCTTCTGCTCGCACAGAGTGCATTGCGAAAAATTCAGAAACATTGATGGATCAGATCCTTTAGGTGGGTTACCTTGTCTTCTGAATATCTTTTCACCTTCGTCAATATCAGGCCTGCAACACGATTAAACATTCACATGTATATTAACTATACTCAGCATGATGATGATTATGCAACCAGCTACATACCCCGTGTTTAGAATGAGTGTATCTCCTATACGGTTTACAGCAATAGATACTTGTGCCTTGGAGTATGGAATTTTGAAAATCTGCTTCATGATATCAGCTGGGGCAACCACATCTATTTCATCACCATACTCCGCCAAACCTGACACAGCGAGTGCTTCGCACTTCCTTGATAAGTTCTGGTTGATATGACCACTGTCATACCGCAATCCTGAAGAGTATGGATGGAGTCATAAAGGTGAGAATAAGAAATGAAATGTCACACACAACACCTATAATAATTTATCAGTGCTGAAAAGCTCGCAGAAAAGTTGGTTACAAGCCAATATTCCTTTTATGCTGATCAGATTGTAATTATAAAGGATTAATAGAGATCACCTTCAGTACTCTTTGCATCACTTGAAAACACCTTCTCTGGAATGTTTGGAATCATAGGGAGTGTGTTCAGATCAGTTTCTAATGGCAGCATTTGATACCTTGGAGCACCAGTCCTACATGGTTTGTTGCAGCAAGAGCAGAATTAAACAGAAATTCTCCTGAAGAGGCATTTGCATGCATTATTGAGTTCAAGCTACAGGGATAGGATCATAAGAACTAAGTGCCATTTTATATTTTTTATCTTTTGATATAATTGCAAGCACATGCTGGTTATTCATTGCAGTATGGGAGATAAACGAAAAGGAGGGTAAATGGTATCCAGTATCTGCCAGCATCTCACAACCAGAATATGTGTTCATTTCTTTTCATTTTTAAATGATGTAGCCACTGAATTCTGGTAGGTTGCATCCATCAATCAGATCAATTGTAGCTAATAGTAGCACATGATTTCTATTAATTTCACCATAACAGTTCAGTTCCATCACAATTTCCTATGATAACAATTTACAAATCCAGTACGCAATTGGCAGTCTACCCACAGAGTTTAACTGAAGCCTTACTATCCCCAGGGTCTTGCCTACCAAATAACAAACACAAATAGTTCTAACTGCAGAACGTAGAGGGTGCTCATTCCCATGGTACTCCATCTCAAATTCCCAGCCTCAACCCTTAACAAATACCCTACAATTGCATCGAGACGCTTTAAACCCTAGAAACATCAGCCTCTCCTGATTCAGAATAGGACAAACAGTAGCCAGAGAGCCTATACACGCGCGCGTGAGCATGCACGATGAGGCCAGAGTGCGGGGGGAAGGGGGGCTTACGGGGACGGAGAGGGCAGGAGGGCTGGGAGATAGGCAGAGGAGTCGGTGGGGACGGGGAGGGAGCCGACGCGAAGGTAGCGCGCCGGCGGCGGCGCGGCGATCTCGAGCCGGCCCACGCACTGCAGCTCTCCCGGCGCGTCCATAGCTGGCCGCCGTCTTGCGGTTCGCCGGCGGCGGCTGCTGGCGCTCTAGCACCTTCGATCGCCGGAGATTTCTCTCTGTTTTGCTTGGCAGTGGTTTGCTTGGCGGTTTGATCGGGTTCGAGAAGGCTCGCGGTCTCGGAGGAGCAGCTAGACGTTTCAATTATTTCCACTAAAGCAAAAATGCCTGTCGGGAAAAACATTAAATTTAAGACGTTCCAAATGCGGAATTGTGACTTTGTTGGCTGCAAATGACTTATAAGTCAAAAAAAAATAGTGATCTATAAGTTTTAAGCACGGATAAGGCTCGGTTTTGGTTCTAAATAAGTCATCAAATTATCTATATATATATATATATATATCTCCTAATAATAAAGCGAGAAAATTTCCGTCTTCTTCCCTCCAAACCGTTGGATCGTCCTCGGCCATCGAGATTGGCATCAATGGTTTAGATTGGATAAGTGCGCCCGCCGCCTCTGATTCCGTCTCGGCGAGTTCAAAGTTGATACGACCGCTCGATAGAGTCTGTCTCAAATACGGATCAAGCCGACCGTCTCCTAGAGTCCTCCAGCCCGCATTCACTTTTGTTAATTACGCTTATACGAGTTACAACTCAATATCTAGCATCCACACGGATCGTACTTTGGGCCTCTAGAAAAGAACCGGTTCTAGGAATTACTTTATCAAATGCACTAAAAATCAACCGACATAGCAATAACAAAACAAAACAAAGTCTTCGGATTAGCAAAGATATCAGACAAGTGTGTTATCCTATATAGAAACTCATATAAAAGATACTGGCATGTACATAGCAAATGGAAAACGGAGAGCTAAAGAACATAGCAAATGGAAAACGGAGAGCTAAAGTTATTTCAGGTGTTCATATCGTTCCAAGGGTCTTGGAAAGTTCTGTATAGCATCACCAGAAGCTTTGAGGAATCGAATCTGCCCACCGTTACACACGCAATCGATTCACTAGAGGGCTCATCGTGGAGTCTGAGTAGATTACTGCTGGCCTGATGGCTTGGACAAAGGTGAGTTCGATTAGAAGATATACATTCAAAAAAAAGTCAGCAGAAGCATGCGGGATGTCAAGGATTGTTCGTTCCTTTGGATGTATTATTTATTTGATCAGACTCTAGGATAACGGTATTTGGCAAGGATTGAGAAGAGATAAGAATAATTTTGTGCATGAGGATAACTATCAACGTGTGCATAGTTGTGTACAAGAACGGCAGCGGATTACCATATATAAGGAGCCGTCGCCTGTATTAAGAGCAGTGACACGATTAATTTGCTGATGTTAAGGAAGCAACTCGGATTTATTTATTTGCTTTTGGCAACATATGTGCATGAACATGACGTGAGAACAAGTAAAAGAGGCAAACCCAAGCACATGTGGTTTATCAAAGAACGTAACTTTGGTTCAACCACCGAGATCAACATATGTATGTCTGGTGGTTTCTGGTGCTTACAACAGGGTTTTTTTTTTATTGTGAGAGAAAAGTACTATGGCATGATGAATTTTGGAGAGTCCAATACCGAATCTATACATACATAATATTAAAAAGAGAGTTTAAGCTCTCTTTTTTTTTATTGTCTACGGTACTCCAGTTTCTTCTTTGAGTTTGGACTCATGACTTGGCACTACGTTTATGCCATGGCAAGGAAGGTGTTATTAACAACTTAAGAATGAAAATAATGACCCGTTGCACGCACGGGCACTTTTGCTAGTAAGTCAAAAAAGTGAAATAAAGGACTTATTTTACCAAACACATGAGACTTATAAGCAACAAGTTGGTACACCCTTACTTAAAACTTATAAATCACCCCTTTTGTATGTATAAACAACTTATAAGGGCACGTCCAGCGCTGGCTGTTACATCGTGCTGCCCCAGATAAGATCGTATGTCCACGGTTGCAAGGCAACAACTGAACCAAAGATGCGAGTTACCCAACGCGAGCAGCAGAGGTAGCCTTTTCATGAGAACCTTTTGGCTGGACACACACGCCTTCTTCTTCTCTCAACCTCTGAAAAAAGCTGACCCACTTCTGCTGCTCGGTTGCTGCTCCACGCCTGCAAAGCGTGCTTGTCGTGCTACCTAGAGCTTTCCTCTGACGAGGCCTTCGCAGCCTCTCCAAGAGACTACGCCCTCCTGCGAAGCCACTAGCAGACATGATCTGGACTTCGTGTGAAGACGTGGAATCTGGGACTGCACACCAGCTTGGCGCGTTGTGGTAGCCTAACCAAGCAGACATGACTTATAAGTTGCTTGACTTATAAGTCACCAACTTATTTGGATCACGGTGCAATGGCAAAGGCCATTGGTTGGGGGCTCCCACCCAGGGTTCAAATCCTGGGTGTGACACTTTATCTTAGATTTATTCCAGGATTTTTCGGCGCTATGCATTAGGTGGTAGGCGACGTCCCTGTCGACCGCAAGGCGCCTGTGGTGACTTCGTGAACTTCAAGATTTGTCGTCTCAGTCCTTCGAAGGTGCTCATAGGGTGGGTAGGGTTTGCGTCATACGGGTGAGTGTGCGTACGTGTTGAGCGTCTACATTGTACTGTGTGATCTAAAAAAAAATTATTGCCTATGAGTTAGCCCTGCTCATAAGTTGGTGGTATTAGGCAAAATAAATTGCTTATTTTAGTTTTTAACTTATAAAATGGTGACTTATTTGAAACCAAACACGGTCTAAATATGTTCGGACTTTTTAACTCGATGTGTCAGATCAAATTTTTATAAAGTGGGACGAAGGAAACTCTTTACTGTTTGGCCAGTTAGTGTGTGTGTGGAAGAAAACAAAGATAAAATTTTCACTTAGAAGGGAGTCAATATAGTCTTGTAAATGTAAATTAGTATAGTTGTTACCATAACTCAAAATAGTTATATAGAATAAATTGTTCTATGGTAAGCTAAAATAAGATTTATAGAGTAGAGTATATATAACATACAAATTCGAAGACATCTTTGAATTGCATTGTCACATGAGGAGGATGTGAGACGAGAATCCGAAACAAAGATTGAGATTTTAGGAGGACGGTGAGCGCCATCGCTTTCCACCTATCGTATCGTATATAGTTCAAATATCTGAAGCGGACTACCACTTAGAGCAAAAACGAGAATTCGCGGGCAACTTGTTTTCTCTCTTATAAGTGGAAACAAACACAACATTTGTTCACATGAACTTATCAGCTCGGCCTATGACATGTTGTATATAGTGTTTTTCTTGAATAACATCAACAAATTTGGCCCATAAAACTTGCACGCTGGTATGGCGCTGCGATTTCTCGGTTCCGATGGCTAGTTCTCAAACCCAAGGAGGCGGGTTATATTGCTTCGGTTCGGTGCCCTAGATCCAGTTTGAGTATGTTTAAGCTGTTTATGCTAAAAAAAACAAAGCCTTTGAGTTCCATCGTCTATGTTGAGTTTGTTTTAAGCTGGTTTATTTCAAATCACGAGCATGCTCGCACTGTCGCACACTAGGACGGGCTCCGGCTCAGGCTTCACCCTTTTATTCAAGAGCATTAAATACTCCACGATAAAGTTGACTTTAATCACCTAATGAACTAATGATAAAATAGACGTCGGTATGTTTTCAACTTGATACATTTTCTCAAACTTATTCGGATGGATTCTTAAATTTATAAAGAATGGTCTTGAAAAACATTTTACAAATATTCAATAATGCTATTTTGAAGACATGTTTGGTAAAAGAAAAACGAATGACATATTTTCAAGTAATAATACGTGTATATATATTATTAGAGTACATAAGTTTAGGGCCCAATAATAAATTTAGCACAGGACCTCCGAAATTCTTGGGACAGCCAACGTTAGGGCACAAGTGACTGTTTCAAAAAGCTCTAGCTTCAGCTTTCTCCAAAGAGAAACACTTCTAAACAGCCAAGATGGCGATAAGAAGAGAATCGCTTCTCCATTTACACTATGAGCTCTGAGAGCTATCACCCTGCTCCCTCCTAAGAATCCAATAAAATTACTCATCGATGAATCAAGGACCAAAGCTCTCCCAAACAGGGCCACAACAAAGCGATGTTGGGATCACTATGTCTTAAGGATTTGTTGGGGTTACTCCATCTTAGAATCACGGGGCCGAGCTAAAGAAACAGGAAGCGAAGCTCTCCCAAACATGGCCTAACTACAAGCGACGTTGATTAGCTAAGCGGGATCACTATGTCTAAGGTTTTGTTGGGGTTAACAAAAACAGCAGGGAACACAGCCAGATCTCTTATGCTCCCTCTTCCCACCTCTCAAAACTTGCATTCCTTGCACATGAACTAAGTAACACATCAAATCCCTTTTTACAATAAAATTTCACTTTCCTATTAACCCTGCCATATATCATACAAAGTCGGCCAGGACATGCGCCCATGGCCACCATCTCTAATCCACGTGGTGCCCTCGAACTGGCACCATGATGCCGGTTCATTTCAAGCAGGCACATTGCTGCATAAGTGTTGACAGCATGCCATTTCAGCTTGGCTGATTACTTGTATCCTTCAAGCAATCTTGATTTTCAGGATCATAGACTGATGGTGCATTTTCAGACTTTAACATTGATTAATCTAGGTTCATCATTGTACTGTCAGATCGTCAACTCTATCGATCACATCAAGGGCTTTTGTCCGGTCGATCTCAAAGTCGATCACAGGAAGCAGCCGCCTGATTGATAGCACCTCTTTCCGGTTGCCACTGCTTGGTGAATGGCTGTTACTTTTGCTTAACCTGCTTTGCTTATTATGTCTTTCCTTAGTGTCGAACTCCTGGCTTTTGCTTATACCAGGGATGAATTTCCTGTACTTGACATCCCTTAGCATATCTTGATCTTCTTGCGTCAAAAGTGGTGATGAATTGCTGCTGCTTTTGTTTGGAGACAATGTGATTGAGGCCCCTCTTTGTGTAGGAGACCGAACAGGAGACTTGATTGGAGACCTTTCACCATTTGCAGTTTTGGACAGACTGATAAGATGATGAAGCCAAATAACAAGCTCGAGGATATATGCTTCGGTCTTGTCCTTGTCAGCATGGTACAGTGTCTCAATTCGGGTCAGGTCCATCTGCCCAGTTGGCTTGCAGTTCACATCTGACCTGTGTAAGACAAAACGATCATTACTCCAATGTTCTAGCCATATAACTTTCCTGTTAGAAATGAACAAAATCAGATACCAACCCAGTACTTGCCCACTCTCCAACCCAACCGAAACCATGGTGAGCCCTGATATGGACAGATGATAAAAAATTCAGTAACAGAAAGGGATAAGCAGAAGCCTAGCTATTTTGCATCTTATGAGGTAGTTATTAAGAATCTAGATTACTTGGTGGTGTTACTTGCAATAGGGACAAGCCACCGCAGGATCTTCTCCATTTCAGCTTTGATTTGAGAAACAGTAAGCTACACAAATTCAGCAAAAGCTTGCATTAAACTTATTTTACATACTTACATGTAACAAACATAGTATGATGTTGGCTGCTACAGCCTACTTTCATTTTTCAAGTGATGGGTGCCATCTCACATACCTCTTCCTTGACTCCAAAGGAGTGTAGCTTAGAACGGAGAGATGACTTTATGGTTGGTGGTAAACTTTGATATAATGCATCCCGTGTATTTGGAGGAACAGAGCTTGAACGAGAAACCTGTCAATTGATCATTCCTTGTTAGGCTACCAGAAAAGAAGCAACAAAACAATGATTTTCTTAGCACAACAAGTTCAATTGTGTGGCACACAAAACTACTAGTACTACCCCATGAACTGTAAGGTCTGTAACATTAATCCTCCATCCTCATGGAAAAGTTGCATTTCTTCAATTAAATATTGTGGAGTAATGGATGTTTGACATTGCAAAATTGCATCAGCAATTCACCAGAACTGTTTTCCGATACAAACAAAAGAATTTTTGAATTTTATATCCAGGACGCAGAGAAAACAATAGAACAGTGGAGCCTGTGAACTTACAATAGTATCGATCTGACTGATGATATTGGCATAATGCAGTGCAAGGCCTGCTGGACCCAATCTATTACGTTAAACTTGGTAGGTTCCTGTGATTCTTCACTGTCTGCATCGTGTTAGCATGATAATTTTCAGTCAATGATAAATACAGCACTGGTGAAGAATACAAACATAATATATTTAATATTTAAATCATAATCGTGATTATTTATCTACTATATGCATAAAAAGGTCCAACTGTGTTCATAGATCACAGGTGCAAGTATAGTTGTGACCTTGTTTCCCCTAAGACTCTTGCTGTGGCATAATGGTAGCAAAACAGTAAATCAGATCCACAACTGGGATAGGAGGTATGACAGGTGACAGCTCAACCAAGGAGTGAAATGTGTCCATGTTTTATTTAAGAAGCCCATGCTGAGTGTACAACAAGATAAATCTACTACTCCTAAAGATAAACCCCACTAAAGTATTTCTGTGTGATCTCCTTGAGCCACATCATCATGAGGGCCCCACTATACACTCAACCCGTACCCTCTTCCCCTTCGGTTGTCCCTGCTGCCCCTTCTCCTTCCCATCCCTCCCTCTGCCTATTTTCTTCTCCTTCCCAGCACCATCCAAGAACAGCCAGCCTCCACCCATTGCTGGAAACATGGTGGCCCTGATATCAAAACTGCTGCCCACCGAATCATGTTTAATCAAGAGAGCACTCCTATTCAGCTCCCCTTTAATTAAATATTCAATTTAAGCATTGATCGGTGCACCAAGCACCATGCACGCATGCTTTCACCTCTATATGTGAACACACATTTATATAAGCTTTTTGCAGTGTACATAATCTGAGTAGCCTCCATAGCCCATCCATCCCACCGTTTTCCTCCCCCTCCAGGTTTGCTAGCTCACGTCACCTCATATCTTCTGTAAAGTGAGGCTGCACACCAACAATTGTTGCTTCACTACATTGTCTGTACCTCCAAGTACCTTTGTGTCCGCCCTTGAATCAAGGTATGGAATGGTCGATCATGAGCTAATTTCTTTCTCTCAGTGCCTCTCTAATATATGTACAAGGTCACACTGTTAGTTTTCCTTGCAGTAATTTATAACCAGAGATAGCGTGCAAGCCTTTGTCATATGGCGAACCTTAAAATTGCTTCCATCAATGGGTATGGTCCCTTAAGAGGTAGTGTGATGAGGTCTGCTAAACGCCAGTAGATTGACAAATCAGGAAGGTTGATTTGTAAGAACTTGAACTGATTTTCTTGGTACATCATGAAGTAAAATATCACTAAAAGGCCAGGCCAGCCACGTGGATATGCATGCATAACACATCTCTTGGGCGTTCTCACTTTGGCCAAAATGATATGACCTATTGTAATTCAAGTTACACTGGCAATGTGGTATCAGCTAATGCCTAAAATTGTGCCCCTAGATTCAGAAGGTGAAACTGAAGTATAACTTACAACACATTAGTAACAAGATGTGTTAATTATGTACGTAGCTCACAATTGCTTTCAGCAAGAAAAGCAATCAAGATGAAAATCTAGCCAAAAGCTCAATATGTACAAAAGTTTCATATAGGATAATCACAAAGGTTATTACCTGAACGCCCAAATGCATTATGGATCTCCAAATGTAAGAAGTGCACAATGTCAACAAGCTTTCCCATGACCTAGGAGAAACAAATATTATTTTTGAATTGGTAAAACAGGATTCAATGCTTTGCCAGAGCTACAAGTTGCGGACAGTGCATAGTCTATTATATGGTAAAAACTGACTATAGATGTATGACATGCAAAGAGAGATGCTAAAAGTTCTGACACAAATGAAAAACATATAGCCCTCATTTCAATGGGCCCTTATTATGGTTAACAAAGCATAGCCAATGGGTGTTATTAGAGAATGTATATCCAGCCCTGTTCGGCTAGGCGCTAGGCGGAATCTAGGCGGTGACCTACAGCCTAGAGCCTAGTCGGGAGTAAGCGGAGCCTAGGCGCTCCTAGGCGTTTTCCTAGGCGGTGCCATCTACATACATATACCTTGCCATATACATCATATATACCTCTAAAACAAAAGAAAAACAGAGGACTAGTGGGCCTTTAGTCTTAAAGGAAGCCCATCAAAGCAGCCCAACTATTCAACAGCCCACCTCCCACCTTATCCTCTCCCCTGATGCCTTCTTTCCCCTTGTTCGCCCCTGCATCGCCGCCACCTCCTCTACCCCCGCCATTCAGGCCTCTTCCGCAGCCGCGGGTCTCCCTCCGCTGCCTCCGCCGCCGCCGCCGCACACCCGCTTCATGCTCCCATCGTCGCTCGACCTCCGCGCCGCCCCCACGCGTCCCTATCATGGCGGATCTGGCCGCCTTTCATCAGCTACAGCTGGGCAGAGCCTAGGTACAAGCCTACCCCCCTAGGCGAGGCGGAGGGCCATCGCCTAGAGCTTAAGCGAGCCTAGGCGCCGCCTAGCCGAACAGGGATATCCAGTACCAATTTGGTTGGGCAGTAGCTACCATTTCATATGCTCTAGGAAGAGGAATAGGTCCCTTTTTTTTACTTATTATGTGTCACGGCCTAGGTTTATTGGGGAAGGAGTTGGAGGCCAGCAAGTGATGAGGTGGCTGCTAAGGCCTGGAAAAGGGAACAACAACTAAGAGATAAGAGAGCAAGAGCATGATTTTGGCTATTGTTTGGTTTGCTACCAAAACTTGCCAATCTCTCACATTTGGCTTCCGAAATATGCCAAGCTAGCCACTGTTTGGTTTGCTACCAAAACTTGGCAATCTCTCACAATTAGCTTGCCAAATCCATGGCAAATTTTTTTACCTAACTTTGGCTTCCCAAATACTTGGCATGGCAAATTTTGGCCATAAACCAATCAGTACTTCCATAGTCCATCATTCAAAGGATTCCTCTCTTTTATATGAGACAGACAGTTAACTTGACCCTAGATCTGATTCTTACAACATAGAAGGTTCTAGAAGACTTGACAGGCCAGTAACCAGGCACAGGAAGATTCCACATTACTGCCCACATGCACCAGTCATGAGTGCTAAAGTACATTGGCCAGCAGCAGGCCCATGACATTATGTTTGGCTAAAATCCTAAGACTACATTGTCAACTCTAACTACACAATTATGCAAGCATACTACAGTAACCAGTTAAATAAATCTGACATTGGCCAGCAGCAGGCCCATGACATTATGTTTGGCTAAAATCCTAAGACTACATTGTCAACTCTAACTACACAATTATGCAAGCATACTACAGTAACCAGTTAAATAAATCTGCATACCAACCTCTTCCAAATTCTTAGACCACAGAGACTTTTTCCTCAAACTTTTAACATGCTTGTGTTGGCTTTTCACTTCCTGCTTTAGTATATGCATGTTATCACCTACAAATTAACAGAACCACATTCAAATGACAACAACAAAACACTGCAAACTGTATACTCAATCACTCATCAAACGGCACACAGGCTGAATTGGCAGGTATCACAGATTCATAGGTGCATACCAAAAGAGCAAATGCCAAAAGAAGAGGGGGGAGGGGAGAGGCTAAATGTCATGGCTAAATATAATAAAGGCAATCCACTAAAAAGAATGAAACAGAATATATTACATCAGTAGCATAGGAAGAACTTAAATGGACAAATATTAAGTGACACAAGTAGTAGCAGTAGCTACACTTGTGCTCCATGTTCAAAGATAGAAATAGGTACTGGAAACTCGGAATTATTTTCCCTTGCCTAGATACTATTCTCATTCACAACTCAGGTTCGTGTTAACAAGAAGCAAAAACACATCCAGTCGGTGCTGCTAAGTGTACTTTAAATTTACATCATAATACCAGGAACCCTGAAGAACAATCTTCTATTACTGGATTTTCATTTTATTCAACCTGAGAAGAACAAAATTTGATTATATCCCTTCCTTAAAAGAAGTGATGGACACAAGAAATTTTTTTTTTTTTTTTTTTGGCTGATTTGGACTTGTCAGGTGCAGTTGACTATCAGATGAATCATCTAGCCCTGGATATATATTGATCAAAATACACTAGCTGTGGTTCACCTAACAGCAAATATGGAGACAGTTGACACTAATAGATGACAACATAAGAAAGAGACCTTGACCCTGTTTATGCATGCATGGAACTTTCTAAGTCCAATGGACAAGTTTCATCAATCAAGTTTGTCTCCTACAAAGTTGGTCATGAGAAGACATCCAGAATATTATGTTCAATTCAAATTTCAAACGAAGGTTCCTTTTTCCCCTAATGACCTGAATCCCAAGTGTTTTGTTCAAGATGAACTTTTCTCAAACGATAAAAACGAAACATAAGTCGCACCAACCAAAGTAGGAACGAAGTCGTTTCTTTTTCCATGTAATTCTTACAGATGACTCCATTATATTATCATGCAAAAGAACTGACCTCTTTGCACAACACTTGAACCATCCTCTTCATGCTGTTTACGCTGATAATCTTGTTGAAATCTATCCAGGGCATGCATTTCGTGGTATAGTTCCTAGTTAGAAAGATCATAAAGTTTATAAATTTGGAGAAAAGAAAAGCTGAAAAGAACAGGACTAATAGATGCCAGACCCAGGAGAGTGAGTGAACGACAGCTAAATTTGAATAAAACTATGCTTGTGGCTAAAGGAAGGCGAATATTAAGATCATTAGTTCATTACCACTTCAAGTATAAAACTGATCGAAAGAACATTTTAGTAAGAGACTCAAGAGTGAGCATAACCTTAGTGACATACTAACAATTTGAGATCACTCTCTGACCTCTTTGCCTCTTCATAGGATATGCAATTAATCTTTGAGAAATCTTAACATTGATTGTGCGTTTATGTTTTACTGTTTACAGTCTGCTAAATTATACTCCCTTTGTTCCAAATTATAAGTCGCTTTGACCTTTTTGGTTCATCCATTTTGCTATGTATCTAGATATAATGTTTAGATACATAGCAAAATGGATAAACCAAGAAGTCAAAGCGACTTATAATTTGGAACAGAGGGAATAGTTATTAACCTGATAGACAAATGTCACTACATGGCATTGCTTCCACGATAAATAAATATTACTTACAGCTGTAAACTGAACAGAAGTCACTAATTCCTGCATTACTGATTCTGCCTCTTCTTTCAATTGATGTTGAGGAGTCCGTTCTGATGCCAACCTGAGTTTGATGACATAAAAGCGCTGAGTTAATTTTCCATACCCTAAAACCTTTGGCTCAATAGGTTGCATGTGGGCCAAAGTGAACTTTACTTATCAAAGTAGCGGTCCAAGTTGTGCCACTGAGGATCCTTGCAACGATTTCCAAAGCGAACAACTTCTGTAGAGAACACTTTCAACTCTTCCCTATTGAACCAAACAAAAACTTCAGTGACTACAAGCATATAAAGAACAAGTTGAAGCACATTTTTTCTATATAACCAGGTTGGTGCTACTTAAATAAAATAAATAAATAGTTCAAACATTTGTTGTAGTTTATAAAAAGCATCAGAGATTATTCACTAACCTTTTGTCAGCAGCAGCAATCTTGAGTAACTCATCCATATCTTTGGATATAAGATTCTGAACACCTTCAGAGTGAAGCACCGTTTCTTTTAAATGCTTTATGCTATCTTTTGAAAGGGCGCGCATGAGATTGCAACCTTTGACTATGGTATTGGCAACCTCAAATGCTAAAATAGATATTTTGTTGCCTTTTGTTGTAGTGCCTGATCCAAAACTACTTATATTCAAATTTGTCATACTACTGCCAAGTGTGTCAAGCACTTCCACTGCTTTTCCAAGGCCAGCAGTACTAGCTCTACCCAGAATTGAGCTGACTTCCGAAACCTATTTCAACAAGGAAATAAAACATCAAGCGAGGCATAGGGTCTGGCGATCTCTCTGACCGAGCAGAATTTTTGTAACATTTCATGGACAAATAGTTAAGGGCGAGCATTTCAATATAGCGATGATAAAAGCTCACACATATTTGCATCTTTCCTAGGTTTAGCATATCAATTCATTTTATGAATGGCTGGAAGTCATGAAACTATAGTAGTGTGGTGATCAATAGGAAAAGCTACAAAAACATCTTGGCAAAGTGATAAGGATGCTGGTGAAAACAGCATTTGATTTGAAAAAAAAAAAAGAGGGGCGGGGGGGGGAGACCCCAAGTACAACACACACCCCAAACTCTAAAATGAATTACATTTGCGCCTGGGACATCAAGGAGGCAACCAAAAAGACAACCTACAGAGCTAAAGGAGCAGGGGGGGCTGGGAAGTCAGGAAGGAGATCCCCCTGGCCCCCTCCAAAGCCCACAGCCTACTCTCCTCAAAAGCGAACCCCAAGGCACCCCCACCCACCCCCACCCCCCAAAAAATGGGAGTAGCTCCATCAAAGACACATCTATTGCAATGATTCCACAAGGTCCAAGCTCCTAAGATCACCAAAGAGTTGAAATGTAATGAAGCGCAGTTCTCCTGCGTTTTCGAGAAAAAAAAGCATTGGATTTGAAGGATGTGCGCTCTGTCACTCGCAAGTATGCAGCAGTTCCCACAACAATAACACTCAAAAAGGCCTTTCATATGTTGGTGAATAGCCGAACCCATGCGCTCCTATCCAAGGACAAAATATTTAGGTATACTCCATCCTTACAAGTCCCCTCCCCGCCCCCTATCAAAGGATCCCGCTATGCACCAGTGAGGTCTTTGTTGGAAAGTCCAGACCTTAGTCACCGGGAACGCAGAACGACCCCACGTTCCACGTCCCAGGAACTTCGTTCCGAAACGAGGAACGCGGACGATGCGGGACAATTTACGGTCCCAGCTGGATCGCGATCCAATCATGATCCGGGTCGTTGACGGAGGGGATCAGAGGAGATGGGCAAGCTCCGGCTGTCCGTGTTCAAGTCCGCGGCGGCCGTGCGAGCCCCTTGCCTGCGGCTATGCGAGAGGCAGCGCTATTAGCAGGCGGACACATGAGCTCCGGCCGGCGCCTTCGTGCGTACACGCAGGGAGCCTGGGTGGTGGCGGTTGTTGGCCTTAGCAACAGATGGAGTCATGGAGAACACCGAGTTTCCCACCTCCAGCTCCGATCGGGTCCTGACCCACACGCGTGGCGGCAAAGTGGCTGATGTTCATGGTGCTCTCTAGGTGCTTGATGAATTGACTGCAGTGGCGTTCCTTGTCGTCATTACGGGAACGCCGTCCCAAATTAACATGGAACGTGCTGAAGATGTATACCCCTCTCATTCCATGCTATTGAAAATCAGCGTACCACGTTCCTCGTCCCCGTTCCTTGACCCAGTCACCCGGGAACGCGGTGACTTAGGTCCAGACCATCTCAACTGGTGTTGGACAAGATTTTCTTGAATTGGCAATATCAGTAGACCCTATGTTGAAGTTAAGTGAAATGGCTGCCTTTCCCCATTACCTTAAGCTCTTGGGTCGAATAGGTTAGTATCAGGGCCAAATATCTCGACTCTCAAGTTCAAATCCTGGCGGACGCAATTAAATACTCCTATGAAGTATGAATGAATTGCCCACCTTTCCTCATCAGCATAAGCTTTTGGGCACAATTGGTTAGTAGCTTGGTCCTTTCTTGTGTGACCACAAATCCAAAGCAACATACACATTCATTATAGCAGAGAATAACAAGGGCCTTGCTGCCAAGCACTCAAAGAAGACTTACTAAAATTCACGCAGAGATGTTAGTAGATCATCCACTAGTTCAAGATATCATGAAAGGCTAATGCTACAGAAAAAAGAAACTTCAAAATTCCCATGAGAAAAGTGCACTGATCTCTAAGCAACATTATCAGCAATCTGCAAGTTATAATGCACCAAAGTAAGTACTGAAAACTTGCCTTATTCACCACACCCATCCCCGACTTCTGCGATGGCATCCGTGCCAGTGATGGCACCCCATCCCACGGTGCTGCAGTGGTAGTATCTGCAGAAGCTCCGGCTACTGCAGTTTGCGACATGGATACAGGCAGCGGTGGCGGCACCGGCTGCTGCTGCTGCTGCTGCTGCTGTTGATGTTGTTCTTCTTGCATCCTCTTGGTAGCAGCCTCCCCCGCCACAGCTTTCTTCTCCTCCTTCACCACCAGACGGTCATGGTGGTCGACCACCCTGCCAGGGCCAAGCGTAGTGTCGCTGGGCGACTTGTCCACCGCCGACCCCTTGGAGCAAAAGCCCCCCATTCCGTTGCTCCTCTCGAACCAAACCCTAATCCCCCAGTGCCCACCGGCGGCGGCTCTCACCTCCCACGCACCCAAATACTTCTGATCCCCGCGCCGCCGCCGCCGACCATCCGTACCAGACCTATCCACGCGAAAATGAATCAGCCAAAGGTTCCGACCGCAGTACTAAACTCCCAACCGGTGACGCCGCCCACCTGCGGAAGCCATGAGAATTCGCCCAAGTCATCAGAAATTTCCGCGCAAAGTAGAGATTTCCTCCTAAGAAATGCATTTTTACGGGAAATTGGCGCGAGGAAACACACCTGGTGCGGGTGGATCGGCGAGGCGGGACGGAATCGGGCGCAGAGGTCCTACCCTCTCGGTGGATTTGGGGGGAGTGAGTGAGAGGGAGGACGCGATGGGCAGGCAGGGTGGGTGAGCTCTGCTCTTCCTTTGCCAGAATGGAGAGTGCTCCTACTCTCTACAGAGAGTAGCCGGGCCGGCGTCCACTCTCCCCAGCAGCGGAGCGGAGCTGTTGCGGCAAGGAAGGAGGGTCCAGTCTCCAGTCCACTGCGACTGCAGGCAGGCAGGCTCCACGTCCACGATGACCAACTGCCGCTGCGCTGCTATTGCCACACGCTGCAGGAAGCGCACGGAACACAGGCACAGCAGCGGACGCTCATAACGCGGCGGCCGTGTCGCCGTCCGTCCGTGTGTACGCAGTTATTATTGGTAGAGGTTAGCAATGGCAATTGCAGCAGTCATGCTATCATATTTATTGTGCGTGCTCCATCGGATATTTTTGTTCAGTGCATTAGCATGCTTGCCGTGGATGCAAATGAACTCGGCGAAGTTTCCTTTTTCATTCATGGAGTTGAATTGAAGAAGAGTTAAACCGAGATTGAGCAGGCGCAGATATATGTGTGTTCTTTTTGTGTAGTATTGGTCTTTCTGTGAAACCTTGACTGAAAATATATACCTTAAAACAGTCAAAAGCTATTGCTAGTCGTATTTGATTAGCGTCGTCTAGAGTATATATTATTATATTATAGTACGTACTTAGTTGATGGGTGTTTCCTCGTTAGCATGTCATGTGCAGAGCGATCAGAGCGATGACTTGGATTGTCCAATCGATTTCTTTGACTAGTAGCAAGTAGGTTACTAGCTGATGTGATGGTGGTGTATAAAAAAATATGCAAGCATCTTTTCTACGTATTAATCGTGTGACTTCCAAAATTTGTTTGTACCTCCACGATTATCAACTTCGTACCGAGTACATTATATATAGTATCATCCAGAACCACTACTTGCATGGGTTGTGAAGATTAACCCAGTGCAATTGAACCAAAGCATTTTCTCTATTATCATAAAGCATATATGAACACTTGCATGTGAGTGGTAGGCTGGTATTAGCTAGATTGGAGTGTTGGTGCTACCAAACCTAAACCACCACCATGATGGACTTGCAGCAGAAAACAAGAGAACAACACTCCAGTTAGTATGTGGCCAGGAGCGGCGTAGGATTTGCTAATCTATGGCTTATTAGCCAAAACCAGGCAGGATTTTAAGGCAAGCTACATCGGTCTACGGTCCCTAGTCAACTTGAACACCAACTTTTCTGCTGTCGTGTTCTTGTGTACCAGGTCAGCTCTCACACGCCACTTCCTTTAATTTGTCCCTGTGTAGTGGTACCATAAGGAAAAGCAGGTGAAAGAAGCCCAATTGTTTCTATCTGCTTATCCGTTACGATGATGAACAGCGATGGAATTAACTTGTCATGCAATACAAAAGATTTACTTCTCTATCAAGTGCTCTGGACTCTCGTGGCTCGGTATGGTTGTCGCCTTCTCGGCATAAAAGCACTGCCAGTAGAAGTTTCCTGCAAACGCCGACAATTTGCTTTTCTTCGTTTACCTCTTCTGTACGTATGAATTTTATCTTTTTTTTTTCTTCTAATTACACGGAATAGATCCACAAATACATATATGTACACACTTTTTTTTTTGAACATGCACATACAAACCCGATCACTATGAGAGAGCGTCTTCGAAACACTGATGAGCGCCGGCCGGCCGAAAAATCTGAAATCCAAAGGTTACTAATTCTATTCTATTTGGAAATAGGAACTTGTTTGCCGAATCACCTGTTACACATTGAAACTTTCTTTCCTAGCGTGATAACGAGATGAGATCTCGGAGGTAGACTCCGCAGTCTGCATAGCCAACTAGCTACTTTGTGGAGAAAAGATCGAGAAAAAAGGACAAAAAGATTCATCTTTTGAATTGAATGGATGAGATGAAATTACAGTGATCTGAACACTCGCGTGGTCATCGATTCTTCCAAACTTTGGATTGAAGCCTTCCGTTTGTCGCTGCTTCTGAAAGTGATGCATCTTGACGAATCTGGGCAACAAAGTCACAAATTGTAGCTGTCTTTCTTTCTGCCGAAGTGCCATGGACCTCACAGATAGTCTCACTCAGTTCGGTGAAAAGTAAAGTTCACTGAGCTGTTAGTTTGGACGCGACACAACTTGTATTAATTTCTCAATGGGGTTTATACCATTAAATTCGGTTGGCATCAGCAAAATTTCACCTTTGATTAAACCCTTCGTCTGAAACAAAGAGTTTCACTATGGTGAAACCTTTTGGCCAGTCTTCAGTCAGTTCAGTCCGCGTAAACCCCATTGTCAGGACAAATAGAGTTTCATCATGCAACATCTTAAACCATGCAATGAGAGAGAGGTTCTGACACATGAAACTGTGCAAATAAAACTTTTGATTTAAGGAAGTATCGTCACTTTCAGCAAAGTTTCCTCACCGGGAATGCCTCTATATTGAATCTTACCTTAATTTCCAAACGAACCAGGGTTTGGTTGGCATAAACGATTATATTCTTCGTCTGAAACAAAGATATATAATAGCGCATGGCCAGTCTTCAGTCAGTTCAGTGCCATGGATTTATTCTTAGCGTATTCTTTTGTCAGGTACACAAATACATGCACATCTACATCTACTTTTGGTTAAGTTCTGACACATGACGAAATAAACAAGATTTAAGGTGTATCATCACTAAGCACGTGCCTCAGGGAAAGCCTGTGCTGAATCTTGGACGTACCCACCCTGCCATAATTAATAAACCCACAAACATCCTACTAATAATAATCTCCTACTAGTAGGGAATTGAAGTGTTGTTTCCTCAGTGGTAAATCTATCCAGAATCTAGAATCCTTCGTTGTCGTGACAGAGACAGTACACAAGGGTGTTTCCGCTCAAGATGTTAATCCCTGCACTGCAGAAGGCTGTTTCATTCCCAGATGGAGGTAGTAGCTCCTGTCCATGTCTCATAGAAATGAACAAAATGCAAAAGAAAACCAAATCAACGGCAGACCAAGCGGACAGGCCATATTCTTCCTTGGACCAATGATGGCAACCGGCTGCTAAACCAGCGACACATTTCTTGCGAGAACAGCCAACCCCTTTGAAGCGGTCAGGTCAGGCTTTGAATCGGTCAGGCGCCTCGCGGAATCGCTGTCGCTGCACAGCGCAGCGCTTGCCATGCGTCAAAAGCCAACACGGCACACGACCGCGCCGCGCGCGCGCACGGCCCATCGGCATCGGATTATTGTTGGTTTCCGTGGGCACGACCGAGTCCAAAGAGAATAGGACAGGGAGCGATGGGTGATGGGTCGTGGCGGTTCGCGGTCGTGGCGTACGTCGTCTTGCCGCGCGCGCGATTTCACGGGCTTCCTTCGGCTTTCATCGATCGGTAGCTCACTGGTGGTACGTAGAAATTTGAGATATGGTCTGTTAGGCATACGTTTTTTTCGGTAGCTTAGATAATGGATGATATATCCGATTTCATCTATCAATAGATAGAATCAGACCAATTATTACGAGCAAAGTTCAGACTCCACTCATGCCGCAACCGAACAACCAGGGGGCCAATATTCGAGTGAACAAAGAACAAAATACGGTTTGATCTAAATGTGACCAATAAATCTTGTAGATAACCATCCTCTGGAACTAAAGAAATGCAGCGCCGATGTTTCAAAGTGTTGCCCAGCTTTCACTGGCTGTTAACGTTGATCCTCAGCCTGCTGAAGATTTACCCACTGACGAAGCCAATGCGTTGCCCTGAATAGAACCTACAAGAAAGATTTTGGTCGACATTTATCAAAAACCAAAGATTTTGGTTGACATTTATCAAAAACCACCTCATTCATTCCTTGTTAGCCAAACTGCCAAAGGATTAGCCAAACTGTCCGTCAGGCATACGTGTCGGGCTCCTGTCGACATCTGGCTGGCGGGGCGAGCGAACGAGTGATCGGCATCGCGTCGCCGGTACGGTGTGGGCGTGGGCGGCGCGGCGGATGCTGGGTGCGCGGCGGATGGAAACAGGACCCATGGGAGACCGCGCGGCGGCTGTTTCTACTGCGTCAGGGCGTGGGGTGCCCGTGCAAGCCGGACCTGGACTCTACTCGCCGCCGAGGGGCGGTTGGCGTGTCTGCAGGCTGGTCAAGCCGCCTGCTCGCGCACTTGCAGACGGAGCCACGAACCAAGGATCACTGCATGTGGAGTAGGTATGGTGGTGTGGTACACGAATGACGGAGGAATGGCGCCACGACCGCGCATGCACTGCAATCTCGAATCAGACGGCTCCAATAGCTGACAGTCTCCTGTAGTACTGGCCATAGAACCAGAAAACGACGAGACGAGACGACGCTTCTCTTCTCTCCTATCGGTGGTCACTTCACGCCTGCCTGCTGCCGTGCACGCGCCAGTCCCCGGTCCTCGAGTCGCCAACAACTTTACGCCGCCCGGGGAAATTCGTGGCCCGGCCGGACCGGCAGACAGGGCACGCCATTCGTTTTCCATGCATGGACGTACTCCTTTTTTTAAAAAAAATCCGGGAACGAATTGTTCCGGCTTTGATATTAACAAGTAGAAGAGAATTGACCCAGTTTATGAGGGAAACCGGGCCTAAAAACCAACGCGATACAACAAAGAGAACGACAACCCAAGAAAAAAGAAGTCCGGAGCACCAAGGCCAAGAGAGTCATCGTTGCACAAAGACAAGCCTAAAAGCAAGCGTAAGCCGACTTCCGCCATGGCCTCACTCACAAATCCTAGCCGCGTCGATACCACAGCGGCGCCTTCAGAAAGGTGACGGCGTTCAAAGCGCCGCCGTCGCTCGTCCCGCGCGGACCGGGTTCTCACCGTGGAAGAGCTAGGGGTGCGACGCCCCCAACGGGAAGAACGGCGCCCGCAGGCGTCGCCGTCGCTAGGCTTTCGCCCCAAGATTCCCCAGCTCGGGCGTCGGCCGAGATTCGGACCAAGCTTGACACCACCGTCGTCGTTGCGGTCGTCTGCGGGAACCTCGCCAAAGGGGCATCGACGCGCCGGCCGCCAGCGACGCAGAGCTAATTAGCCACCCCCATTGGCAAGGCGACAAACCGAAGAACCAGCACGCGCGTCCACTTGCCGCGCACCAATGCCGATGCCTTCATCTTGACCGCAGGCACCGCGAGCAACGTCGCAGCAGCCATGGCTACTGCTGCAGCCAAGGCCATCGGGGGAGGGACGGCATAAGAGAGGAGCCGACCCTCAACGCCGCGACGAGCCCGAGCCACCACAGCGAGACGCCACCGCCACCGCGGCATCGCCGGGCACCACCGCGCCGCCCCAGCGGCAAGGCGGACCTGCCCACCCAGACACCAGATCGGGCGTCGCGGCCCTGGGACCTCGCCATCCACAAGGAGGAGCTTGCACGGCGAAGATGGTCACTCTGCCGACGTTGGGCGCCGCCCCAAGCCCAAGGAGGCCCGGGCGGCGCCCTGGTGCGGAGGCCCGGCCAGGTCGTCGGACGCTCCGACCTCGGCCAGCCGCGCCGCCCCTCCATGCCGGCCATCGGCGCCGCCCCCCGACCCGGCGCCGCCGGATCCGCCCGCCCAGGTCGCGTGGGGCGGATCGGCGGCGTCGTCGAATGGATGTCGGGGAGGGTGAAGAAATCGCCGCCCGCCGTCATTCCCGGCGCCGGCACGGGCTCCCAAAGGCACCGCCGCGCCCCGGCCGGGCGACCTCGCGTGCCCCACACCGCCGCCTGGCGGCGGCGGCGCCTGGCGGCTGCGGCACCCTGCGGCAAGACCGTTGGAAGGAAGCGCCCGCCGCCGCCATCCCGGCCCGGCCGCGCGGCATTTGCCGGCGGCCAGCTCCGGCGGCGGTGCGGGCGGGGAAGGGGAGGGGAGGGAGGCGGGTGCGGCGGCTAGGGTTCCGCCCGGCCGCCCTTGTGGAGGGCGACGCGGGGGGGCAATGGGTGGCCCTGTTAGGTCGCGTTAACTAGATGATTCATGCTATTGGAATGCCGGTGCATGGACGTACTCCTACTTTTTGAATAAATCATGCATGGGCATTCAAGTACTTGGAAGATGGAACCGAATTCCGGCGGCGGCGACCAGCCAGAGCAGTTCACTGGAAAAACAATATTGGTTCGTGGGCGACCCTCGGATTGCTTTCGTCTCCATGTCGTCTCTCCGTCGTTTAGGGGACGGTCAGGCGACACAACGTGTGTTTTGGGGTGGCAACACGATCCAAAAAAAAGAGAGTTTTACTACGGTACTCACAAATAATTGTGAACCGTCCATCTAGGTGGCTATAATTAGATATTACCTCTTAAAAGGTAATAGGAGAAATTTTTTTGTATTATCTTCTAGAAATAGAAAGTAATCAAATCTAACATGCATGCAAACATGGGACCGGGATTAAACATGTGACCGTGGATTTGTATTGGATGATTCCACATGTAACATTATTTCATCAATTAATCTACGTGGAGTTGTAACCTATCTCATCGTTAGATCAAAGTACATAATCCTGTAATGCACCAAGATTAATACATGTTCCTTCTCAAAAAAAAAAAAAAAAAAAAAACGTTAGAAGTACATAAACATTAGTTGCACTTGTACACAAGTGTTACTTGTGTATTTTTACTACAACGTGACAAACAGAGAGGTGCATTTTAGTTATTTATTTTAAATTAATCTATGTTGGCATTTAAATTAATTATTTATTTTTACATGACATGTTCATGTATATGATGTACCACTACAGCTATAATACTTTGTCAGGTCACCCATGGTGCTACTGCTAGCCGCCATTTGCCTTGGCGTTCCACCTGCATGTCGATGTTGCATGTTGGTGCACTCCATCTATTTCTATGGCAACAAACAAATTATTTTTGGATAGTTGATATCTTATATACATTTGTTTAGTTTGTTACCTCTTTTGCTTTATTTTATAAAACATTTTAACGAATTCATAATTGTTTAATTGTTATATGCACCTCAAAAATCAAGGGCTGAGATTTGTTTAAGATCTTACCTCCTCTGAAGTAAATGGTGTACCTAAGCCCTACGCAAATATAGTGTGTACATGTAGCTGTTTTTTTTTTCCTTCTTATTATTGTCGATTTAATTTTTTTACTTGAAAATATTATAACTTTGTTTCTTTGTTTGATTGTATTGGTTCTCTATCTGTGAAACCTGTTAGTATCCATTGACACGAAATTAATATAGTCATCATCGATAGATGGATCCATTGCCACGAATTTGATACAGTTATTAACGATTAAGTTCTTAGCTTCAAGTAACCCATTAATGTCTCTCTCATCTTTTTTCTAACACCACATCTCAGCTGAGCAATTCCTACTAATGCCAAATTAGGGCATGTAGCTAGCCTTCGTTTAAGCTTCGTTCATCAATAAAGCTAATGTCACTACTACAAGATTGATTTTACGTGGTGTTCGATTTTATTTTCCGTGGCGGGCATTTAAGAAACCGCCACGGAAAATAAATGGCTGGCACCCCCTCCGGCCGGGGAAAAACGCCCGCGGTTAATCGATTAACCGTGGCCGGACATTGTAAAAAGTCCGCCACGGTTAATCCCTATTTTCCGTGGCGGGCATTGTTAAAAACCGCCATGGCGGTTAATCGATTAACCGTGGCGGTTTTTAAAGTCCGCCAATGCCCGCCACGGAAAAATCGCGGGCCGAAATATATATACCAACACTTCACTTCTCTCCCTCACCTCTCCCTTCCGGTTTGGGAAGAGCCTCACACAAAAATCGACGCCCATCCCCTCCCCTTTATTGATGAACCCCACTCTGGTTAAGCTTCCTGTTGTGGTGTGGCAACATTGATTGGGTTGGTGGCTCCTTCTGTAACACCCTGGTGTGTTAATTACTAGCTAAGCGGCCCCGTATTAGTTCATGATCGTGAACTTCTGTCAATTTTGGAGCAAAAGCAAGTTTTTATGTTTATATCGGAGCCTAGTTAAGGACATAAGTGATTAGTGGGGAAACTATGATTTCTCATGCTCCGCACCTCAATTCATATGTGCCCTAGCTAGTGGTTAAGTTTCGCAAAAAATCGAATCAAAAAGTCACATGAAATGATAAGTCATGCCATTATTTATATAGTGCTTGCTGTGGCTCTATAATGTAACTGGAACAGGTGAAGTCAACCAACCCTTGCCACAGTACTCAAATGACTCTAAATGAACTCCTTAACAAAAGTCATGAAAGGTTCATGTTGAGTTTTTACCTCGAAAATGCCCCGATTGGCTCAAAACCCTAGTTCGGAAGTTTATCAAGTTAATGCGTTGACCGAAGTGGAACTATATTTTCTGAGCAAGCTATGAAGTTTGACCTTTAAGTGAAATGGAGATTTTGAGGAGTACAACAAAAGTTATTTATGGGTCAAGTCATGCTTTGGCTCCTAAGTGTCTCAAATACAACCCTCAAGCTGAAAGAAAAGGTTAAACTCAGGACTTGGAATTTTTCTAAGTCTGGAATCAGCATCCGACAGGATCGACATCTAGCTCGAGATTTTTTTATAAGCAACTTGAGTTGGACCAAAATAGAGATTGGAGTCTATGGTTTGAAGAACAACATATCAAAAGGGGATCAGTCGGCGTTGATTTGACAAGGTTTTGACAACAGTTTTTAATCATTTTTAAGCATTGACAATGCCATCTTTGGAGATAATTATCTCTTAATCCAAGCAGCTAATGACCATGGGCCCTTGATGAAAATTGTAGATGGAACTCTTCCTCTTCCCATCTCCAGATTCAAAAATGACATCTAAGTCGGCATTTGTCCGCATCATGTGTTCGGGATAATGCCTCAAAGGGCGACGCCATGGCGCCTGGCGGATCCACGTTCCCCATCCTCCTATTGCGCCGCCGGGGGTCTTGCGGTCGGGTTGGAGGGTTGAGGACGAGCCCTCAACTCGCTCTCCAAGCCCTCCGCTCTCTCCTCTCTCGCCCTCGTCCATGCCCGCGCGCATCCCCATCCATCTCGCCGCCAGCGGCGGCCTCACCCCTATTTTTCCGTCCTTGCACCATCTCCGTGCTCCCTCTCGGGGCTGCCGGAGCTTGGTTGGCCCACGATCCGCGCGTCGCACGGCCGGCCGCCGCCGCCTGTGGCCAGGCCGACGTGGCCCAGTCCGGGTCGGGGCGAGCCGTCCTGCGGGCGCGCCCCTGTTTGGGCGCCCGTGGCCGGGAAGCCGGATGCACCGCCGCCGACGGCCGCTTTTTCTTTATTATTTTTTATTTTATTTTGTACCATGGCGGACATTGTAAGAAGTCCAGTGCCAAGCCAAGCCTGGGCAGGCCGCAGCTGGGCCGGCCTGTTTTCTACTGGGCCGCGCCTGTGCGCTCGTGCCTGGGCCGCACTGTTGGGCCGAGCGGCTTTAGAAGACCGCCACGGTTAATCCAAATTTTAATTGAAAAATGCATATTTTCCGTGGCGGGCATTGTTAAAAGTCCGCCTTTATTTATTTAATTAGATTAACTTCGTGACCCTAGCTGCGTGGCGGTTTTAATGTCCAAGCCACGGAAAATAAAAAGTCCGCCCATCGGAAAATCATTTATGTAGTAGTGTGTATAAGTCTTTTGTAGATTTTTTTTCTCGAATACACAAAATGCTTGCGCATCTTTTGCATTAAGATCGAGAAATATTTAAGGTTACAACAACGTGCAAAAAATAACGCACTAGGGATACTGTTATTACTCGCTAATAACTACGTAGTCATCATAGGCGATCAGACGCTGCGGCTTGCACAACACCCCGCCTCAGTCTCTCTCCCAGTAGGTTTGGGAAGAGCTCTCGCATTGCCTCTTTATGCGAGGGGCTGGGGGTCATCAAGGAAGACTTTGTCGTAGGCATCCTTGCCGATGTGGAAGGCATAGTCTGTTTATTGATGAACCCCATCCGCTGCATCACCAGCACCTCCCCCACTTCGAAACTGGAGCGCGCGAGAGTGGTTAAGCAGCGACCCTTCCTGTTGTGGTGTGGCAACATTGATTGGGTTGGTGGCTCCTTCACACTCGGCTGCGACAGCAATAGTGAAGGTGCCTTACGCAAGATCTTATTGGTGAACCACTTCAACCTTTTGCCGAAGGAGTCGACAAATCGTGGGGAGGCGGCCCCGGTCATGCCTATAGGGGTAGCGATTGAACTTCGCGCGTACGCCTCAACATCCATGGTGTCATGCTGACATCCCGGAGGGGTGAGCCTTATAGGCACACCTTGGCATCAATGACGTCGTGTTGTGCACCCGCAGGTGGCGTGGCGTGTGGTTGCCCTTGCAAAGGTGACAACAGAGGCGAGACCACTGTCCATTGTGCGGCCTTCTCCAGCGAGTGGTTGTCCACCACCGATGGTTTACGCCCTGTTTGGTTTCAAATAAGTCACCAAAAACTAAAATAAGTGACTTATTTAACAAACACCACCAATTTATAAGCAGGGTGACTTATAAGTAATATAAGTTGGTTTACCCCTACTTAAAACTTATAAGTCACCATTTTCCCTAACTTATAAGTCATTTATAACCAAACAACTATGACTTATAAGTCCATGATTTTAAGTCACTTGACTTATAAATCACATGCTTATTTATAACTAAACAGGGTCTTAACTTCTTGAGACTATCGTAGCAGGCAGACACCCTGGTGCTTGCTCTTCCGCCGACCGATTCACGACGAACGATGCAGCAAACTCCTCCAACATTGGATCGATCCACACAATAGGCCCCGCGTTCGCGTACACCTCCAACACCAACGATCAGGCTCGGAGAAGAAACAAGCCGGATTGGTTCAAGTCTCTCACAAATTGTTTAGTTTATTGACCCTCTTCTAAATTCAAATTTTAGGATCACCTTGTTCATTTTTTATTGGGGACATATTTGACGCGGAACGTACTTTTCTATTTAAACATGAATCTCATAATTGTATTAGGCGTAGACATTTTGATTTAATTTTAAAAGGTTAGTTCATCATAAAAAATCCAATTGTGTATTGCCGTTCTCCTTTTTTCCTATCAATCTCACTAGTTTTTTCCTTGATTAATCTTATATTTTTAGACCTCAACAAACGAAGTTAATCTCATAATTGTATTCGATATATGGACTCTTTTGCTTAATAAACCATTAGATTATTATAAAATACAGTGGTGTAGTTTTTTTTATAGTTAATTAAAATACACATTTACAGGGTTGACAGTTAAAGGTCTATACATGGCACAATGGCTTTGGAAGTTGAAGACTGGGCTCCAGGAAAGGTAGACTTATTAAGCACATTTGGCTCAAAAGCAGAATCCCAGGATCTCTGGAGACCCTTTGGCAGAGAAAGCTCACGCACATAAGGTGGTTTCAATGCAGGGATCACATGCTCTTCAGGAATTTGCTCTGATTCTCCGTGCAGCTTACCCTTCTCACACGCTGCCTTAGCTCCCTTAACCAAAGAATCCCAACAATCTTTTCTTCTCAGCTCTAACATGATGAGTATTAGAAATTTTCTCATAGGTTCTCATGCAATGGACCTTGGACAGAATATCTTTATATTTAGGTGCCTCCTCTTTCAACTTTAATAGTTCATTTTCTGAAAGCACCTGAATGGAACACGAGCTTTCATGAATGAAATGCACAGTGAGCAGATGAGAACACATACAAAACAGTGTGTGATTTACCTCATGATAATCGTCTTCTTCAGGGCAACATACTGTACCTCATGAAACCTTCAGAGCTGTTGCAAGCTTCAGCACCCCAATCCTCACAATTAATGTCAGATACCTCCTTAAAGCACCCAATAGCATGGGCCAGGAATTCAAAATGCTTCTTGTAAACGGCATTACAATCAAACAAGGCAGATGCCGTCGCAGCAATTTGCTTATTGACCTGAAATACAAAGGGCAATGCTTCATAACTAAGAGAAAAATGTAAAGGCAAGTTTTTTCCATGAAAACTTAAATCCCAAACTTTGGTCTGTCAAAAATAAATAATCATTTAAGCTATTGTATAAGTGCACAACATATAAGCTATTGTATAATGTAACACTAAATGGCAGGGAGCTATAAAGCAGAAAGCATGGCAACTCCAACCATTGAACTCACCATCTCTGGTTTGGCATCAAATCCATAATGGTTCAGGAACATTTTTAGTTCTTGGCTCATTGGGAAGCGGTCATCTTTAGCCACCTCTGCCTTTTCTTTAGGCACTAGCTTGTGCATTAGATGCTGTATGCCCCACATTATCTCCATCACAATTGGTCGCCCCACTCTTGAAAAATCAGCGGCACCCATTTCCCATTTCCATCTTTTATTCTCCCCTTCATCAGGAGCTCTCTATGCCCATCTGCCATCCTTCGCTACCTGAGCTCCCAAAAATTCCTTGGCCGCCAACCTCGACAAGGGACCACCTGCAGCCGGTTTCTAAGATTACTTCTCTCAATAGTGTCGACTTTTAGCAATAACCCATAATATGATTAGGCTCATGACAACTTCACATGATCTTGAATGTGTATGAGACTAGCTCTTGATTAAGAGAGTTTCTCTCTCCTATCAAAATACAAAATACGTTTGCGCTGCCCTACCTGGTAATATGTAGTACTTATGAAGACAACGACCTTTGCAGCCTTGCTATTTGAACCAGCTACAATTTCTGCAAGAGTGAAGCACTGAACCTGCAAAATAAGAGAAGGCACGATCGGCAATGCCAACATAGGCACTACCACAGCGCAATTGCACCAGCCACCAGGCAATTGAGCCGGGAGCGGCGGAGCAGAAAGTCATCTGATGCCACCCCAAATTTACCAAGCAGTGCAACAATCATCTGTATAAACAGATTTCTTGAATAAGATGAACTTTCAAACTTGAGATAAAAAAAAAAAAAAAAAATCAAACGACTTAGCATTTGGGATGGAGAAAATAGTACCGAAAGCAGCTCGATCAATATTTTTACAGGCAAACAGAAAGCAGTTCGATCAACATTTACAGCCAACAAAGTTGGATACCACTAGTATAATACATTGTACACCAACACTATATAAAAGCCTAAATTTCTATATAATCTTTACACATTTACAGGGTTGACAGTGGTCTATATATTTTACAATCGAGATACATTGTTGAACCGCACTAATTCAGGTTGTGGGCAGAAATTAATAACGCATATGGGATGTTAGCCCCCTTAAGTGGAGAGGAAGGAAGACATTGTTCTCCTGAAATCAAACGACTTTAGAGCTGATTCTGGTAATGGGCTGCTTCCGGGCACCCACAAACCACCTCTGTGTGGCAGCACAATCGGTTTGTGTATACTCTTATCACCATCAGTCGTCTCTGCTGTAGGAGATTCCTTCTTTTTCTTCACAAACTCAAAGAACTCCGCAACTTGACGAGCATATCTTCAAGGAAAATATAGAAGTAATTGAGTGTAGGATTTTAAAAGCACATGGAGTGTTCAGATAAAGATGCATCAAGTAAATCAAGATAAAGAGAAGTTTGTCAGACCCCAGCATGGGTTCATTCCACACAAGACTTGGTCTTGGAAAAAAAACTCAAATTAATAAATGGAGCAACTATATGTACAGCAGCATTTCAAAGACTTCCAGATTGTTGCCAAAAAAGGAAATAGAGTTGCCAAAAAAAAAAAAAAAGACTTCCAGATTGTTTATGAAGTGAGTCACAGAATTATAAACGTTCATTTATTCATGGTCTAGAAAAGAAACCACACAGGCACACCGCACACCAAGCCTTCCATCAATTAGTTGTTAGTAAAACTTTAGCAGGCAGGATGCTAAGAAGGAAGAGTTTGCAAGTCGTCATTCGTGGTCAAAGGGAACTGGTTGTATAACTCTATCCAAACCCCCCACCCACCCCACCACCACCCCACCCCCTCGCATGCGCTAGTGCGTCATTCGTGTCACGTCGTTGTAACCTTTACTATTTTCGTCTTAATACAAAAGATGAGCAAGCCTTTTGCATATTCAAGAAAAAAAAAAGATGGTCAAGGAACAGGAGCCACAAAATAAACTACATTTATAACGTCACATAAGAACTTGTTGAATGTATTAAAGAAAATTCTCTTGTGGAAACATTAAAGCCAAACCTAACCCCAAAAGATATCCAAAAAAACGATGACCTTATAATTTACCAATGTCATGTCATATACAGACAGCTATTCATCTTACTCGTATTATGGGCTGGGCCGGCTGGCTGTTAAGCAAGCTATTTCGTTTGTAGTATTAAAGAGTAAGTATTTTATGTTTGAATGTGTATACCATCCAATTACCTAAGATCAAGCACTAAGAATGCAAAAAATCTATGTTATACTTAGACGATCGGAACCAGATCAAAGTAAGATCTACGGAACAAAATCCTACTAATAACGCTGTGTTCCCTAAGGCAAGAGCAGGGCCTGCCTGCAGCAAGAACATTTTGGGTCACGGCTGAACATTGACGCATGGGATTGTGAGGAGGATGCAGGCATGCAGTAACGCCGGCATAATCGTTCGCACGGGGGATCCGGCTTTATTTTCTCAGATGGTGTGATTTAGCCAGGTGGTAAACTATCAGCCAACTCCATTCTCTCACCTCTTGTCTCTCTCCACCTACGATTTTGATGACGTGGACATCCATATAGCCTGCCTAAGTGGCCTTATTATACTTGCTCTTAGGGCAACGTCAATATCTATAGCCTGACTGCAGCTTAAGGTGGTCCCCAATAAATAGGCAATAGTTATTGCATCTGACACAATATATATGGTTCAATTGGATCTTAAGCGGGTCACATGCTATAATTTAAAAACGCACGATTTTCCAATCAACCCCAGCCAATGCACACCGTCGTCCCTTTCATCTTCCGTCTATTGGCCACGCTCGTTTCCCTCCATGGCTATTGGCTAGTTCCCATTCCTCTCTGCACAGCAGTGCAGTGTGCAAGTAGCTATTCTTAGCTGGAATCAGAGCCATTGATCTTCACAGCCATTGATCTTCACAGCCTCCCACAGTCCCACTAGTTCCTGCTCTTCCTACCACACCTGTGCCCAGGCCTCGTGGAGCCTGAAGGTCATAACCTGACTTTGGAAGCATGAGGAGCTTGTGGTGGCCGAGCATCTAGCAGAGGCAATCCTCCCTGATATGCTGTTAGGCAACCCTTTCCAGAGTTCCTCTGCCCCATCTCACCAAATCAAGCTCTCATTCAGACTCCAGAGTCCTCACTTGAGCTCGCAGTGGCGCATGGGATCAGATCTGGCGAGGTCGCCACCAACACCAACTGCCGTACATGAGATGGGATGGAAGCGAGAGAAGAAATTATTTTGTATTCCCTATGTTCGAGCTGTAAGATTACAGTGCAGTGGACCTTAAAGTTTTTGTTTCCCTTACAGTGCATTTCTACAATGTTTAATGCCTAGGAACAGTGCTGCATTTATTGCTTTAAATTAGCTTTTGCAGGAAATTGTGGATGCCCTTAGACAATGCTCCAGCTACAATGACTGGTTAACAGTAATGGAAAATGAATAGAACATTAGCACTTATGAAGTATCAACTTACTGCTGTTTGGCTTCAATGTCCTTGTTAAAATCAATGTCATGTTCGCAGTCCAGGACAAGAGCAGGAACCTATCGAGAAAGAGCATCAGCGCCCCATGAGACCAAGTATCTCCTTACTAGATCATTATAGAAACATGAAAAGAATAGGAGAAAGTTACCTTCTGAATACTTGAATGCATGTGATCTCCTTCCAAGTAGAATACCCTATCTCGTATATCTGCAGGCAGGGAGCCCTCCATATGAACTGGAAGCTGACTGACAGACAACACACCAGAACCTGCTCCCTTGGATGGAAGTAACCAGCTCTCATGTTTCTCATGCAAACCTCGAAGGTAATCAACAGTAACACCACCCTCCTCTGATCTTTTTCGCATCATCATTCTTTTGTGGCAAGTATCAGGGCTAGCTCTTAGATAAATAAAAGCATCAGGGATAAGACCTGGGAGTGATGACACAACTGGGTCAAACCAAGAGTCATAAATGCTGATCTCCATCTCATTCATCCAGTTTGCTTCATGCACGGCACGAACAAAAACCTGAAAATATTAAAAAAAAATCATTCCTTAAATTAGGAAGAGAAAATCACAAAACAAATAGACCAAAAGGTAAAATTCAAATTTCATTAAAGCAGTTAACCTGTCATCAGGCTAGTTTATACAAAAAAATTAGACCTACCATTCGATCACTGAAAACGCTTCTTTCCATCAGCCGAAGAGGTTTTATTCCACACGCAGATTCCTTCTCTTGCATGACCCTTGTCACAAATACATAATTTTGGAAGGTATATGCATACCTCTGTGGCTCCGCATAGAAAGCATCAAGTATATTGAAGTGCTCAGGGCCAACATCCTGCCACTTATCAATAGGTTCAGGTACAATTTCTACAAGGTCGCGTAGTTCGATAGTTTCATTGGCTATTCTTTGAAGGAAGGTAGTTTTCCCAACACTGATATTCCCTTCTACACAAAAGGTCAGCCTCCTATTTTTAGGAAGCTTTGATGTATCAGTGCCTTTCAGTTCTTCATCAACACTCTCTTTAATGAACAAAGTTATACTCTCAGCATGGTTCTTGTGAATGATGCCAACTGAATTTTGCAAGAACTCAACCATCTTCTCGTTAGACTTGCCAAAGAACTGCAAAATACTCACCAAATGTTAGCACTTAGCACGAATTGCATTAACCTGATATTAAATGAACATCATTGAGACATTCAGTAAATAGGATCCAGAATAGTCACACAAAGTAAACCACATCAGTAAATAGGATCCAGAACAGCAGGTTTAACAAAATAAACCAAGAGCAAAAGATAGGCCACAAAGTAAACCACAAAAGTAATTTGTACTTGCTGTTTTCCCAAAATTCCCATACAAATTTCACGACTACAATTAGTCAGATTTAGAAAGTTGCACCAATGAGAAAGTACAATTCTAACATAACAGCCTGTAATGATTTTGACAGAAAAAATAAGGACACAAGAAATTAGAACATTGTAGTTTATCTCATACGTATACATTAAACATGGGAACAGCTGGTTGGAAGAAAAAACAGCATTTAAACCATGACAATATGGGGAAATATAAATATAGCGTGAGCGGTGAGCCACATGAAATCAGTTTATCCTGTAATTGCTGACGGTGTTGAAGGCTGGCTTTGAAGCTAAAAGTAAATTGGGAGATATAATCAGGACGTGATGTAAACTTCTGCAGACCATATAAGAGTATACTAGTTCATGATCCCTTGCAGTCTTTTTTTTTAAAAAAGGCAATACGGTAGTAATTTAACATAATCCGTATTCCAGAAAACAGAGCACAAGAATAGCTCAACGCACACCTTATCCCTGTAGAACTGCTTGAGTTGCGCCACGTCATCGAATCCCTTGTCCACGAGCTTCCTCAGGTTCCGTGGCCCGACTCCGGGAATGGCAAGCAGCTCCACACTTCCCACCAGCGCATCACTCCGACCTCTCTGCTTCCTCTCCGGCGCCGCGCGACCCTGCCCGCCACCCTTCTCCCCCTCCTCCGTATCGCCCCCGCGCCTGGCCGCCTCGGCGGAGCAGAGTCCCCGCCTCCCCAAGCGTCACAGCGCAGCCACGGCGGCGCGCGGATGCGGCCAGTGTTTGCGCCGGGGCACGTGGGTACGAACGGGGACGGGCTACCAGCCAGGCGCAGCGTGGCCATGCGTGGGGAGGAGAGCAACAGGGGGCCGCGGCGTCGAGGAAGGAGGCGGCACGTGGGAGGAGCTTGTGCATCGCTGGATGCGGGGCTCATCAATGGAGCTTCAGCTCCGGTTGAGGCCGCCGGGCCGGCCCACGCGGGTGCTGCAGAGACGGCTGACTCGGGGTTAGGGTTTTGGGGATGTCATCCGTCCCGCCATGAGTCAGGTAAAATCCGGTTGTTGTTGCTGCCTTGTGAGCAGGAGTGGGGAGGGGAATGACGAAGTGGCGCACGAGTGGTCTACGGGGCCAACGTGAGTCGTGGTCCACGAGAAAACGAATCGCTTAGACGAGACAGACAGCCCGGCGCGTCTGTTCTCGCCGCCCTGGCTTCGGCCCTGCGCCCGGTGCATGGACTGCAACAACGATGGCAGATGAGGCGGTGGTCCTGTAGTCGAGTTTTTTTTTTTTTTCGAGATGGTAAATCTGTCAGTTTTGGACAAACTGTAATACTGAGGAACGCATGCCAGGCCAATAGAACAGAGGCTTCAATTTCTGAAATGTCGCTGCGCCCCTGAATGTCCACCAACAGGCTATCATGCAAAGCCCGAAGGATCTGCTGCTGCAATAACTTGTTAGATCCCAGCTAGACTTGGTTCTTGTAAAAAAATTAGGAGGATTCTCCGCGCTTTGCCTCAGGTATGAAGAAGAATATAAATATGTTAGAATGTTAATCACTAAGAACTAAAATAGAAAACAACAAATAATCCAAACTTTACCGATGAACTGAATATCTCATTGCATGTCAATCACAGTAAAATAATAAATAGTGTGTCAGAAAAATAACTCTGAGCTCATATCTTCTCGCGATCGAAAGGATTTCATCGAGTAGGATTCTTGGGAAGCATAACCAAGTCAAGATGATATGGATCGCCCCTTCTTCTTGCGCCTTCCTTTTTTTTTATTTTTCTATGTTTTTTTTTTTTTTTAATTTTTTTTTTTCTCTATTTTTATTTTTATTTTATTTCTTTCTTTGTTCGTTTTTTTTCTTTTCTCTTTAAATCGAAATACATTGGTGTTGTCTCGTAAAGTGATCCCATATAGTGACACGTAATTTAAGACGATTTAATAGACTATACGTATATTGGTTAGTAACATATAATTCCTTAATTTATGGGTAGAGAAAAAAATAGGATTGTGAGGTGCATGACAATAACAACTCATACAATGATATAGTAGTTGTCTTGTCTCATACTCCTAAATTTTAGCTCATGAGACGGTTGTTTCGCGAAGCAACGACCTCATTCTCTTTTCGCTCTCTCTTTCCTCCACACCATCAAAAATCCTACGTGGTGTTGCATGAGACAAGGTATGAGACAGCTGACGTGTAGCATTGTACCTGCCCTTACCTTTTTCCTTTTACCCTCTCCTTTATCACTCGCTCGCCCATTTGCTCTGTCGATCCGCGCCCCCGCGGCAACTTTCCATGTCTCCGCTTTGCCTTCACACATCGGCCGCGGGCAACCCACGCACCTACTCCGGTAGGGCGCCGCGCGCGGCGATGGCTGCTACACGGTGCTTGGATGCGACCCTCTTTGCTCGGCCACGATTTTGGATGCCGGGAAGCGGGAGGCGCATCGCGGCGGTGGCCCGTGGCGGCCGTCAAGCCCGTCCGATGGATGTGCCCCTCCGCGGCTCCTTGATGAAAAATCGAGCCGACGGCGGGGCTTCTCAGCAAAAAGATCGTGGCGGCGGTGAGGCCTCCCTCCCTTTCCATGGAGGCGAGCTCGGCCGGACCGTGTGTGACGGTATCAATGCCCCCACGAGGGGGGCTGCCGGCGGCCGCCATGGCCCCACGAGGAGTCCGGGGACGAGGTTCAGTCGGGGAGCGGGAGCACGGCCGCCGCCGCCCGCTCCGCCGCCGGACGCGCCCGCCGGCGCCTCCTCTACTCCTCCCTTGCTCGCGTGAACGCTCGTCCTAGCGTCGGCGGAGTTCACCCCGGCCGGCGGCCATGGCGGAGTCCCCGGCGAAGCCTCTCTTTGGGCACCCCGACGGCGAGTGGCCCGGCCCCGCCTTCCCACCGCGCATCTGAAGTCGATGAACCGCAGCTCCCGCTCCACCTCGGGTATGCATTCTCCCCGTCCCTCTCCCTCTCTAGGATGGACTATTTAAAGGATATGAGTGGAGATAAGATGAGCAGTGGAGGAAGATCAGGGACTGCAGCAGTTCTTGTGCAGACCAGAATTCGAAACAGAGAAGTCTCTTGAGCTTCCAAGGTGAACTTGATGACAGGTGACGACTTCGGTTCTTTTGTGCGCTCATGCATGCTAGTTGGATGGATGGTGGAGCCCATGTGATGATGTGGCTTCACCAGGATGCAGAGAACTCCCTAGTAGGGTTCTCTACATAGGTGTAGTAGATGATGCTATCCTTCAGTTTGTAATTGGGCACTGCATCTGCAGACAACAACATGCGTTGTAGCAGCGACTTAGCAGCATCATCAGTAACATACCAGGCCAACTGGAGAGGATATTGTAAGCAACTTCTCGGTGTGTTCACGACACAACAAGGTGTCAGCAACCAAGATATCAGATTCTTTACGATAGACCACTCTATAGCGCAAACCCAGAAGCTTGGTAAGGCCCTTTTGCTGATAAGGAGTAAACCTCTCCAAGGTAATTAATTATATTATATTTATGTTGCTATGCTAACGAGTCTCGCATTGTAAATGTAACCTCCTAATTACCGGGCCCACCCACACCGTCATTGTCCCAAAGACCTCGACAAATTGTGCGAGATACACCCGATAACTTAAGAAACCCCTCGTTGATAACTCATACCAGATCAACAAAAAGGAGTAGCTACAACATTACAACATTTGGTACAAAAGTATAGATCGAAAAGGAAGAATAATAACATTAATTTTACAAAATGTGAGTAAGTTACATTTGAGTAAACTTAACTTAATTGCGGAAGCTAGGTAGAATCGAAGATAAACCGGATCATGTCGTGCCCACCGACATAACCTTGGTTAAACAAAGACGACTCGAGACTACACGCAAATGGGGTTAACAAACCCCGAGTGCGGGAGTACTCAACAAGACTTACCCGACTAAAGAAAATAGGAGAAGACTCGGGAATGCCGGTCTAATAGGATTCAAGGTAAGGCTTTTAGCAAGAATCAAGGACTCTTTTTGCGTAAAAGCTTCCCAATGGTGAATCCTTACTTTCAATATTTTAATCTCAATTTAGTTTCTCATCTACTCTAGGTGATCTTACACTAGAGCACACACTTCTTGGATATTCCATCACTTAATCCATCTCTTCATAGTTCCATACTTAAACTACGATGTAAGGGGAAACCGAGAGTCTCCATGTCCGAGAAGCACGGCGATTTCGAAATCGATTAACCCAAATGGGAGTTCTTTCCACCACGACATATGTAGCACCTAAGCTTGCATATATCAACCCTTTCTTGGATACTCAAAACGGAACCACGTCCTACGCCACCCGAGAATACCGTACACCTCCAATCCGGGACTTTAACCCACGAGGGTAACATGTACTCCCGCCATCTCTCCACTCCCGGTCTTGGCGGTTGTATGCGTTTCCGATTTGACACCCCCAAGATCGGGCTTACCGGAGTATGTGTCCGAACTAGTTTCGACCGTCTGGGAGCGACGCCCCGACGAGACGTGCCATTGGTCAAAAGACCTCAGCGCAGATTATGCGTTCCATAGTCTCGATCCACATTGCTTACAACGAACGGTCCTTAATCGACAAGTCGGAAATACTACACCGAGACTCCATTCTCGGTGCAAATTACCCGACCGGTCTCAAATTCAATACCATATCCCAAAGATGGTTTCATAACATAGTATCCTTTCTCAACAACTGCCCATTTGGGCTATGATAAGAGACTTGTCACATTTTGACTCAAAAGTCTAACTAATTTAGCATGGCTAAGCATTTCTAAACATTTTACCAAAACGGGCTATCAAGGTAGATATCGAAATAACCAAGGAATGGTAATGCATCAATTAGGTTATCACACAACTCCTATCACCTAATGCAGTATATAAAGCAAAGGTGATATAAAGCTTTGTAAAAACACAAGGAATGTTTAAATGAACCGGGGCTTGCCTGTGTTGCAGGGAAAGTTAGATTCTGAAGAAAGATTGTCGAAGTCAAACTTGACATTATCCTTGTCGACGGACGGATCTTCTCTGAAGCTTGATCATCGCGAACCATATCAACACCTTCTCCAAAGCTTCATCAACACGATCCGACTCACTCTCGTATACTCTACACGTAGATGATGATGCATGCTTTAGCGTGATGGAATGGTAAACATGATGCGTGATGATGCATGAAATAATAAACATTTGAGTACGACTTTCCTTCACGATAAAGTTGCAATCCAACAAAACCAACTTGTTGAACTACTCTACGAGATATCATCACCATTGCCTAAGGAGTTCTCAAGGACCACTTGATAAAGGCATGGTTTAGGGTTCACAAAACAATCCAAAATTCACCCAAAACCCTAAGTTATAAAGCGCTAAACAATTTGTTTAACACATAAAATAATAGGGCATGAAATAATAAATATTTTAGCATTCTCTAAACAAGCTCAAAATTTTTGTACAGGTAGATCATGTCATAAAACAGTACCAAAATAATTGTCATGATTTTTGGATAAATAAAATAATTATTAAAAATCAAGGAAGATGCATTTTTCAATTAAATTTTGTATTTTTAAATCATGCCAAAAGTATTCAAAATTCTAGTTTCATAATTTTCATGGGTAGACATACTCATGGGAAGGCTACACAAAAATTTTCAGAATTTTTGAGCTAGTATTTGAATTTATACAAAATTTGGAAAATCAAACACTATTTAAATAATTGAAATTGAATAAATCATTTTATAAAAGAAAAAGGGCTCGGGTTGAATCTGGCCTGTTATCGTGCAAGGCCCATCACTGTTCATGGCCCCAGAACTGTTCATGGTGGGCTGATTTTATTTTTATTACGCCCATAAATTAATTTGGCCCGTTATCGTTTCTATTGGGCCGGCCCGGTGTGAACGATTGCTTGGCCCGCTCATCGTTCACGTGACGTGAGCGCGTGCTCCCGGCGGCGACGCGGCGCTCGCCATGTGCGGCGGGCCGCGTCCGGCGGTGATGGGCCAAAAGGAAAACGGAGAGGAGAAGGGGCGGCCGGGGACTCACCAGAGCTTGAACGAGGCTCGACCACGGGGGGCTAGGGCCTGGAGAGGGTCGGCGGCGAGAGCGGGCGGCGCGGCGGCGACGGCGGCGGCGTTCCGCACGTCGGAGCTTCATCTCGTGAAAAAACGCGAGCCGATCACGAATACATCTTCGAGAAGGAGAGAAAAACTCGAAGAGAAGCAAGCCAAAGCTCACCGGAGTGAGGCGGCGACGGCGGTCGAAAGCGGTGGCGCGGTTTGGCGGCGGCGAGGAAGACGGCGGCGTCGCGAGGGCGCCAGTGATGAAAGACGACGCGAAGCCGGCTCAAAAGAGGCGCAACAAAGTTGCGACGCCGCTGGCTAACTAGCTTGGCAAGAAATGGAACGCCGACGTCGGCGGCGGCGGAGGGAGGCGATTCGGCCAAGGGCGAAAATGAAGAAAAGGGCACCACGTCGCCGGTGGTGGCCTATTTATAGGAAGAGGGGTTGGATTGACGCGACGTCGCGAAGGTCCTCGGCCGGTCGGCTTCCAGCGAGAGGACGGCGGTGGGCGGCGGCGCGACCCCTTGACGCCGGGCGGTGGCAGAGGAAGAGTGGTCGGGTTCTTGTAGCGGCCAAACCCTAACTTCAAATTTTTAAAATTACTCCCAAATCTTGAACTAAACTCAAAAATTTCCAAAAAGTAACTTGCCTTAATTTTTCAAGATCTACAATTTTCACAATTGGAAGATTTTCAAATTCGGCCTCTAAATATGACTTTTGAAATGGGGTCAAAAAGTAGAAAATTTGAATTCAAAATTACTTTTAAAATTATGTAGAAACTTGAAAAACTTTGTACATATCTTTTGTTCATCTTAACAAGATCTACCAACTAGCTTTTGTAAGTTTTGTCAAATTTTGCTTAGATTTTGAAATAGAGAAAAGGGGGTAATTAGGGTTTTGTCGAATTCAAAATTACTTTAAAATTTTGAACTAAACTTTGAAAACTCAAAATACCAACTTTGCTCAACTTTGAAAACTCTACCTTTTCCCTTTTGTGACCACCCTCAAATTCTTGATAAATTTTGAAATAAAGAAAGAGGGACAAACTAGGGTTTAGAAATTAGGGTTTCCGACAAGGGGGTAACTTCCTAATCCGATTCTTTTCCGCGTCTTGCCGACCGACGACATAACCAAACCTAACTAAACTTATTTTTGTCCAAATCCATAGCTTAACTGGTAAATAACACCTGGGGTGTTACATGCATGCTCTCCATAGTCCCATAAACCTTCGCTCAATAGTAAATTTTGAGACTTTTGTACACTATAGAACCTCCGCTCTAGTTTTCCATCTTTCAAGTCATCCGAAAGAGTACGCAGATTTGAGCTCAAGAATAAGAAATAATTCTTAGATATTATAAAATTATAGCCTTCTAAAAGTTTCGCGGGAAGCTTTCTTCAAGACCTTCGCCACATCGTCTTAAGCCTTCAACAACCTTTGACACTTCATCGACTACACCAAGCACCTACGCTAACGATTCAATCGCAAGCGCCGGTCAAGGGGGGCTAAGGGGAGAACACCGGAGAATCTATCATCCACGGCATGAAGTTTTTTGCGCAATGCTTGAGACCTCCGTGAGAAGAGTTGGAGAATACCTCAACATCAAGAAGAGTTGGAGAAGACCTCCGCGCGAAGAAGGCCTGAAGATGAAGACCTTTGCCGCGAGAAGAGTTGGGGAAGACCTCAACATCAAGAAGAGTTGGAAAAGACCTCCACGCGAAGAAGGCCTGAAGATGAAGACCTCCGTCGCGAGAAGAGTTGGAGAAGGCCTTCGCCCCAAGAAGAATCAGAGACGAAGCCTCAGGGCTTAGAACATGTGTAGACTGAGAATCATGCATGTGCTCTTTTCTCCATGCTTTTTTTTTCATTGGATTTTTGGGATGGAGTTTTTAGTGAGGCATGCACGTGTAGTTGGGAGGGACATTCCTCACAACCAAGTTCTGAGTTCTATTGCACCTCTTCTAGTGTGAGTATCTACTAGGTCATGTAGTTCTGGCCATAACCTAGTAAATGCGGGGCTACTGTTGGGACTTGGCTTGCCATGAGAATTGCCTTTCTCCTATGGGCCAAGCCCACTAGAAACGGCCCAAGTGGAGTTAGTGGGGTGAGTTGTAAATCTAGCCCCCACCAAGGGGTACGTTGCTTATAAATATAGAGGTGTCATGAGAAGGAGGGGCTCTCTCTTCCCTCACTTGCACACATCAAAACCCTAATTGCCACTCCTCCTCTCTCTCCCACTTGGGGTGACCAAAATCCTAATTGTCTCACTTCCTCTTCGGAACCCCTAATTTCTAACAGGTTATTATTTAGATGGAGAATTCAAAGCAGATAATTTTGTTGTTGATCTCTTAGAAAATTTGAGAGGTAGGATGGATCTCATATGCTTACTGAAGAAGGTCACCGCCAACGAGGCTAAGAAGATTCTAAGAAATCATATGAGAACTGTCGCAAACATAGTGGAAAGAGAGATTCACTTATCTGTTTCAAATTCTCAGTCCTGTATTTAAAACACCTTCTAGTGCAGCTGCGAAAAGATGAGATAACTTGTCCTCTTGTGTTAAGCCATGTGTCTCATGAAGAGAGAATTCAAACAATGCATTATATGTGAAAATGTATAAAACGTTGAAGGTAATGGAGGCAATTGAGCCAATGACTTATGAAAACATTATAAGTGAGATTAGCTTCATTTCTAATGTGAGTGGCTGGATTGAGAAGGCAATAGAAAACATGCACTTGCATTATGTTTTTCGATTTAAACAGAATCCAATCCCAAAGACCCTAAAGGAATCCGTTTGTGGATTTCTTGAGTGTGCTATGCGTTACCTTCAAACTGTGGTGGGACTCCTTGACTTTAGACGCAATGGTGAAGCACGTTTGGAGACAGACTACTCTGTGGGTAAATTGGATACATCGAGGAATACCTGTTCGGAGGATCAAAAGGTTTTAACATCTATTATCGATGCTGTAAGGAGTTGTTGCAGCTTTAGCAGTGGAAGAAAATTGAGTCCGTTCATAGTTATCTGGAGGATGAGCGAAAGAAGTTTGATGAGAGCCAACCAGTTTCAGCAGCCGCAACAACAACAAGAGGAGTGGCGCACGCAAAGGCTTATAGCGCCGGCGACGGCGGGAGCCGTAGGGAGCTCCAGCAGAGCCTGCACGAGCGGTGGCTGAAGTGGTTGTAGGAAAGCTTCCAGAAGAAGTTGCAGGATGCGCAGGAGAGGCACCAACACGAGCAGGAGCAGCAGCTGCTGCCATTAGAACCTCAAAAAGCCTCGGTCATGGGTCTAGTTATTACTGGTTTTCTGACTCATGGAAAAGGACAATTTTCTAAACCTGCAGCTATGGCTAGAACAGTAGCAGGAGCTAGCTACATTGCTAGTGTGGATATGACAAAGCCATTGGCGGATATGGCACAAGGATCAGCAATAGCCCAAGCAACATCTGAATTAGCAGCAGCCACACCGGCACAAGGTGCCCTACCAGTATAATCATGTTTTACTTTTGAGGATACTAATCACATGTATGATTTGGTGGCTCCAAATCTGTTAGTTGGTTTGCAAAAGATTATGTTTCAGAGAGGGAAGTGTTTCCACCCAGGCAATGATATGAAATCTGAAAATTCTAGAGCTAGAGCTCTCCCAAAGACATCACCTGAAAAATATTTTGTTGTGATTGACATATTTTAATATATGCTTCTTGATTTAGACCGCTCAAAATTTGGTTGCCCCTGTAGGTCGAGATGGGACTAGAGGGGGGGTGAATAGTCCTTTCTAAAACTAATTGTGCCGGCTAAACAAATATAATGCGGAATTAAAACTATTCGTTTAGCCAAGACTTCACCCCTCTAGCTATGACTCTAAATCACCTCACAAAAGATCCTACACAAAGCAAATGAGGTGATAAGCCTTGCTTGAGCTCCTAACCGTTTCTATTGCAAGGTCACACAAACCTATGCACTAGTACTTCAAACAAGGGTGAGCTCCTACACAATTCTAATGAGCAAAAAGCACAAAGCCAACCTAAGCTCACTAGATGCACTAAGGACAAGGCGACACACGCCTAACCCAAAGGCTCAAATTACTTAGCTACACAAACTAAGCAAAGCAACTAACAAGCTACACAAGCTAGTAATTGCAAGAGCTACTCCACAAGCACAAGCACAAGGTATATATAAATGTAAATACAAAGCTTGTGATTTGGAGAATGCAAACCACCGTGAAGAGTAGACAAGTTGACACTGGTGATTTTTTACTGAGGTATCGGGAAGCTTGCCAACTTCCCCTACTCCTCGTTGTGTCGACCAACACCTTGGGTGGTTCCTTTGGTGTTTCACCTAGATGGTTCTTCGGTGTGATTTACTTGCCCCTCAAGGCACGCCCGCAAGGCAATCGCAAGACACCACTCTCAAGTGAGCCTCTCAAGGCACCGCAAGACACCACACGCATAAGGGAGGTACTCACCGACACGCTCTAGTAGTGTCGCTCTTCGCGATCCCCCGCGAGGTGAGCACGAACCTCTCACAAATCCTCCTTCGAGAGCACCGCACAATCTCCGCTTGCGTGCTTCACGAAGTCTCTTGCCACCAAGCCGCTTTAGGAGGTGGCAACCTCCAAGAGCAACAAGCACACCGGCTTGCAACACGATCACCTAGTGCCACGAATGCGATCTCTCAACGCGAATGCACTAGAATCACTCCTCACTTTGATTTGGATGAACACTATCAATCACAAGTGAGTGGGAGGGCTCTCAAGCATGGACACAAAGTCCCTAAGGTGCTAAGCACCAGCCATGGCCGGCCACCCCATCTATTTATAGCCACAAGCCAAAATACGGCCGTTGGGGAGGAACATGCAATTCTGCTGGGCCGGCCGGACGCGCCGACCGGACTCATGCATGAGTCCGGGTCGATGAGTCCGGCCGAACCGACAAACTCAACCTGCCAAATTTAGAACCCCTGTGCATGCGTCCGGTCAGGAAATCATGCGTCCGGTGCATGCTTCCGGTGCATGCGTCCGGTCAATCCCCGAGATCAACCACGAAAACATGCTCTCTGTTTCTTTGACCGGAACCACACACCGGTGCGTCCGGTCGATCCTGCATGCTTCCGGTCGCGGGTCCGGTCACCGCGTCCGGTCGCCTCTGAGCTGCGAAATTCCGTCGTTGTGTTGCCGTTTCTTCGTCTTTGCTCCAAACCGACTTCCGTCACTTGATTCTTGTTGCCGACACGTCGAAGAACACCCTGACACATGTGTTAGCATTTTCGAAACCATTTTCGTCAAGTGCGGAGTTAGCTCTTACCACGCCACTCGATCCTAACACGTCGCAAAGTTAGATCGCTCAAGTGGTACTAGATGACCGATATGCAAACAAGTTTGCCCCTCTTGATAGTACGGCCATCTATCCTAAACCCGGTCATAAACTTCTCTAAGCACCAATGACCGGCGAAATGAAATGCCCTACAGGTTATACCTTTGCCTTGCGCATTTCCATTCCACTCCATCTCCAAGTGCCGATGCAACACATGCACCAACACGATCACCAAATGATATGATCCACTTCATATCATCACGTGACACTATTGGTCCATTGATCTTGACCTCACTTGCTCTTCACCGTTGTGTCGGTCCCGTCGGCGCCAAGTCTTGCCCAAGCTTCACCGCCTCGCGGTCCATCGCTTCACCGCCTCGACTTGCCCTTCACACTTGCAACCAGTCCCATCAAGCCAAGCCTTGTCTTGATCTTCACCACCTTGGTCACATGACTCCATGTCATGTCTCATATGCAATAAGCTCCTCCATTGCATCATCACATGTGAACTAATCTCCTGTGTATTATCTCAATCACACATATTAATTCACCTAATATTGACACTCAATTACCAAAAACCACAAGGGACCTTTCAGCCCCTCATTCTTAAGGCGATAACTTCCCGGTCAACTTGCGGGTTGTGGTCTTTACTGATATCGGCATAGAAAAAGCAGTTGAGTTTGATGATTACTGTCATAGCCATCAACCACCAATTGCTTTCATTAAGTCAGAAGTTTGTGGTCTTTTTGGCAGTATTTTCTGTGATTTTGGTCATGAGTTTATTGTTTTAGATGTCGATGGCGAGGAACCACATACAGGAATTGTGGCATCAATGAGCAATGACAACCCAACACTTGTTTCTTGTGTGGATGATGGTACATGGTAGTGTTTAAGTTAACCCTGATGGTCCTGAAAGATAGCATTGCCCTCAATCCCTGATGGTCCTGAAAGATAGACTTGCCCTCAATGTAACTCTGATAGCTTGTTTGGTCATCTGTTTTATGGTTAGCCATATGGATGATATATTCTGTTCTATTTTTTTCAGTTCTTTGAGTATATCTCTTTGTGCATGTTTGACAATATTTTGTTCTAATGAATTATACTCTAACATGTGTGCACAAGACTGTTGGTTACTTAATATCGCAGTGTGTTTGATAAATTAGTGCAGGTGCAGTGTACCTCTGATCGTTTTAGCCCGGTATGTGATTTTTTTTTTTTTCCTATACAGTCTGTGATGGAATCCCTCCCCCAATGCTTGGTGCATAGACTGATGATCTTTAGGTGGCACAAGATGTTCATGTATAGATATGTAGTGCTTAGCATTTGATTATGCTTGAGCAGATGCCCAAGATGGAGTTCTAGTTTCACTCTTCTCATTGGTATTTTATAATTGTAATCACATTTATACTTGAATTTGTTATAAAAAATTAAGCTAATGTATGTGATTTATAATTGTAGATTTGCCTATGTCTTAAAGTTAGTTTAACCAATGTTCCATCTATTTATCCTACTGCTTTATTTTGTGTTTGTTTTGTGCAAGATCATATTCATTAATCCATGAGGTCAATACCTTGAACTCACAAGCACTGATGGCACCTATTCGTGTTGCACGTAAACCGTCCTTGTAGTAAAAAACCGAGATCTATATAGGGTGTTCGCTTTAATCAACTTTTTTTAGTTCAGACTGCTTTAATCTGAAGTGAACAACGCAATAGTTATCGAAAAATAGAGGGGGGAAAGTCACTTCGTGTCAGAAAAGAAAGAAAGAAAAAAAAAGGAGGGGGAAAAGAAGAAAGAAAAAGAAAAAAATGAGCAAAAAATTTACAGCTATGGAATTTGAACTCATGTCCTTTCTCTGACTAAAAAAAGCATAAATCTGGCGCCTTTAGAAGGCTCAGCCAAACTGTCATTTGATGTTCATTTGGAGCTCTTGAATTTATCTATTCGATACCAAGTACTCTGTATTTAGTCCCTAAAAGAAAGTACTGTGTGTTTAACATTTGGAGCAACGGCCAGGATCCGCCAGGTCGAGCCAACCAGACGTGAGGCCGAGCCGTTCGCTTCAAGCCCATCAGCTTATGCGGGTTTTTGTTTTTGTTTTTTACGGCACAGCTTATCCATTCTTGCCCTTACAATTCTCACGAACGAATACACAGCGCTCCCTCGAAGAGAGCGTGATCACTCAACGGGATGCACCGTTTTTGTTTTATGAGAAGCACCTCCTCATCAGATTTAAAAAGACTATTATACCTTTCAAAATTAATTACAATTCAGTTTATATTTTAATGGTAATTTCTAGTTCCGGTCCGCAACTTGGTTCCTCCCACCTGATTTCTCTTGCTTTTTTTTTTTTTTTGACCACACCGTTGCGCGTTTTTCATTAATCGGGAGAAAGTTCAAATAAGATAACAAGACGCAACGGTAACCAACAAGTTCTTGAGGCGCCGACCTAATTCTACTAGAAAGTAAGAAACTCGAGGGACGGGACACCCTCCACCTAACAATCCTGCAAGCCAAACCCAAAACAAAAGAAAACTCAACACCAAGAAAGCCCGTGGCGATCGCAGCCGTAGATGAACGAAATCCATGTGCTCCTCCGAGTCACTGAGAACCAAGACCACAGGCGAGAAGAGTCCACATGAGGGTACACCTCCGAGTCACTTGGGCAGGACCACGGGCGAGGGGCGCCAACATGAAGATACCCTCCGAGTCACTGGGATCTAGGACCATAGGCGAGGAGCACCAAAAAAACTACGGCAATGACAAACACCAACTGGGCAAGCCGAGTGGAGAGCAACAATAGGCGAGTTGGGCACAACACGATGTACAGCACACGACATGCCCCCAAGCCACCGCCCCCAAGGTGAAGAGACGACCGTCGCCATTCACCCCACCACCACGGTGGAGCAAGTGCGACAACACAAGAACTCAACCAACAACGCCACCGCGACGACGTTGGTGAGTGCCTGAGGTAGCCGTCGTCTGCCACGCCACCACGGCACGGCAGACCTCACCGCAGGGACCGCCCTCCGGGAAGACGGATGACAGGACTGAGTGCCACCGTCGATGGCCCATGGCACGAAGCCTGGCTGGGTTTTGACCCTTGTCCATCAAGTCACCGGAGAAGGCCCGGCAACAACAAACGGCCGGAGCGGCGAAGGGTCACCGAAGAGCCGGTCCATTCGCCAAAGACCGCTGGAACCGGCCGACCCGACCCACCCCGGACACCGAGAGAAGGGCGGCGGATGTGACGTGTGGCTGCCCGACATGTCGCTCCATAGAACGGGGGTAGCACCGCCAGAGTCATAGGGTCGAAACCGGCCATCGGTGAGCACAACAGGGGGCCCAACCGGAAGCCGCGAGGACCGGATCGACGCCGTTGGGGCGCGGGGGACGGATCGACACCGGTCCTCGCCGTTGCGAGGGGCGCCGCCATGGCCACCAAGCTTGGCGGCCGTCGCCGGGGGGAGGGCCCTTGCGCCCGAGATCCAGGCCATAGAGGGCCGGATCCGGTGGACCGGCGCCGCCACGACCGTGTAGCCCGCCCGTCGGCACCGTGGAGCTCGCCGGGCGGGGATTGAGGTGGAGGGGGACAGAGGAGCGGGGTGGAGGAGGGAGGCGCCGGCGGGATCCGGTTTTGGGGTCGCCGCCGAGGGCCGCCGCGGGCAAGGGGGCGACGGCGGCCGGGGATGGACAGTGGAGGCGGGGGCTCCCGGCGGCTTTGGCGGTCGCCCAGTCGCCCTTGGGGGCGTTCGGGGGGAGGGGAAGGTGTCTTTGGAAATTTTGAATTGCACCTACGCTTCTCTTGCTTTTTAACCATTGAATCTAACAGAATGGATGACTTATATTAATCCCAAGCGTGGTAAAAACTCTCTTAGCACTAAGGATAACCTGAGCGGAATATCGTTTTGCAGCGTTGAGTACAAGGGTGAACTTGAAAACTGGAAGCTTTATGTTCCTTTGCTGACATGGCAGAGGACTTGAAGAATTCTCGACAAGAACGTGAAGAGTAGAGAACTCACGATAAGAAGGGTTAACTGCACACATCTAACAGGACTGCGTGACATCAGAGTGTATTTCAAGACTGTAAATAAATCTACTGATATTTGACTTTTTTTCCCAGTGTATCAACTTCAGCCTGGTCAAATTGGATGATGCTTCCCAGTGTACTAGTAAAGATTGGATATAGGTTAGTGGGGCTGCTAAGTGAAACCCGGAACCTTCCATTACCGACTTCTTCCAATCTGACCGCATGGATAACTGTCGTGAATCGTGATGAAACTAGGTGAAACGACTGCAGGATATACAAAAGCGCAACAGAATTGACCCTGGATGAATCATGCACGATAAGCTCCAGCTGTTTCAGGCCTCGATCGCTGAAACCATCAGTCCGGTTAGGCAGGCGGGCTCTGACTATCATCATCGCAAGGCATTCAGCTGCAAGTCCTGCAATCGCAATCGCGCGCACGTAGGATACGGAAACCCACACGGCTCGGCGGATGATGCAAATAACAAGCATTTTTAAGCACACCTGCGCACGTTATCTGTTCTTGGTAGTCTTAACAAACCCGTCAATGGTGGCGCGAAAGCCATTGCCGAACCGTAACAACTTCGACGACGCAAGTATGCGACGACAGCTACGTCAGTGTAGCGGTTGAGCGAGTCAAAATGGCTGCAAACAGGAGAATGACTGAATGAGATGAGCAGGTTCCGGTCAAGTTTTATTTTTTCTAAAAAGGATTATTTAGGATGGAAGTCAGCTGTTGCTTGTTCTGTGTTTTGTTTTATATTTACATATACAGGAGTCAGGCAGGACTTGTTCTGCATGCAGAGTTGGTGGAGTCATTATTTACCTAGCATCAATGATCTAACTAACGCCCTGTTTGTTTGGCTGGCTGGTTGTGGGCTGGTGCTGATCTTTGTGAGAGAAATTACTTGTTGACCTACGTCTTTGTGAGAGAAAGTACTGCTGGCTGGCTGGCTGATAAGCCAAGCGAACAGGGCGTTAGTTAGATACCGCGAGGCTGATTTCGATATGAGAGTAGACTACTCATGCTTGTGTTTTGCAGCAGGAACCAAATGTGCAGGCACGTGTGAATTTGTTATGCAGAAAGTTTTGGTCTCCTGAGGCATCTATTGGTGAGCTCGGCTGAGCTCTTGCATGGCAAGGTATGGCGCTGGCCATACCTTGAAGTCAGAAAAATTATGAACGCCATATAAGTATATACTCCCTCCGTTCTAAATTGTAGTTTACTTTTGTTTTTCTAGATTCATTTATTTTGCTATGTATCTAGACATAGTGTATAACAAGGTGCATAGCAAAATCAACGTATCTAGAAAAGCCAAAGTGAACTACAATTTAAAACGGAGGGAGTACTAATTATAGATACTTTCTGCTCGTGTTGTCCTAAGTGGTCATGTATATAACTATATGGGTGTGATGCTTTGGCCTAACAATCATAAGTGGTCACCTATATACGAGGTCCATCCGTCCGTTCCACCACTGGCAGAGTCACCGAGAGATCGAAATCCAATCTTCTATCTTGCACTGCGCCACCCCGCCTGCGTCACAACGCCACCGCTCGGTCAGATCAGGCTCAGGCGATCATCGTGACTGCATCTTCGCCAATGAGAAATTTTTGGTATCTATGTTATCAATTTCGTCACACCTTAATTTTATTTCGTCCTCCGCAACTGACAGCAGACAATAGAAGAGAGTAGGAGAGGAGTATTGGCAACAGCCGAGGTGGTTATGGGCTTCCCATCCCCCACATACCTACCGCTAGGTTCTATATTCTCCTCTCATCATGGATGTGGATCGCTTACGGTTGGATTGACAGATTAGGACATGTTGCCGATTAAAAACTCAACAAGAAAGTTTCCCCAAACGATAAACCGTTCACCAGATTGTACTGCGCGTTGATTTTCTTTTTTTTTTTTTTGGATGCAGGGCAACTATTCCTTTCGTGGTATCTTAAAACCGTGAATATATTGTTTTAAAAGCGATGCTACATTGCGTCTAAGAAAGTAGCTTACTGTATGACCCGTTTATGTAAAATTTAGGGTTAGTAGCTTAAGAGCATGTCCAACATTTTCTAAATAAACACTTGGTAAATGAGTTTTTAAATGACTACACAAGTGGGGAGGATATTTCTTGGTTCCCTCTAACAATTTTCAACATCTCATTCTTAGAAGATAGAAGTTAACCGTAATAAGGAATCCGGACTATTTCTAAATCACCCCAACTACATTTGTACCCTCTTTTTCTCTTGCACATTTGTATCAGGATAAAAACTTGTCGTACTTCTTATTGATTTCCACGTCTTTTTCACCTTAGATTGGCGTGATAATATGCGCGCCTATTTGTCCACAGTGTTGAATTGCTTGGGTGGTGGGATTAGAAGTTTTTGGGAATGTTTTTATATATATATATTCTGCAATTAAAAATGGGCAGGGAACTAACACCGGCAGTGCGTTACTGGTGCAGAAAAGATTCTTGGCGGACGCTAAACATTTGTTTTTATATTCAGCAGAGAGCATCAGAATTCAGAATTACAAAAAAAATATCTTCGCCAAACTATTGACCCTGTCCTGTACGTACTTAGATCAGTTCAAGAATGTTTTCCCAACTTCTCCTGAACCTAAACAACAGCAGCAAATCATCGATGGAGATATATTCTAGTTCATCATTCGATTGATTGAATGTAGTGGTGCCGCAAGTTGTGAAGGCACAGTCAGGTAGGTTTAGGCGAGGTGTACTGGTGGCGAAAATGCAGAGATATAAACAAAGATAGCCTTGGCAAGAAACCGCCACGGTTCGGTAGGCCTTAACATCCACCTAAAAACTGTAGCGGCGTCGTCTCCATACGTACGTTGCTAAGGCACATGGTGCGGTTGAGACTTGCCATTCTTTACTTGTATGCATCTGCTGCTTTATAAACATGACGTATGTTGTTCAGTAGTGCAGCACGAAAGTGTTGTTATTTTGGTGTTCTAACAACTGTAGCGTCATGCCTGCTACTAGTAGGCACCCTTTTCTTTTTAAAAAAGAGTAAAGTCCATTTTTGGCCATCGAACTTTTGGCGAAGTCCAAGAATAACCATTCTAAAACCGGGTATCTTTGACCATCCAACTCTTAAAACCGTTCACAATTGGCCATCGGGCGGTTTCGATGGGTGGTTTTAATGTTTTATTTACAATTTAGTCCTTAGATCAATGGTTATATGTATTCAGTTGTTTATGGAATGCCTTGCAAAATGAATCAAGAACCTATGTTGGTGGATGCAATCAATTGGTTGCTTTTCGTCGGATGTCGAATGAAAAATTTGTTTGCCACATATCCTCTGTTATGAATTAATATTAATAAATTTGTATTTCAGGCTGGATATTTTACCTTTACTTGTGCAAGGTTCATCCATAAAACATGTTTTCTCTCTCGCTATTTTAAATCAGTTCACTCAAAAAAAAAAAACTATGTTTTTGTCTCGCTATTTTAAATCTTTTATTGTTGTTGTGTTACAAACATGACCGCACGCCGGACCCGATCGCCGTGTTCTACACCTTCGCCATCCACGCGCACTCCTCCCGCTGTGGCCACCACCACGCCGGGCGCTGCTGGGCGTGTGCGCGCGGCGGGGGCGCCGTGGCGGCGCGCTGTTCGACGGGATGCTTTGCGGACCCGTGCGGCGTTGTTCTAAGGACTAAACTGTAAATAAAAACATTAAAACCACCCATCGAAACCGCTCGATGGCCAATTATGAACGGTTTTAAGAGTTGGATGGTCAAAGATACCCGGTTTTGGAGTTCGATGGTCATTCTTGAACTTCGCCAAAAGTTGGATGGCCAAAAATGGACTTTACTCTTAAAAAAAATGCCTGCTAGTAGGCAGGGTATCCGACCAACCCTGTCTAGGTGCAGCATTAGCTCACTCACGGTACTTCAAGGTCAATAACAATTGTAGTGATATTTTCTTAATCTCTAGATGCAGCATAGCTTCAGTAATTAAACAGTGGCAAAGTCAAGAGGGGAAGAAGTCCAAGATTCTGCTGCTACTTCCATCTATCAATCAATTGATGAATTGCTAGGAGTATGTATTGTCTTACACTGTCACTACTAGTTCACTATGACCGTGCCTCATTCGCTAGCGTTTTCTATTACAGTAAGCAACCGCTGGTTCCTTCCAACTCGTAGAATTGAACAAGTAAACAACTTGACTCACTGGACTCAAATCACTATATTGATGGTCCACCAGATTGTGAACTGACAGCACTTCTTCCTTAACATACGGCTATTCAACGGGGACCAGAATCCACTGTCGAGTCTCCACAGTAAATTGGACGAGTTCACTCGTTTGATTCTTGCAGACTCCAGTTTTTTTTTTTATTGCATAGAGGACGGGCACAGTCCAGACCTGGGAGTTGTGAGCTGTGAGAGCGTCTGCAACAACGAACCTGAAGTCGCTAGCGACGAGGACTCAAGAAACAATGCAGAGAAGTAGGTAAAACTAACGGTATTGATCACTGGTGCAGTGCTCGTATTAATTGTTCAGATTTCTTCAGGCTTCAGTGACTCGATCAGTAGCACTTGATCATCACTGACAGAAAACATGCATTCCTTGCCGGAGTCGTCGATTTGCGGAAACACCAATAAATTGCTGCTCATGGTCAGTTGATACTTGAACCGGCAAACTGGCAGAGATCCTATCCTCCCCTGTTTTGGAACAAAACGGTCGGCAGTGGCCAGTCGGCACCCGGCAACCAGGCATGCGATGCGATGTGCCGTTGACTTGGGCGGAGTCTCCCTGCGCTGCAATCTATCTATCCCCGTGCTATGCACGCACGGACTGGGCAAAAGTGAGGGACAAACAAACAAAAGGAAGGACTAGTCCAGAGTCCAGTCCATCTCTTGAACACGCATTTTCCGTTCTAAACCTCTGCTGTTTGTTTGATTTGATGGCAGGAAATAGTGCTCCGAGAAAACTTTGTATCGCACGGAGTACGTTAACCTGAATTCCATTCGCCGAACCGAAAAAAGGGGAAAGGAAAGAAACCCAAACGTGGCGTCGTAATACTTCTGTCCTGCGTGGAGGACTTTATGCGTGCCGGATAACGACTTCTCAAAGTCTCTTCACTGTATCAGTTGGAATGAATAAAGTGACTAGGCAGTAGCTTAGGTTAACTAGCCGCGTGCTATCCTCTGTCAAGTCGAGCTCGCGAGTTCGCGAGGACGAGTCGTCTCATGCACTGAATCATCAGAGTGTGGTAAATGCGAACCGAAGACGAACAGTGCGCACGTATAGGTACAGTACTAGAAACGCATGGTTGCACTGGTAATGTCACCATTGATGGACCTTGCCGGAGTGCCGAACCACAGCCATGCATGGACCATTCTGCCTTCTACTTACTTTACATAGGATCCCGTAGACCGGTACCGATCAATGTAGTGAAGCTGTAGGCCTTCAAACCTTGGTCAGTAGGAGTACGTAGTACCTGTACGCGGGCTGCGTGCGTCCACGCACGTCGTCGACGTCGTACGTACGTACCCCAGGACATGGCACCAACCAACCAACCTCATCACGACAGCAATTCTACAAGGAGTACACCACCGGAGACTCCGCACCAAGCCCCCAGCTACGTCCAGTTCCGGCACCGCGGGACCTAGCTGCGCGAGGGCCCGGTGCAGTCAGTGCACACAAACTGGCGGTTGGTACGCGCGTCGCGGTCCGCGTGCAGTATGATCCAGGCGGGCAGGCGAGAGGCGAGAGCACGGGCGCGAGCGCGACGCGCGTCTGCTCCCTTGTTGGGACGCTGGCGCCCACCGGCCGCGCGCGTGGTGGTGGGAGCCCCGGCGCGTCACGGGCCGGCGAAGCTGCGCTTGCGAGGCCTTGACCCCGTACCAAACCCGGGGGCAACTCATCTCGCACCAACCGATCGCATCGCCTGGGCGGATGGAATGGAATGGAATGGAGCAGCGGCGGATGGGACGGTCGCGTCGCACTTGCATGATGCAGTGCCGGGGGCGGTGCATTTGCACTCGATCGGCGGTGGTTCGTGCTTAATTGGGACATCCTTGCTGCCTTTTGGCATTGCACTTGGCTGAAAGCTACGTGCGCCCGACCGGTCCGATCACGTCGAATCCAGTACAGTCGGGGCGGCCCCTAAATTCACTGTTTGTTTCCGCCCGGCGCGTGTCGGTTTCCGCAGGACTGATAGTGATCGCACATCCCATGGACACACAAGAACCGACACTAAATTACACGGCAAAGATGCCATGCCAGGACTACTTTTAATACAAACCTGATTTTATATCTCAATAGTAATACAAACCTGATTTTATCCTACTACTAAACGAACGCATTTTTAACATTTGGTCGCTCGCTCGTGCCATCGGTTATCTTATCTACACAAGATGACAAAGAGGGAAGACCGTCGTCGGCGTCGGCGTCGGCGCCGTTCCTTTCTTCTGAAGCCAGGCGCCGATCCAGCTGATGCGACAAGCATTCACTGCATCCTGCCTACCCCAGTCCGACGATCCGACCGAGCGAATCCCTCTGCCGTCGACGCAGCACGCGCCGCACACACAGCCTGCAACTGGCACCTGCATGCGTGCAGGCGGCACGCGCTGACTTTCACTGCCAAAGTGCCGGCATTCAATGCATACGGGAGATTCGCCACTGTTCCGAGCCCCCAGCTGACGACGCCTCGCCGCGGACTTTGGTGCCGAGAGCACGCGAGTACGGCGACTGCTTTCACCGGCGGATCGAGGCGGATCGAGGCTCGATCGAGATTGCTGGATCCCCCGCCGAATCGACCTCAACTGGCTCACTATCCTTTCCGTCGTTTTCCTCCGTAGCTAGCTAGTATTAGCTATAGCTACTAACCACCTCTGCCTCTTTCATTCCAGTTTGTAATGAAGGAGGGGAGTTGGTTGCTAGCCCATGATTGACTCTCAATTTACTCCGTCAGGGAAAATAGCCGGGACGAGCTTATGGAAGTGTAGGAGTTTAACATGAACTCAGAAAAAAAAAAGTTAGCAGCCCCCCTTATCTTTATTTTGGTCGCGATCAGTGCCAACGAGACCAGTGATGGATGGCCAGAACTCATTACTTAGCTAGGGCGGTTGACAGATAAACAGTCGTAACTACTGTTGGCACACTGCACGTCTCCTACCATACCATCGAGCAGTAGTATATCAAATCGCCGCCGTCAGCGTTGGTGTACGTATGTCACGCCGGACGGGCGTTGGGCAGCCGTTGAGCGAGCCGTAATGGCGAAGAAGCACGAATGGGGAGAGGTAGGTTGCCCTGGCTCGCATTGAACTCGTGAAAACGCCGTGGAGTAACCTTTTCGAATTTCGAGTACTAGAGCACAGTGTCGCTCCACCTTTTTCAACCTGTCTGCGGTCACAGTGTCGTCACAGTGCTGTCCACTCGCTCCCTCGTAATGCTGACAGCTGAAAATGACCGGGATCAGCGAGCCCGTGGACGGATAAATCTCTCGGGCTACAGTATCGGTATGAGAATGGCTCTTATCCGATCCACGGGCCCACCGCGTTCCCTGCTGCGTGCCGGCGATCGGACGGATGGCCGATCCTGCGGCGGCCGTGCCGGGCCCAATCGTGCACCCAAGCAGTTCCCAACGGAAAGGGGCAACCGGCCGGGCATGTTCGTTTTGACCCGGAGGGGTGGGCCTGGCCTGGCCCCCTCTTGTTTACGCGATCCGAGCCCACCAACGCTACCAAACTCCGCAACCTACACGGCTAACTGGCGCGCGAACTACCTAATCAGGACTACTAAATTATTGGCTCTCCGTCCACTCCGGTCCACCACAGGAGGAGGATGACGAAACGCTACGAGCACAGGCAGCACAGCTCATGGGGTAGCAAGCCAATCGGTGGCGGTTGCTCCACCAGAATTTGGAAACCAAGTACCAAACTGGATTCCCCGCTCGCCGGCCTTTTTCTAATCATCAACCAAGTTTATGGCTTTCCCGCTGCTCTGCTCTGCTCGGCTGGGTTAGCTAACCACCAGGAGAAAAAATGTCTCCCGCACTAGATGCACGGGACGGGAGAGGTAAAGTATGATAAAGAGAAGCTAGTACGTGCTGGTAAGAGGAAGTCACCAAAAAAACAAAGTGTAATAAGAGGAGTTGCGTAACTAACAAACTACTCCACCGAGGATGATGGACGCGGATTGACCTAATACAATACTCTACTTTTTAGGACGGTACAAGTAGCATACTTCCTATGTAAATAAAGTGGCTGAAATATAGAGCCAACCCTGATGATGTTGGCAATGTTTAAACTTGGATTGCCTTTTTTGCTTCAAAACAAATTCTCACCTTTTTAGCTACTGACCGCTAAATATAACGAACGAACGAACGAAGAAACGCGCACGAGCGAGGGAGGTCGGCGGATCATCAAGCGCAAGGCATGCACACCGGCCACGGTCAAATGACACGCCTCGCCTCCTCTAGGGTCCAGTCAATGGCAAGGAGAAAGAAATCAAGCAAAAAAAATAAAAAGAATAAAACCCACGCTCGGCTTCCTCACAGTAGCGTCTACCAGCACGCACTGCAGCTTGCCGTGCCGGCTCCCATATATACGCGCTCCGTTGCGCGCCCCTCCTGCTATCTCCTCCCGCCCCCGACTCCCCTGTTATAATAACACCCAAACCAGAGCCCAGGAGGAGGGAGCTCCAGGCAAACTCGACTACGAACGAGCTCAGGCGCCCGCCAGCCAAGAAACACCTGCGCCCTGCGGCGGCGGTGGCCCGTGCGAGGACACAAGCTAGGGGAGGGGCAGCAGCAGCAGACATGGGGAGGTCTCCGTGCTGCGAGAAGGCGCACACGAACAAGGGCGCGTGGACCAAGGAGGAGGACCAGCGCCTGATCGCCTACATCAAGGCGCACGGCGAGGGTTGCTGGCGCTCGCTGCCCAAGGCCGCGGGCCTCCTCCGCTGCGGCAAGAGCTGCAGGCTGCGCTGGATGAACTACCTCCGCCCGGACCTCAAACGCGGCAACTTCACCGACGACGACGACGAGATCATCATCAAGCTCCACGCCTTGCTCGGCAACAAGTAAGCGCCCGTTCACCCCGCCTGTACTGTGTACCATTCGCTCCGTTGCCTTCCGATGACTGATCCATGCGTCGCGCAGGTGGTCGCTCATCGCGGGGCAGCTGCCGGGCCGGACGGACAACGAGATCAAGAACTACTGGAACACGCACATCAAGCGGAAAGCTGCTGAGCCGGGGCATCGACCCGCAGACGCACCGCCCGCTCAGCGGCGGCGGCGGCGGTAGCGCAGGCGCTGGCAGCGTGCTCACCACGTCCAGCACCGCCGGCTTCCCGTCCCCATCCCCGGCGCCGCCCAGGCCCGCGCGCCCGGTCATCGCCATCCCACCCAATGTGATGTTCGCGCGCCCGGCGCCGTCGGAGGACCGCCACAGCAGCAGCAGCGGCGGGAGCACAGACGCGCCGCGGTGCCCCGACCTCAACCTGGACCTGGACCTGTCCGTGGGCCCGCCGTGCTCGCCGCCCAAGACGCCGGCGGCCGCCGTGACGACGCCCACGTCGCAGCAGCAGCTTCAGCGGACGACCATCTGCCTGTGCTACCACCTCGGTGTCCGCAACGGCGAGGCCTGCAGCTGCAGCAAGACCACCGCGTCGCCGGCGGGGTTCCGGTTTCTCCGGCCGCTAGAGGAGGGCCAGTACATATAGGCGTCGTAAATCATCACAGTAGGGACCCCAGACAACCAACCTGTAAAAACAACAAGAACAGAGAGTTTGTACTAATGGAGATGATGACTGATGTGGATGATGAGAGCATCATTTCTCAGGTTTCCCTTTCTTCAGAACCGATGTGTTTCTCCTTTCCGTTTTTGAGTTTATTGTACGGTTGATCGATCTGGTGATTTTGGATTTCGGGCGCCTGGCTTGACATTTGTGCCATGTCACCCATGTGACTGGGATATACTAGTGCGAGAATCCGTCATGTTGGTAGGTACACAATTTTTATTTTATTTATCTGGGTGCTGTGCTCCCAGGAAATAAGAAACACACAAAGCAAAATTGTATCTGGGTGCTCCAAGGAGATAAAGAAAACACAAAGCCAACATGAGTGTGGCAAGTTAGGCACCGGAGAATTTTGGAGAAACTGACATGGCCTTGTTTTTCCGGAAAGGTTTCTTGGTTGTTTAACCGTGACAGTGACAGCAATGAGCTTGTTTTCTCTGGATGAAACCGTGATTCCGTGAACGTGATGCCGTAGTGGTAGTTAGCCAACCAACCGTAAGTAGGTTGGTCGAGTGGTAAAGGGACAGTGGGAACACAAGTAAAACGCACAAGATAAGCCCAGCCGGCCGCTTGTTGGATTCGAAGTAATCCTCCACGTTTGCAGCATTTTTAATAATAGTGGTCAAGTAATAAATGAATTTAAAATCCCTTCTCGGTGCACTCTGTTTAATGGGTGAAATATTAATTTTGGGTTCAAACACTTTTTATTTATATTGTTAATTATTGTTCAACTATTGACTAACTAGGCTTAAAAGATTCGTCTCGCACTTTTCAAGAAAAACTATACAATTAGTTTTTATTTAATTATATTTAATACTCTATTTATGCGTAAAAAAAAAAATTGATGTGACGAACACTTTTTGGATTCACTTTTCGTGAAGTGAACACACCCATGTACCCATATACCTAGTTTGGCCAAACTCTGTCATCGGTGTAGAAATTAGTTTTTAATATGTTTGGAACATGAACTTTCATGCAATAAACAGTTTATTGTTGGAGGTTGGTGGTTTGGTGTCATAGACAGCTGCAATGCTCCATTCACATATATACAGATAAGTTAGTGACACTGACACGTGTGCAAATCGCCACGCTGCCGCAGTAACTGTTTCAGAACTGTAGGCTAGCTCAGCGTCTAGTAGGATGAAAAATATCATGAGACATATCTTTTTCTAGTGAAAGGAGATGAATCCCACGTCGGAATCTTCTTTTACTTTTGAGCTTTCCAACTACACTTGTCAGCCTGGAAACTGTCATACTCTCCCTAAGTTCTTATCCTCTTGTCAAACAATGAACGAGAGTTTCTTGCAGGCAAGTTCGACGTGGACATGGATAGATTTTCCTAATAAGACTAGGGTTAAACTTTCACCCGACAAGATTTGTTTACTCAACGCTTTCGCCAACAAGTTTCAAAGTTTTTGACATTTTGGTCCGTATCACGTCGTACTACTGCGAGCATACCTGTATTTCTGTACCTGAAGCATCTGAGAAGGTTGGTTAACGGGTCCCCATCTTCAGAATTCCATGGACATGTGCAAGGTCAAAACTCGATACATCGGCCATCATATTTTGGAAGAGGAATATTTGAAGTCCGACACCAATTTTCATTAGTCCTATATGAAGAGGTCAGAGGATAAATTATGACTCGTGCCTGCCTACCGCACGTACGCCGTTGATCTTGTGATTTTGACCACCCAGTTGGGCCACGCTGTTATTACGAGCTAGACTCTCGTACTAGCTCTGCATGCTGACAACGGAGCTCTCATCCCAGATTTGCCAAACTCTCCATGTTCTTGAGGGCTATGTGAACTCTCTATCTGGATTGTACCGCGAATTTTTCTTTCTGATCAAGTAATCATTGAATTTATTTGTTTCAAAAGTAATTTAGCCGCCGAGCGTTCACACTTGTGTCATTGTATTTCTTGTTTTTTTTTTTTTATTAAGAAAACAGGCCCTTACATGCCTGGCTTGCTTGGAACAAAGATACTCATACTTGAGCAAGGACCTATCGGATTTCATTTCGCCGCCGTCGTGGAGTTGTTCCATCTCTGGGTTCCGTACCTTGTACACCGGAACACAGGTTGCTTGTCAGTCACCGATATTAATTGGGGGGGATAATAATATGCAATGGGAAGCCAAGGTTTCCTTTTTCCCCTACGTTTTCCACGCTCATCCATCCCCGTCGGGAGAGAGATACTTGTGGTAGCGACAGATTCCGTTACCCGTAACTTCGCGGACAAGTCCCCCTACCAAACCGCTTTTTCCCTCGTTCACGGGGTGCGTGCGGATCATTGCCACGAAGCTCACGCTTCCAAGCTCTCTAGTCTTGCCCACCCGGCACCCACCCGCCACCCGGGTTGCGCGCGGCGGCCCCCTTTGCCGCCACCACACAGGCTCGACAGCAAGTTGGCCGGAGGCTTTCCGTTCCGCCCGCCCGCCTGTCCACCACCACCGTGCATGCCGTCATCGCGAGCCAACGAGCCATGCGCGTGCGGACACGTTCGAGCTCGTCAGTTGGGTCGGGCAACGTCGTGACGGCAGCAGCCGGGCTGCGATGGCCCGGGTGCCGGCATCGCGCCCGAGGCCTTTCACGCACTTCGATGGTGAGCTGTGACGTCCGCGGGATTGATCCGTGTACCCACCCGCGAACTGCCTCCACGCACGTTCGCACTAGTCGCCACGCATCTAGGATATGAATCTCTAGGAGGGAGTACTTCCATAGGCCATCGCACGCCGCCGCCGAAACGCTTGTCACGGCCGCGTGAGGGGTTCACCAACTCAAAGATGTTACAAAACGCGTCGCCTCCAGCCAGTTTACATCTTGTATTCTTGTACGAGAGCAGGGAGCACCACCGCCGCCGTGAAGGCGTGAGACTTGAGTGAAGGACCGCACCACAGATTCACAGCAGGATCTATCCTGCGAGGTACGCGGAACCAAGCGAAAAAGCGACAGATCGCATAGGCTACCTCATCTCATCAACCAGGGGTCCGAGCGTGTGCTTTTGGGCTGCGTGGCCCGTCCAACCCCCGAAAAAATCGTTCAATCATGCTGGGGCCGGGAGGTTTGGATGAGGACAAGCAAGCCAAGTGGGGAGCAGAGCATTTGTTGCCAAGCCGCGGAAGCGAGCGCGGAGAAGTGGAGAACAACGTGCGATGCCGTGGTAGTTGCTGGTTGGTGGCCGGATGACATCACCGACGACCGCCGCACCTGACCGTGGAGGGACCTCACCGCTCACCGGCGTCCGCGAGCTCATTTCCGCCGCGTTTAAGGGCGGCGATCGGCGCGAGATTTCCGGGTCGCCTTTGCCTCCCGTCTACTCCATATAACAGGAAAAACGACCACATGGCGCCGTTTTCCACTATTCAAGGTGAGTTTAGATAGAAAACAACGATGAAAACGAGCCGTTCAGAGTTTCAGACTAATCATGGAGTGTGTGATTCCGTAGAGCTCTTTGCCGTGGATTTGTCAATTGTCATGGATTAGGGCGCTGATGACATTGTTTATCTGTCAATCTGTGCTGTGGTGACAAATATTGAATTGATAACGCCCGGAAAACTAACACGAAATCTAAATGATTGGCGCAGCCAACCTGTTGCGGTGCTCAGGCGAACCGTTGCTGATCCGGCCAAGAAAGCTGGCCCGAATGATGTTGCTTCCGGAACGGTACCACAACACCACAACTACGGCGAGGTAGCCATCGTGCACTGGGAAAGGCAACTGTCCGATTTTGCAGTATCGCTTCCCCTGATGCGTACTGTAGATCTCATCTCACCAGCAGCACACGACAGCGTTAGAAGCAAATGAAAGCAGCTGGCTTCAAGGGCAGTAGTATTTGTTTCTAGAATCTAGATACTCCTACTAGTAGATATCTGTAGATGGAGTTGCCATGACGCTTTTTGGAAGCAGTCCAATTATTCCAAGCTGCTCCGGGTTAACAGTCTTTTCTGTCGTGTTTCAGGGAACTATCTCTGTCGTGATAAAATCATTCAGTGGGAAACAAGGGTTCTGGACTTAGAAAAAAAAATCAACTTGACGTACGTAGGGGTTCCAAGTTCGAACAGATTAATGATAACCCGCTGTGCTGGTTTTCTAGGCTCGGCCATCATTTAGTCCGCTGGTCTTACCTACCATGTTGGCCAACGCAGTGTATGTAATGACATCGCGGCGGCACTGGAGCAGCTTGTCCCTAGCTATTCCTCTACGTCTACCACACTATAGCAGGGCATGTGACTTGCCAACACCTTCTCCCAGAAGTTGCAGGATGCTGTAGTGGTTGCCACCAGTGTAGTGAGAAACGCCAAACGGCATACAGCAACAGCCATGTTGAAGAACTTGGTGCCTCTACAATTTGGATGTATAGGTTAGGACGTTAGGTGCTGTGCTAATAGTCTTGCAGAGGTTGGATCCAGGCTAATCGAGCTGCACTTCATGGGTCATGTGCCACTGTTTCTAGTACTTGCCTGCAATTTATTCTCAAAGAAGGGAAATAGTAGTAGCTAAAGTAATTCTGTTTTCGGCACATCTCTGAGTCTAACTTCAAAACGGGAGATTATGCCGTCTGATTATTTTTTTGAAGAAAATTATGCTGTCTGAATTGCTCCTTTTTTTTGTTAACAAAGACAACTTGGTAGAATGCAGTGATGCAAAATCTACGGGAAGCAAACGACTGTACTATAGCCATCACTGCAGAACGTGAAGGAAGCAAGTAGTATGTCTATGCACTTGAAATTGCAAATGGCAAGTGGCAATGCAAAGTCGACGGCCACCTTGACGAGGCAATCTGTGAAGTAGATGCAGTAGTCAGCGAAGTGAACTGGTCAGCTTGCAGAATGCAGACCACACTTCAGGCTGCCGCATTGCGAGTGTCTGGCTGGCTTAGGCTGCAAACTGCGTGGAACAGGTGAGGAGGAGCAGCGTCCCGTTGCATCCGGAAAAAAACAGGCGGGCTGCGAGCCAGGTCAAAAGGTAACTTTTGAAGGCCAGAACGTCATATGTGGGAAGACCGTCCGGGAGACTATCGATAGTCGGCGACGACCTCCGCTGAGCGGCAGTGCCTTTTGGAAGAACTAGAGTACCTACCTGGCCTTGACAAAGTGCAGAAAAAGGCAAGAACAACAGTACCTGGCATTGACAAAGTTCAGAGTAAGGGATGAACGCCTGTTTCCATCGTCGACTCGTGGAACGACCGCCGGCGCCTAGATCTAGAACCATGACGAGAAACGAAAACTCGTTCTTCTGCTGCCATGCCTCCCGTCTTCTCTGTGTGTCTGATTGGCCGATGCATCACACTCTCTGACGATGCTCAAGTCTGAGGAAACAAGCAACCTGTTTCACGTCGACGTCGGCTTACTCCATACAGCGCGGCTGCGGTGCGGTGCGGCTCGCTTCCATTGGAGCCTGGCCAAATCCAAACCGCGTGGCCGGTAGGCCGGCTGGTCCGCGCGGTCCGCGCGACGAGTCCTTGCCGTCCCAGGAATTCACGGCACAGCCACGGGGCTCGCCTCGCTCTCGTGCAGTCGTCCTCCTGGGGGTTGTTCGAACCGCGCAGCGGCTGCTAATGAAACTGTCGAACAAAGTCGCCGCCGCTCACCGGCTCGGTCGCCGTTGTCGCGGTCAGGTTTCCGTAAACCGCGTGAGGTCCGTCCGGTCGCATTTGAATTCGGGCTCTGTGCAGCGTAAGGTTTGGTTAGAGGGCATAACTGTGTTGATCTTTTTGACAACTCTCTTGCCTGATTGATCGATCACGTACGGCCGTTTTCTTTCATGTCTGTACGTACACCAGCTCCGTCCTTGACTTCCTGGGGCTAGCCAGGGCTCCTCTCTCCTGTGCCCTGGCCGAGCGACAGCCCCGGAAGATGATGCTCTGCAACTTTTTTTTTTGACAAGAATGCTCTGAAACTTTGACGTGAGACTTGTTTGGAGCCTAACTTTACGCTCATGGCCGCAGGCCCTGCTCCGTGCCGGTGCCGCTGCAGAGTTCAGTCCGGCGCTTCCGTCAGATGGCCCGCAACCGCGCCCGTTAACTCATGTGGCAGTGAGCCCGTGACATTCGTTCGTGTGGTGCGCGTCAGCCCTGCTCGCTGGCTGGGTTGCTCCAGTTCTCAGGTGCGGATGCGTGATGCATGTCATCCCCACACGGCCAATCGATGCGATCATGCGACTGGGACATCGGCTTTGATCGCCTTCCATTCAGAAATGACGAGGAGCTCTCAAAAAATAAGAGAGATTTAAAAACGGAAGGGGACGTGGTGTTGGGCCAGCCCGGCAGAATGGCACGGGACTGTAGGGCTCCGCCGATCCATCCATGGCGTCAATGAAGCCGTGGGCCACGTTAATCCTAACGGCCAGTCGATCTTGCGGGCCTATTCATGGCCCAGGTCCCCAGCATTGTTTGACTTCTCACTGGAACTGGGCCGCCACACATATTCTGTTTTGGATGTTTTTAGAGTTTATTAAGGGCTTAGCCCCAATCCATTAACGAGGTCAACGGACCAAAACACGTTTTATATGCACCAATTCAGTGGATGGGGGCCTCCATCCAAAACAAGCCCAGAACGACGAAGACAGCAAAAGAAAGTCTGAAAACTCACTTCCACTTCTAACTTATCACAGCTACGAGCAATCTACCAGCTAGAAAAGACAAGGAACAAAACCGTAGAGACAGCAATATAGCTTTCCACGATCACTTCTGTTTTTGATGTTCCCTTTTCACAAACTTCTATCTAGCCTTTAGCTTAATCTACCGACGACTCACATATTTCACAACAAAACTTTCACCTAAAACTTGTAGGCTTTGTTTGGATGTATTCGCTTGGCATCATTCCATATGTGTTGAGGTAGGTTGAGGTGTAATAATGATAATTTAATTAACATTGTGCTCCAATCCACCCGATATATGAAGATTGACGCCAACCCAATACAATAAAAACAAGATCTAGTTAAAAACAAATAGATATAGACAAGTATATATAGAGACACAGCTTTGATGGTTCGACTTCTTCTACTTCCAGTTTCCGCTACTAAAGCAACAAAATTATTCAACCACAACATTTTTTTTTCGAATCAGTTTAGGTTCGGTTTTGGATACAGTATAGCAGGTGCACTGAATTGAAAACAAGATTCTTTAACCAAAACACACTCCACCAATTACACTGTAACCAATGCATGAAAACGAGTGGAACCAAAAAAAAGAATGAATCTAACTCCAACCATTGCATCATACTCCTATGTATTGTAGTGAATCATGTGTCGCACTATTAACAATGTCACCACCTATGAAAATTTCTAGTCATGCACTAAGCTATACATAATAAAAGAAATTATTTCTATGATAAAATAAGATAAAATAAGCTTTTATGTCATTCTAATAAAACCCCCCCAAGAAATTATAACTACATGGGGCCAATGATAAAATAACCTATGTCTTTTATGTCATTCTATTTTTTAGGAAAAATGGGAAACCTAACGAACCCAGGGTTAGATTAGACCTTAGCAAACATGGCCCTCGAGGCCCAGCCCACGAGCCTTAGATTAGACCTTAGCAAACATGGCCCTCGAGGCCCAGCCCACGAGCCTTAGTTGACATGGGGGCCTGGCCAGAGATTTCACAGTCCAGGGGCCAGAAAAGAAATCGAGAGCTTGAGCCCAGACTAAACAAGTCTTCCCGATTCGACCCGTCGGACAGGCGTGCGCCGGAATTTTCGCCGGAATCACATGGTCTTTTTTGCTCGAAAAATGCTCGGGAAGACGTGAACAGGTCGGGCTGTAACGTACGCCGGGTGCGCGCGTCTGTTCACAGTGACAGCGCCAAGCAGCTGCCCACTCTGCCACGCCACCACACATGCCTGTAGGCTGTAGCTGTAGGCCACGACCACAAAGTAGAAAAAAAAAAGAAGACGAGGAGAGATACCCGTCATGTGCCGGCCGTATGTATCACCTCTCCGCTCCAACGAAACACGACAGATCGCCGTCAGGATCAGGCGTTGCGTTACGAGGCTCCATGCGTTTCGGGCCCCACGTCCCCCGATCCCGAATCCCAATCTGGGCTGGCGCCGGGCTGGCGCGCACGTCGTCGCCAGTCCCAGGCCACATTTTCAATTCTGTCACGATAGTCTCTTCAACCTCCGTCCACCTTCTGGCTGGTTAAGGTAGCCTGGCTGTGATGGTGATACCCTATACAATTCGCTAAACTTGTTTTTGGATAAATATATTTCGACGATTCGATATATAATCCGGTTGGTATAGGGGAAGGAAGAATGTGCAAGATACAGACATCATGCAGGCACGAACACGACAGTCTGGTCAGGTTGGTTGGCTAGCTCAGCTCAGCTGCTCCTCCCACCCAAACGACAGTCTGATCCAGGAGCGAGCGAGCTGTACGTGGACGTTGTCACGGCCTAATCACCTACTGCTACTACCAATTAAACGCCGGCTGAATTCAATCATCGTCGCTGTCTGTCGCCATCAATAATCATCCTGACGACCAGCGCCATGCCATTCGCTGCTCGATCTGCCTCTCTCTGCTTGCCTGGATCAATCATTGCTTCCTTCGTTTTTCTCTTTAATTTAGGAAGGATAGGAGTTGGGACCTAAACCAACCATGGATCGTACCAGCATTCCATTGCAGACTTTGGTGCCTCCGTCGCTGATGAGAAACAAACAATCATGGATTGGATTACCTTATTACCTGTTGGATTGTCGTACAGGTTCCACGGGACGAACGAGAGCTGAGCAAGCAATGGCATCATGGAGATGGGGACACTCGATCGGCGCTTCTTTGCTCGGACTCGGACCAATGCTAGCCTGTGCACCGTTTCCGATTGTAGCTTGCTGATTAGGTGCCAGTACTACCAAGAAGTAGCTGGTTTTGGTTGGTTTAATTTGGCTGTGTGTGCTGTGCGATGCTTTGCTAGCAGGCCGGCCATTCGTGCATGCATGCCTTGCCGAAGCCGAGCAGCAGCAGGCTGTGAGTGAGTCGTGGGATGCATGCATATGTCACGGAAATTCCGGTGTCTAGTTGTCAGCCAGCTGATGGCGGACTGCTGTGAGGTCAGACGAGAGAGTGTTTGTGGTGCGCCTCAACCTGGATGATGCGTTGTCCAACGGCCGGGATTCCTCTCTCAGTTTAAGGTTGCCAAATGGAGTAGGAGTATCAAAACGTATACTCCCTAGCTCCTCTGTCATCTCTACCAACAATATTCCTCCTCCTCCCGGTTGGTGTAACTGTAACGCCACACACAAAACAAAATGCCTCAACGTTCCTGCCTGGCTGTCAACCTCTGTGTTTCAGAAACGCAATCATGCTGATACCTTCAGTTTTGTGTCCGTTAAGAGTACTCACCCGTTAATGCAGCAGCAAGTGTATCATCAGCCGTAATGCACAGTACCTTAACGTTTTACCGTTAAGACTACTACGGTTAATGCAGGACGAGTCGGATCCAGCGAGCGTTGATGGATTCACCGGGGCCGTGGAAAGTGACAACCGGCGCGACCACCGATGATCCTTCCAACGTCCACTAGATGCTTTTGCAGGTCCTGCATTGGATTCTTGCAGCGGCAGCAGGCCCATCACCTAGGATCCGTTCCGTGCTTGCCCGCGTTTGACTCGTGCCGTTGCGTGGATCCGTTGCGTCCGTTTCTGAGGACAGCGCAGATGCGTGTCACCAGCTGCTGCTTCTTCTCTGAAGAGCTAGCTGCTACTAGCTGCCAATGGGTCCCAAGAGAGAGGGAGCTAGCTGCCGAACCCGAACCAACGGCCGGGACACCTGATCGATCTGATCAGATCTCATGGTTACCGAGCCCTGACCACGCTGTTACCGCTAACCTAATGGCAAACGAGGATCGGGTCGTTGCTAATGCGCCGGCAGACGTGTGCAGATAGGTGTCGTCTTTCTCTCTCTCTCTCTCTAGTATCTTCGAGTGCCTATCATCAAGTCAGCATTTCCAGCGACTAATTTACTAACAGCTGGTGGTTTAACAGGTTTGGTTCTAAAAAAATATATCTCTGTCATCTTATCCGGACATTTTCCTCTGCTAAAAAAACGTTTTTTGACTTTTGAATTTTATATTTGTCATATTTATCAAATCATAAAATAAATTAATCAATATTTAAGTATCTTTATTGATAAAATAAGTTGTAACAAAAAAATTAATTATAAGAAGATCGGCGAAGCCAAGGCACCTGTTCCGAAGCCAAGGCCTTGGTAGTGGCTGATTACAAGACGCTAAGCATAAGAAAACAACCGTGCCTGCCTTGTGATAGAGATTTTCTCCCCCTTTTGTTTCGAGAAGAAAATCAGATGAGTGAGCACGGAGTCTGTGATGTGACACCCTGGGCCTGACCTCAAACGGTTTGCTGCTGGCAAAAGGCCAAGGACGACAGCTTTAGCTGCACTTAGTACTGACACAACATTGCTTACTGGGAGCACGTAGTCTCTTTAATAACAAGTCACGCAGGTTCACGTCTCTTGGTTTAATGCCAAAAAAATTCGCCGGTCTGTGTTGCGACTGGGACAGAAAGTTTACATGATTACAAACAAATTGCAAGTTTTAATAACCGAATTTGATTACTGATTTTCAGCTATATATTGTACAATTGATATATATTAAGGAGATAAAGACAGTTTGACAAACAATGGCAAGGCAAAAAGTTACAAAGGAGCCCTTTGCGATAGTCTTCTTCTTAATTTCGTCCGTGATCGATGATCCTAAATTCTTAATAGCTATTAAGATCTTAAAACCTTTACAAAATAATCGACTAATCTTGAAACAATGCACACTCCACTTGTTTCAAAATAAATGCACATCTTACTTATCAAGGAATAAAAGTTTTTATATATACTTTTTTTTGTTACACATCAACACCAAATTTTCTACCATTTAACATTTTTTTTATATATAAATATAAACATAGAAAAATTTTAATATATCTTAAATAAGTTTTTTACGATAAGATAAATTTTTTATCTGGGCAAAAAGATAGAAGATACTAGACACTTTGCTTTAAAAAGAAAAATGCTATAACAAAATCACTAACCTTATCCAGTCACTAATCCTAGGCCTTTTGCGGGGCCCCAAAATGTCTTTCAACGATTGCATTCTTTGCAAAATTCATCGGCGAATGACCCCAGAATCATCGCCCGCTTTCAACCAGAATCTGTTCTGTACTTCTCTTCCAACACCAAAAGCCTACCATTTCATTTTTTTTTTGCGACCATGAATTTCGCACGGAAAGCTGGGCAAAAAGTTCACTTTGAAAAAAAGCCCAGCTCCGTCACTAATCCGAGGCCTGGTGCGGGGCCCACCACGGCGATCTCTCCTCCCATCCCCACCGCAAACCCAAATCCCCACTCATAACACAACAATCTCTCTCCATCCCCAAACCCTAATCCCCGGCTCCCCCTCGCTCGCTCTCCCTCTCTCTCTCTCTCTCTCTCTCTGCAGCGCGCAGCTTTCAAAGCGTTGGGAGAGATGGCTGAGGAGACGCAGCCAGAGGCCGCCGCCGCCGCGCCCGAGGTGGTCGTGACCGAGGCGGCGCCGGCGGAGGCGGAGGTGCCTGCGGCGGCGGAAGCCGAAGCCGAGGCCGAGGCCGGGCCGAGGCGGAGAAGAAGGTGATGAGGCGGCGGTCACCGCCGATGACGCGGGGGAGGGACCGGCTCGTTCAAGGAGGAGAGCAACCTGGTGGAGGACCTGCCCGACCCGGAGAAGAAGGCGCTCGACGAGTTCAAGCAGCTGATCGTTGCCGCCCTCGCCGCCGGTGAGTTCAACCTGCCTCCCCGCCGCCGCCGCCGAAGGCCAAGGAGGAACCCAAGGCCGAGGAGACCAAGACGGAGGAAACCAAGACCGAGGAGCCGGCCAAAGAAGAGCCCAAGGCCGAGGCTGAGGCTGCCGCGGAGGAGCCCAAGGCCGAGGTGGCTGCTGATGCCCCGGCTGAGGAGGTCAAGACGGAGGTGGCGCCGGCCGAGGAGGCCAAGGCTGAGGCAGTGGCCGAGGAAGCCAAGCCTTCCGAGCCCGAGCCGCAGGAGAAGACCGTCGTCGTCGCTGAGGAGGAAGCCGCCACCAAGACGGTGGAAACAATCGAGGAGACCGTCGTGTCCGCGCCCGCCGCCACCTCGGAGGAGGCAGCTGCGCCGGAGGCGGTGGCCGAGACTGAGGCGGCCGCAACCGAGCCTGTGCTGATCTGGGGCGTGCCGCTGGTCGGTGACGACGAGCGCACGGACACGGTTCTGCTCAAGTTCCTGCGAGCGCGGGAGTTCAAGGTGAAGGAGGCCATGGCGATGCTCAAGTCCGCGGTGCTGTGGCGCAAGCGCTTCGGCATCACCTCGCTCCTGGACGCCGACCTCGGCCTGCCGGAGCTGGAGAACGTGGTGTTCTACCGCGGCGCCGACCGCGACGGCCACCCCGTGTGCTACAACGTCTACGGTGAGTTCCAGGACAAGGATCTCTACGAGAAGGCCTTTGGCGACGATGAGAAGAGGGAGCGCTTCCTCAAGTGGCGCATCCAGCTGCTGGAGCGCGGCATCCTGTCGAAGCTGGACTTCTCGCCCAGCGGCATCTGCTCCATGGTTCAGGTTACCGACCTCAAGAACTCGCCGCCCATGCTCGGCAAGCACCGCTCCGTCACCCGCCAGGCTGTCACGCTGCTCCAGGACAACTACCCCGAGTTCATTGCCAAGAAGGTAACGGCTCGGTTCTCATCGTCAGTTGAAATTGCTGATTTGGAATTTTATATAGATGCATAATTACCATTGCCATAGTGATTCGAAAATTTTAGTTCGGTAGTCTGAATGATTCCAATTTCGCGCGATTGTAGTTTAACGTTGGGACTGAATGATTGGGCTAAAGCTTATTCATTGGGTGCAGTGCTAAAGGTTGGACCTTTATGGTGTCATGGACTTTTTTACACTGATCCGTCTGGTTTGAGTTGACTGTTGTCTTTTTGGTGTATGCGCTTTGTGTTAATCATAGTGCCGGTCGGGATCTTTTCCCTTTGTTAATTTTTCACATGGTCAGGCTTGGGCAACTAGTGTGCTGTTGTGTTGTTTATTGTTACTGATCCGAAGAGCAGACAACTTGATGTTGATTACATCTTCAGAAGTTTCTTCAAATGTGGAATGTAATTTGTTTGGTTCATCTTGTACAGGTGTTCATCAATGTGCCGTGGTGGTATCTCGCTGCCAACAAGATGATGAGCCCGTTCCTCACACAGCGCACTAAGAGCAAGTTCGTTTTTGCTAGCCCAGCCAAGTCAGCAGAGACTCTATTCAGGTTTGGCACAGAAAATTATACACTTGATTTCTTTGTTTAGATTTCAAGTATTATGTTCATAATGTCTTGTTGATCTTATCTATCAAACTCCAGATACATCGCACCTGAGCAAGTTCCTGTCCAATTTGGAGGCCTCTTCAAGGAGGACGACCCTGAGTTCACCACCTCGGACACCGTCACTGAGCTCACTATCAAACCATCATCGAAAGAAACCATTGAGATCCCTGCCACTGAGGTGGTCCTTGATATTCACTTCTCATGGAACTTGCAGAATGCTCTTAGATTGTTGTTACTAACTATCTTTTACAATGTGCTATCTTTGCAGAACTCCACAATTGTATGGGAACTCCGGGTGCTCGGTTGGGAGGTGAGCTATGGCGCTGAGTTCACCCCCGATGCTGAGGGTGGGTACACTGTCATCGTGCAGAAAACAAGGAAGGTGCCTGCTAACGAGGAGCCGATCATGAAGGGAAGCTTCAAGGTAGGAGAGCCTGGCAAACTTGTGCTAACTGTGAACAACCCTTCATCCAAGAAGAAGAAGCTCCTTTACAGATCAAAGGTCAAGAGCACCAGCGAGTGAGTGTGAGGTTGCTGCTAGCTGCCTGTGTCCTACAGTTAAACGATCTACCACAGTTGATCTCAGCATGATAGAAGAGAGGAGAAACCTTTTGGTTTGGTTCGTTAATTTATTGGGTTTTGGTGCACATTCTACATTTTGTTTGGTTAAACCAAAGTGAGCTTGTTTTTGTGATAGTAGTAGATGGGAGAAGTATAATCACTGGTTGTTGATGAGGGCAGGGGTGGCGAAAAATGTTGGAAAGGAATGTCTGCTCCTCTGTAGATGTGTCTGTACATTGCATCTCTTGGATTCTCATTGATATGTTAAATTTAGGAGTACTTGTCGCATCATTATTCAATCCATGTTACTCTGCATGTTCCTCTTTCTCTCGGTGTCCTTTCCCTTGTTAATGGAACCTTGTCTGCTGTCCATGGATATCAGGATCTGCCTGCTCCCACCATTTGTATAAGTAGGATTATGCTCATTTCCAACGAGGGGTTGTCCTCACCCAGTTGCAGAGAAGCGATAATAATGGCCGTGTCATGGGCTCACAAACTACTTTGATCATGTTCTGATTACTGCACTGCAGGGCGAAAGTGAAACTCTGTATGCCTGCCAAACCCTGCTTACTACTGACAGCAGCACTCCACGTCTCATTAAGGAAAGTATTAGAAAGGAAAACATGTTTCAGTCTCCTCTGCATTTGTGAAAAGGAGAACAAGTTTCAGTCCCCTTCCCATAGAGGACTTCGCCACGGGCACCTGGGGGTGCCTTCATAAAACAAGCAGCAAAATGACAAGGCTGCAGACCAAACAGAAAAGGGCGGAGCGCTTGTGCTGCTAAATGATGGGCGTAAACTAAGCGTGGGGTGTGTTTAGCGTGGGTGGAAAAAATTAAAATAATTGCATCCGCCGATTCTTTTCGGCTGGCTCCTTCCAATATTTACCACTAACAAACGAAAACGTCTTTTAATTAATGCGATGTGACATACCTGTCACATCCATCCAAATTTCAGCCCCAAATTCGGGGCTCCAAACACACCCGTGGGTGGAACATCCGCCGCTCCTTCCAATGCTGTCATCGTGTTCCTCAAACGACAGCATGCAAAGGGGGAAAAAACCCCAAAGTGACAAAAGGCAGGGCTGGGACAGCTGTTGCAAATAAAAGAAGGCCAAAGAACATGGGCTCCTGTGCAGCAAGCATTTGCAAGGGCAAGGCAACTGCTCAAGACTGAAGAACAGCTCCCATGTCTCATGCTATGGAATGCAAGAGCTTTGACTCCAACAAGCACCAGCAAAAGCCAGTACAATACTGCTCATTTCCAGAGTGGCCATGTGCTTGGACCTTGGAGCCGCCTTTAATGGCCAAATCGCGAGAGCTTTCGTTCTGTCTCAGATAAGCGGGGACGCTGATGATGGACCGGCCGCCGGTGGAGGCGGCGGGTCCAGGGCACCTGGTTTATCGGTGGCATTTAGACAGCTCGCATGTGCGTAGGCCGCATTTTTCTGGTGTTTTTACTCCGTCTTTGCGCAGGACGGCAGGAGGCAGGACCAGTTACGTATCGCGGGAAAGAAGACGAGCTCATGATTAGCGGCGTGGACATGCGCCTCTGGCCTCTATCTGAGGCTGTCTGCACCGGGTACTCCACACGGGTACTCCAGTACCAATTTAACGTAAACACAGCTGCACCGGGTACTGAAAACAGGCACGGGACGGCAGCGTTTCGATGGGCAGACTGGAAGTTGAGCGCTTGTACGACTGAAACGCTACGGCGCGCATAGGGCCCATCACGTGGGGAGGGAGAGCGGAGGTGAGCGATAGCGCCTGTGCATGCGCATGGGGAGATGTGCCAGCGGTGGGCCCTACCATTTGAACTATCAAAAAAACGTTATAACTTATAAAATAAAAAACCAAATTAAATTTTGATTACACCATTGAATTCGTTTTAATAAATCCTTCAAAACAAGATGTCACATGGATATATTTAAATAAAATTACAAGTAGGTCCCACTAATGGTTGTTGAGATAGAGGAAGATATAAAGTATGGATGAGTGCGGAGAAACTGGATATAAAAGAGAGAATATCGATGACCAGGACAGAATATTCCTTTTAAAGGATGAAACTGAAGTACCAACGAGTGCAGATAGCCTGAAGCCCTGATCTGATTTGAAGAGGTGTGCTGGTGAATAAAAGTACCTTTTGGGTCACCAGTCACCAGCAAAATATTTAAAAAATCATCCACTTGACCACCACCGCGAGAGTCGCCGCCTCGCCTCGCCTCACCTCCTCGGACTTGGCCGCGCCGCGCGAAATCTCACCTCACCACCGCTCCAAACGCGCTGCTGCATCCGATTGCGGCCTGCCTAGCGCGGCCCGCACCGGCGATCGCGGGAGAAGGGACCGCCGGTCGCCGGAGTTCGGTGAGTGCCTGATCTGTACTGGTGCCCTGCAACGCCTGTCATCGTCGTTGTCTTCGTCTTCCGACGACCGGTTCAGAGCTCCCTGATCTCGAGGCTTCGATAGCTGCGCGCTGGCTTTGGATTGGAGCCGTGCGGATCGATCCGCCGCCGGGCAAATTTGAATCCGGCGGGAGGAGATTCATCGGCGCTTCTGAATTGGGAGGAGGAAGCCGCGCACACGAGATTCGAAGAGATTTTGGTTGGTTGGACACAGTTTTGCTGCGAATTGGTTAGAAGCCGATTTGGCAGCAGGGAAGCTCTGGAATGGGAGATCGGGCGGCGGCGGGGTCGGAGGACGTGAGATGGTGAGCGCAAGCTTTAGCCGGAGCACATCCGCGCGGCTCGCAGCGAGGGCGGCGTCGGGAGCCCGCGGGTCTCGACGCCGGGAGCCGCGCACCGGAACTGGTACTGGGCGGCGGCGCCGTCGGGCCCGTCGTTCGATCGCGTCGTCTTGGCCTTCTTCCTGGCCGCCGTCGCGCTCGTGCTCTCCTGCGCTCTGTACCTCTACGTGTTCCGGTACTTGGGCCGGGGCCGTGCGGTCGCCGAGTTCGCCGGCGGCGGCGAGAATCTCGAGTCCTGCGACGTGTTCGACGGCGTCTGGGTGCCGGATCAGGGGCACCCCTTGTACAACAGCTCGCAGTGCCCGTTTGCGGAGAGGGGGTTCAATTGCCTGGCCAATGGGAGGAAGGACACCGAGTACCTCAAGTGGCGGTGGAAGCCTCGGGGATGCGACTTGCCGCGGTTCAGTGCCCGGGCTCTGTTGCAGTGGCTCAGAGGGAAGAGGGTCGTCTTTGTGGGGGATTCCATGAGCCGAACGCAGTGGGAGTCCTTCATTTGCATGCTCATGACAGGGGTGGATGATCCACGGACGGTTTATGAGGTTAATGGCAACCAGATCTCAAAGACAATCCGGTTTTTAGGAGTGAGATTTGAGACCTTCAACCTCAGTGTGGAGTTCTTCCGGTCTGTTTTCCTTGTGCAGCAGATCCCTGCGCGCCGCCATGGGCGCAGAAGGGTCCGTGCCATCCTCAAGCTTGATAAGCTGGATGATTTAAGTCAGAAATGGGCAAACTCAGATGTTCTTATTTTCAACTCAGGGCATTGGTGGACTGCCAGCAAATTATTTGACATGTGAGTTCTCTTACTGATGATTTTAGTCATCTGATTTGTTACCACTTACCAGCATGTATTCCTTCACTCATCATAGTCCATGAAAATTGATGCTTTGTTCAAGGCAACTCAGATAGCTAGCACATTGTTCCTAACTTCCTATAGAAGATGCCACCACCATGTGGTATTTGAACTTGTAAGGAGCTCTATGGGATTAGCCCTGGTAGTTTTCCGCAAGAGTTCAAACTAGTAATACTTATCCTATCATGAGTCAATGTGAGATGCATTCTTAGCCTAGGTAGTAGAAGCACTGAAGATAGGTATTTAGAAATCTGGCTGCCAGTTAGATGTGATTACCTTGAGAGCTGATGTCGTATCAGTTCAGTTGTTTCTTGGAGTCATAGCAACATGAAAGAGTGTTAGGTCCTCCTGTCATCTCATGATACCTCTGTCTCCATCTCTGTCTGAATATTCCTTCTCTCGGTTGGCATTTTGTTCTTTTCTTGCATTCTTTTGGCTTATTGATCTGCCCATGTTTCTAAGATCACAGTTCACAACATAGTAATAAACGTGTCTTTGGAGGCAATATTGAAACTTTAGTTTTGTGAAGTATTTTGAATGCTTAGCTTTGGTAGGGTAGCTACTGAATAATTCTCAATGGAATTGTTATTATATAAGGTGTAACCTGTCGTAATTTCTTGATTTGCATTGAAGCCAACTTCATATATGTTTGATTTTCAAGCTTGATCTTTGCAACAGGGGTTGCTATTTTGAGGCTGGAGGTGTGCTTAAACTGGGAACATCTATTAATGCTGCTTTCAAAATGGCATTGGAAACCTGGGCTTCATGGGTAAAAGAGAGAATTGATTTAAGGCGAACACGAGTATTCTTCCGTACATATGAGCCGTCTCATTGGAGGTGCGTTTTTCTGGCATACAAAAGAAGTTGGGGAAAGAAGTTTTACTTTCTTGTATATTGCATTTTAGGAGTAAGTGCACTTCAAAATGAAGATATAGATCATGCATCCTCTATATTACATTATGATATGTGGCTATTCGAAAAGCAAATATCCACTGTGCACATGTTATTTTGAGAAAGTTTATACTCAGTGATTTTATCCACATTTACAGTGGCTTGAATCAGAAGGTGTGTGAAGTAACAGAACAACCTACAACTGAGGCCAATGGAAATGACAGGAGAGAATTTGGGGATATACTTGCTGGTGTCGTGGCAAATATGAGTGTCCCTGTGACCATACTCAATGTGACTTTGATGGGGGCCTTTAGAAGTGATGCTCATATTGGCCTTTGGAGTCATCCTAATACCATACTTGATTGCAGCCACTGGTGCCTTCCAGGAGTTCCAGATGCTTGGAATGAGCTTGTATTTTCCCACCTTTTGACGAATGGTGAGTTCCTTATTTACAAACATTCTTATATGTTTTTTATATAAATGTTCCTAAGTCACCCAAGTAAAACATTTTGTGACTGCATATAGTTGTCTTGTCTCACAAGCCATTTTCAGATGTAATCTGGAAATGCTGAGCTTTGTAATAAATTGGTGATGCCTACTGCCATCCAGATTCCATCCTCTACAGTACTATGCTCAGTTGATTCGTACATCTGAGTTTGGAAACTGTGAAGGGTCAAAACCAAATAGTTTGAATATTAGAGACACTGCATCTATTATTTGCATAAGTAACTAATGCCTTCAGAAACTCATTGGCAATGTTATTCTGGTTGGGGCTCACTATGAATTCCCAGTCCACCCGAGTTCTATGCTCGAGTTGAGAGCGACATGGGTGCTCTATGCCTCGTTCAGTTAGTCCGGAATGGGCCGTTCCACGCTAGGAACCATTCCGGCGAGATACACAAATTAGCGAAGGAACAGTCCAGCTGGGAATCATTCCCAGGGAACCGAACGAGTCCTAATGGAATTTTCAGGTGTTTTAGCTGCGCACATGTGATGCTCGGCTGTCTCCTCACTCTTTCTTAGAGAGTATGCAAGAAAAGCTACACGGCAAAAGAAAAGTTATCCGGAGTAAAATCTTCCAGAAAATGTATATTTGAGTCAATAGAACTATTCCAATGTTATCAATGAGTCACAAAATTCCTGATATAACTTCATGTTGCATATCTGCCTTTTGTTTTTGCTCGATATACCATGATGCAGTTGAATTGTGGTGACCTGATGTTTTCGCTCGCCTGATTTGCAGGTTGGCGAGTGCCGGCCAGCTGACTATTGACATTGTATACCTTTTTTTTTCCTGCTTTGTAATTTCTTTTCTTTTCACCAAAGAAAAAGGAATTACTTTTCTTTGCTGCAAGAATCCTCGTGGGCAGCAGCATCTTCCACCAAATTGTGTTATGTTCACCTTTTTTCCCCTCGGTCACATAGGTCTGCACATCTCCTGCGGCATAGAATTTTGTGTCATTTCCTGTTTAGTCTGTTTAGGCATAGAAATACATCACAAGTGGCAACCTGTATGTAACAACAGTTCATTTGCAAAACTTTGGAAATTCAATTCTATGCACATGACACATTTTCTGCATTTCATTCATCAGAGGCACATCGTCAAAAGCATCAGCTATGAATATGCAATGTCTTTGTCCATTGCCTTCCTTTTCAGCTTTTACTAAAGTCACAAAGAACATTGTGGGCTCGCGCGTTTGCATCAGCGCCTGCTCCGGTGCTCCCTGTCCTCAGTTCAGCCTGTGGCCGGCCGGTGCGCCGACCATTTCAGATTGATCCTCACAGGGGTTGGCCAGGTGGGCGAACTCGCATTCGCAATCCCCAGCAAGAGAAAAAACACTCATCTCCATTCCGCGGCCAAGCAAATATGCCATTTCCCGTGGGGCGTGGGTCGAAAACTTGTTGGACTTTGCTTGACAGAACCTCCTTCACATGACAGATCAAACAAACTGCTATGTGGCAGCAGACTATGGTGCGACCGCGGTACTATATGCTTGTTCACCTGTCGTCCATTTCCGAACCGGCAGGCGGCAGCTATCGCGGCAAACCAGGCAGTGCAAGGGGGGATGCAAGGGGGGAAGTGCCTCAGGCGTACACGGTTGTGCAATGCCAATTTAGCAGTGTCCCTGAGGTGCCGTCGACATTCGCCTATACTAGGAATAAACGACAATATAAGGTCTTGCATATCTAGAGGCACATCTAGCTGGAGCTTTTTCTTGTAGTATTGTAAACGACAAGTTTGGCTAAGTCCCACCTTATCTCTTAAAAGTGCATTTAGGTCTCAATATAAGTAGGTTTTAGTGAATCGAGTGACAGTTGTATAGTCTCATGAAAAATATTCGTTTGGTTCAATAAAGATCAAGTGATGTAAGAGAGATTATTTCTACGATTTGTGAGATATTGATGCATGCATAAGTTGAAAATATGAAAGAGATATCAAGACATTTCTATGGTCTCATTTGTTGAAAAAGAATGAAATTTTATATGCTCACAAATATAAAATTAGTGCACGACTTCTGTTAACTGACTGACCCAGTTGTCAGACTGACGGAACAATTGTCGAACTGTCAATTATTTTTACACAAAATGCAAGTTTTTTCAGCGGTACATAACATACAGCATTTTGCAAATTAAAAGTTTTATTATGTAAATGCTCAACAAGTAGATGCACTAATTTAAAAGGGATTTAGAAGATAGCCTATAACGAAAATCTTCACCCCAAAAATGCCTTGTCTCAATTTTTTTTTGAAGCTGCGACTAAATCATAGATTCTATCTATAACACCAATCTAGGCATAGATAATTATTATTCCCTAATTAGCTCCAAATTAGAGTTCACTTTAGTTTTAACTTTTAAGTTATTTTTTCTCCATTTTAACCAATCTTTTTAAACACATTAACATATGCAATTTCAGATAAATAAGCAATTAACACATGTTTTTAGGAATATAATGAAATTAATATAGTAATATATATGTTATATAAACTTGGTCATAGGTAAAAAAAAAATAACTTACACCAAAGTTAAATTAAATTATAATTTGGGAATGAGGGAGTAGTGACCAAGCTCCTAGCAACCTGTTGGATGGAGATTTAGGCTCAGATCCATCTAGCTAATTATTAGCCGTAGCTAGGTGAAACTAGCTATTAATTGATACTCTTAGTTAATTTTTAGCAGTTGATCGAAACAGATTGTTAGAAAGAACCATGTAATATTGATCATAGTCCCTAGACATGCATGCCTTATGTTATCTAGTCAAATCAAGAAAAAAAAAAAAAATGAAAATCATGAGGTACGACACATGCACATCCGATCCGAGAGACATGAATGCTTTCCTCCCTACTTTCCGTTCCGTTACATTTGAACCCGTCAAAATCACCATTCAACCCTTCTCCAACCGAGCCATCTCCTCCACATCTCCATCCGCGATATAACCACCCCGGCCTTGGCGCAGTCAGTAGTGACTCCACTCATCACAGTGGCGCGCCCACACTCTCACACAACACAACGCCGTCCAACCATCACCAATGCCTCCGGCAACTCGACTCCTTCCCCTCCTCCTCGTCCTCCTCCTCCTCCCCCATCTCCCCGTCTCCCCTCTCCTCGCGCCACCACCGCCACCGCACCCCATCCGTGTCCCCGTCCCCGGCCCCGGCATCCTCTGATTCGGCGCCAGTAGCGGTCCTCCTGGCCTGCAACGCCACCCGCTTCCAGCCGGCCTGCGTCTCGGCGCTCTCCAGCGCCGCCTCCGATGCCTCCACCCAAGACCTCCTCGCCGCGACGCTCTCCGCGCTCCGCGGGCGCCTCTCGCCCGCCGTCACCACGGCTAAGTCCGTGCTGGCGACCTCCTCCAACGTGAACCTCACCAACGCCGCCACCAACTGCCTCACGTTCCTCGCGCTCTCGTCCCACCGCCTCATGCCGTCGTCGTCCCCCTCGTCGCCGTCGCTGCTGTCGGCGTCCACGGCGATGCTCCACCTCTACGACTGCTGGTCCGCGTACAAGTACGTCAACTTCTCCCAGACCATCTCCGACGCCATGGCCTACCTCGACGCCACCATCACCATGAACAGCAACTACATCTCCATGCTCGCCGCGCGGCAGCGCTACGGCGACGACACGTCCCTCTGGCGCCCGCCGCAGACGGAGCGCGACGGGTACTGGCCGCCCTCCGCCGCCGCAGCGGCTTCGAAGGCCGCCGACGTGGACGCGCTCGGCGTGCCCAAGGGCCTGCCGGCGAACGCGACGGTGTGCGGCGGCGGGTGCGACTACAGGACGGTGCGGGAGGCCGTGGCGGCCGCGCCGGACTACGGCGACGGCGCGTTCGTGGTGCACGTGAAGGAAGGGGTGTACAGGGAGACGGTGGCCGTGCCGTGGGAGAAGACGAACGTGGTTCTCGTCGGCGACGGCATGGGGAAGACGGTGATCACTGGCGACCTCAGCGCCGACACGCCCGGCGTGTCCACCTTCAACACCGCCACCGTAGGTGCGTACGTATAAAAACGCGTATTTCCGCCACCTCTCTCTCTTTAAGTTGCTGCTTGCTGCGAAACGTACGTGTACACTACACTGATGAAGGAGCGTACACTTGGGCATCGTACGCGTGTGCTTTTCTTGCATGGGATAGAAAACGTACGTCTCGTGACTGGAGCATTATGGTAGCCGTTTGTCCGCGCTGAAAACGATTTCAGTGGATTAGATGTTGTGACGCAGCCCTGCGCTACGTTTGTACGTGCCGTCCGGGATATGGCACACATGACCAAGTGACCAAGGAGTAGTTGGCTAGCATTGACATCCCATTCGACAAATGTACGTAAGTTTCAGCTCACCAGAACCAGATTGATTATCTACAAACTTTGTGTGGCCTTGGATTTTCAAATCTGACCTAGATAAACATAAAAGGTGCTTCCAGAAAGGTCTAGTGGTGAAGTTTTTTTTTTTTTTTTGTTGACCATGATCTAGTGGTGAAGTTGCTTTAGTGGTATAGCCTTTATTTAGGTCATGGCGCACACTGCAAATGTTTTTTTTCCTTACTAGGCAATAATGTAAAATAGCCCTCGAAACAGAGAAGCAGCGCCTCTAGTATTTGTGTCAAGCAATCAATCTACCTATTATATTGTTTACTATTTTATTACATGATGATTTCACTATAGTAGTACATGATAGTCAATCAGTGCTACTGGCAAACCAAAATCGATTCACTTGGCAACAGTAGCAAGCACAAACACTGTATGTGGCCCCAGCAACATGTGGTCCGTCCGTGCCGGGAAGAGACAATACGGCGTAGCGTCACGAGCCTACTCCTAGTGCGGCTACGCAACACTCAACTTTCCCGTGCTCCGGTCGGCCCCACAAACGAAAAACCGTGCCGCCGCGTGTCGTGCTTCGCCTACCGTGCCGTACTGCCGCCGGCCGGCGGTTCTCGTAGCATTCAGTACCCACCGAGAAGAAGCCCGACACGACACCGATCGATCCACCGCCGTCCGTCTCAACTTTGTCGTGCACTCATCTAGTCATGTGCTAACTCCGTGTATGTATGTCCAGGTGTGCTCGCGGACGGGTTCATGGCGCGAGACCTGACGATTGCCAACACGGCAGGCCCCGACGCGCACCAGGCGGTGGCGTTCCGTTCCACGGGTGACCGCACGGTGCTGGACGGCGTGGAGCTACTGGGTCACCAGGACACGCTGTACGCGCACGCGATGCGTCAGTTCTACACCCGGTGCCGCGTCGCGGGCACCGTCGACTTCGTCTTCGGCAACTCGGCGGCCGTGCTCCACGACACCGCCCTGGTGGTCCTGCCCCGGCAGCTTCACCCGGAGAAAGGCGAGAACGACGCCGTCACGGCGCAGGGACGCACGGACCCGGCGCAGCCCACGGGGATCGTGCTCAGCCGCTGCGCCGTCAACGGCAGCGACGAGTACCTGGCCATGTACCGGGAGAAGCCCGGCGTGCACCACGTGTACCTGGGACGGCCATGGAAGGAGTACTCCAGGACGGTGTACGTCGGGTGCACGCTCGCCGAGATCGTGCAGCCGCAGGGGTGGATGCCGTGGAACGGGGACTTCGCGCTCAAGACGCTCTACTACGGCGAGTACGACAGCGCCGGGCCAGGCGGCGTGGCCAGCCGGAGGGTGGCGTGGAGTAGCCAGGTGCCCAAGGAACATGTCGACGCGTACAGCGTCGTCAACTTCATACAGGGGCACGAGTGGATACCCAGAGTGTAGTAATAGCTCTAGATCGAGAATGTATGTGAGCAATCGTGTCGAACAATCGACACGGTGCCTGCCCCCTGACGTTGAGTTTGAGCATTGCAGTTATTACTTACTCCTAATGTGGAGAGAACAAGTCAAAGAACAGGAATAAACCTGCCGCAATAACAGTCGCCATGGACATGGACATGTCAAAGTGTCTGTGGCCTCAGCCCTCAAGAGTGGCTTGGACGAAATGGTAGAGTGAAGTGGTGGTGTGGCACTGGCAGGGCACGAAGACGACATGCAGATAGGCTCGGCGTGCGGTTTCCGCAATTAGCAGGTGGCAAACAACATTATCGCCTTGCCGCTAGTGGCGGTCCATGACTGAAACACCGCCGCGCCTGCCTTTGCAGCTGTGTCTTTTCACTGCGCCCGGCCTCCTTCGCCGCATGTGCGCCGTGCGCCGCCGCCCAACCAACCATACAAGATGAGGCAGGACAGGAGGAGAGTCTGGGCTCGGGGTGTCATTGTTGTGGATCGGCGCCTACCCACTTACGGACGCATGCATTCAAGGGAGCCAAGGACTGCCGAAATACTATGCTGCTCTTGTCTATTGAATGATTTTCTTCAAAACGACATTTTTTAGATAGAGGAAATGAATTTGGCATCATCATATCTTGTGCCCAAGAGAATTAGACCGCCTATTTTAGCAAAATACAAATAATTGCATTATGGCTGCCTATAGAACTCGACAAAGTTGGATGATCCCTTCCCTACTGTGTTCATGTTCTTTTTTTTTTTTTTGAAAGAACCCTTCTTGTTCTTGTAACTACGCCCTATGACATAACTAGTGCGTTTTGCTTGCTCGAAAACGACTGTTGTGAGGAAAACAGTAAGCTGGCTGGGAGTATGTTCTTTCTTTATATACATACCATTATTTATATGGGTAAAGTACAATTCAGAACCTTCAACTCTTTCTAAAGCCTGGATTTCAACCTCAAACTCAAAAACCAGATAACTTGGGCCTCCAACTCTTGAAAATTGAACGGTTTCAAGAGTTGGAAGAAACCTACAAAAATTGAACGCTTTGGATTTTTAACATTCTTGGATTGACTTACAATTTGGAATGGAGAAAGTATGTGTTATAACTTATTTGGGTAAAATAACTATGATACTTTTATCTTCCCAGAAACTCTCTATTTCCACAAATTTAGAAAAAGTAAAAAGTTGAAAGACATAAGTAGGGTTAAATATTGCAAAATAATTGCGACCGGCTTGTAGTCCAATGGTAGGACGGTCTAGTGGGGCAATATACCCACCGCGGTTCAAATCCCATAGTGCCATCAGATATCGACCTTTTCCCACTGGATTTTCCTAGGATTTTCCGATACTATATAATTGTTAAGTGGTAAACGATAACGTTCGAGAATGAAAAGACTTAAACGCCAATGGTGACTTTCGAGAATCTCCATTCCGCCAGGGTGCTCATATTTGAAGCTATCCGGAGGTGCTCATAGGGGTAGGGTTTGCGTCATGTGACGTGTGTTCGTAATGGGGTGAGTGTTCGTGCGTATATGTGAGTGTCTCGTTGTCTTCTGTCATTCTCAAAAAAAAATATTGCAAAATAATTACTACTTGATTCTCTGTTTGATTAGCAAAAAAAAATATACTTTTTAATTTTTATATATATAGCAGAAGCAATTTTCTAAAGCTGAACCAATATAGCTTACTCGGATTTGCTTGTAAAGCAGTCAGTCAGTCATAGTACCATCAGATATCCGACCCACCTTAGCACTGGTTGTTACTTTTGCTTTATATGATACTCAAATATAATTGATTAATTGTATCGAAAACAGATAACCGCGGAGCAATGAAAAGTTATTGTCTTAAACCGTATGTAAAACTGGCAGCTTTCGTGGTGTCTGAATAAACCACGGAATGTACATTCGAAACCAGGGCAAGGCATATTTGAAGCTATAGCCGGAAATTCCCTTCAAAAGAAGACATCAAATTGTACCAAGAAAAAGGACGTTAAAAGTAAATACAGGGATCAATGAAGAAAGCAGGTAGATTCACACATTCAGTTTATAGACGCGAGCTGGTTTCGACAGTGAGCAGAAACTAATCTGCACATTCAGAAAATCGCTCCAATTGTATAGCAGCAAGATGATTTACAGTTAGTTCTACATTTTTGTACACCTTGGTTATTCTAGTAATGTGGCAAAAAAGGGGAAAAAACTGTTGCACAATACAAAACTATATACCTGATTGAGGACCAGAATAATAGCAGTGGATCATCCGAACATACTTTACCACCATTATGCAGGTGCAACAGAAGACCATCTAGGCTAACCACTACAAAAATAAGAGTGAGTGGGGGTACGCATACATTTCAGGCATGCCACTATACATAAAAAGAAAATGGTCAGGTTCCTCTGTTCTCTTATTGATCTGTCGACGGAAAATATTACCAGGGGAAAAATCATGCGTCAATTCCGGGACCAGGGTAAGCTGGGAGACTCATTATCCTCCTGTCAAGCACAGGAGCGCCCACTGTAAAATGGTACAAGCTTTGAAACTCCAAGCCTGTCAAGCCAAGTGCCTCGTGAACTACAAAAAAAGAATATAGAAAATCAGAATCTACACAAAGAAATCTATAAAATTAGAAGCTAACACGGTGGACGGTTAAACTATTGGCAACTCTCTGAATTGACTGGAAATATGGAGAATATTACTGCCTCAGATCAATAATGATTGACGTTTCAGACAGCCATGTTAGCCTGCATTTAGCTAGCTGTACACTGCTGACTGAAACTTAGAGAAATAATGTCAAGAGGGCATATTCAAGATGTCATCATGGATTATAATTAAGAAAAGAAACAAACATCATAAATCAGAAGTGACCTTGCGCTTTACAATGACAAGAGGTGAAGAGGAACAATCAACTTGGGCACTGTTGGGACTAAAATGCATATCTACAACAATTATACAATACCTAGAGCCAGAATAGGCCATACATCAGTCATTAGAGCCATGTCCATTATGATACACCCTTATTTTATTCATCAAATATAGTCATTCTTCATGTTCAAATGCTACAAGGGGACAATTGGCAACATTCGGTTGTGAGGCACGACTTATTGCACCACCTGAATGTGGACTTTAGGTTAGATTTGGAGAAATGAAGTGAGCTTCATTCATTGGGTGAATAATAATACTTCCACCATTTCAAAATATAAACCTAGCGCACAAGGAGGTATTATTTCACAAAGTCAATCCAATCAGGAAATTAAGAGCAATCATTGTGATATTTCCACAAGCTACCTATACTTTGATTCTGTAAAAGATAGTAGTAACTAGTAGCAGCATGCTTAATTGAAGCATGAAATACTCTAATGAGATAAGTAGTTAATCTGTTTTGTGCTTCGTTGGTATGTGCATATGGTGGTTTCAGAATCTTGAGATAAGTTGTGTCACTTTTAAATGAACCAGGCTTTGCCCTAAGGACAATCTCTAAACATAAGTGGTCTTACCTCTAATAAAACAAAAGTTATTTCTCCTACAAGGACTTGAATAAAAGAACCCAAACGGCCAAAGCCAAACACATGACAAAAACCAACAGCATTCTAATCATTCTATTTTTCCAAGTAGTGTTGCCCCCTCACCTGGATTAGTGAATAGCAAAACAGCTGCTACAGAACAATATGGACGATATATCATTCCAAAATCATTTTTGTACAATAGCAAAGATAGTGGACTGATTAGATAACTCACACAACCAATCTTTGCCTTATTTTAGCAAAGTATGTGCTTAGTACTTAACAGAGTCCCTTTATAGCATGTAAAATGTTCATCATTTACCAATATGCTATCGATATTGTAAGGGGCGGGGTTGGTATTGTATTAGTTACTCTTTCTTAAATAAAATGATACTGCTTGAAGGAGGAACAAAAACAAAATGCCATATCTTTAATGTTCATATAAACTGCAAAGCTCAACAGAAAAACTGGGATTTGCTCCTCTATGTTGTGAACAGCATGGGAGATGTTTTAGAGCAAATTGACTGGAGTGTAAATATGATGTTTTCTTAACCATATTTGTAGAGACTCCCTGCATATCAGCTAATGCAAGAGGACCATTGCTGAATAAAAACAATGCCTCCATGGTTAACCAACAAGTACAAAACTATGATTGAGCTATTAAAATGGCAGCTCAACTTACCAGCATCATCAAAGTAGCATCCAATTCCCGTGGCAGATATTCCAACAGCATGGGCCTCGAGGTAAAGCACTTGACCAAGAATGCCAGTCTCCCAGAACAAACGAGGATACATCCATTCACCTTTCTCAAGCAACACAGACTCGAATCTAGCAATCATCCCAAGGCTAAAACACCCATGCGAGGCAATTTCCTGTATCAAAAAACAAAAGACGATAAATACTAAAATATCTGCAGGTTAGCATAAGTTTCACGATCAATTGGGAAATTAAAAAAAGGAATATTAAATTAGTTTCAAATGGTTAACAATAGCAGGATAAACAATGTAGCTAATGGTGGAATCCGCCAATCTAAGCACAGCAAACAACAACATAAATAATAAAGCAAACCAAATACTACCTCCATTCCAAATTATAAAATGCTTTGTTTTTTTCTAGATACATTGCTTTAGCTATATATCTAGACATCGTATGTCTAAGTGCATAGAAAATGCTAAGTATAATTTATAAATGATTACCTGAAAGCATGAGACCTGCATGGCAAACTTCTGGCAATCCCCTTCATCAGCCTGTAGAGTGGGAGGCCATCAGGGCATCCTTCTGGCTTAACCCACTCAAAGTCCTGCCTCATGGCATGCCGCAACGCATCAAAGTGCTCCTCATTCCTGACTAGGAAATACATCCCCCTTGGCAGACCTGAGATACGATGAACAAATAGTGCTGCATGCACCTCCGCTTCCCATGGTAACACACGGAACGGCAGTGCACTCTGCTGTCCTTGCCGCTCACCTGATCCAAGCTCCCTGATGGGAGGCAGTGCATCAGCATCTGATAAAATGTATCCCTTCCCATCACATACACACCGTCCATGTCTACCGCGCTTCTCCTCCGCCGTACTACCTCCTGCACTGTTAATTCCTTATACAGTCCATTGGACAAGGCTGGACTCTTCTGCCATGGCATCACGAAGAACCGTTCTCCGGGTGCAGGGCCATGCTTCTTCACTTGCTCTGCTGTTCTGTAGATCACATCCCACACCACATGATCTTTACTAAGTGCATTTGCCTTCCCTACCCACTCCAGCCCATCAAACCTCCTCAGCGCCTCACTCATCCTGCCATAGTCGACCTCAGGCTCAGTCCCAGCTGGGAATAGCAGAACAGCGCAATCTGGATGCTGCCGCTCCACCCACGGCGTCTTACCCTTGACCACTTTGTCAGGCAGCCCCTCCGGAGCAGCAGCCGGGCTCCCTTTCTCCACCCCGACAAGCCTACCGAGGTCCTCGTCCGACAGCCCGTCTAGCAAACGCGCGTCCCAACCCAGCGCAGCCGCGGCCACCGCCACCGCCGCGAGCGCGTGCCCCACGTCGTGGTTGCAGTACCGCAGCGCCCGCTCCCCGTACTTCCACGCCTCTCGCCAGAAGATTGACGATAGCGCCAGGACCGCCATCCCCGGCGCAGGCAGAATCGCGGAACGATCCCCTACTGGTACTGTAGCACGGGCCTCGAGGAGGTGGTCGCGGGGCGCGTAATGGGCGACGGCGAGGCGGCCGGCCTCCGCCGGAAGCGGGAAGAGCAGGTGCGCCTCGGTGGGGTGCAGGTTGCCGCTGCTGGGGTTGACGCGAAGCGACCAGGTTGAGAGGCCCGCCGACTTCCAGGCAGAAAGCGCGCGGGAGTGGAAGAGTAGCGCGGAGAGGGAGTCGACGGTGAGCGGCTGCGGCTGCGGCGGCGGGGGCGGGGAGTGGAAGAGGGCAGGGTACGGGACGGGGCGACCGGAGGCGGGTTGGGGAGCGGTAGTTGCGGTGCGGGGGAGAAGCGGAGGAAGGGGTTGGGCTGGTTCGCCCAGTCGAGGCGGCCCGGACCGCGCGCGTAGCCGGCGGTGGGACTGTGCTTGGTGCGGCAGTGGTAGTCCGCGGCCGCGCAGGTGGAGGTGGAGGAAGAGGGGGCAGCGGAGGAGGACATGGCGACACAACGCAGGGCGGCGAGAGGGAAGCTGCGGCGCGGGCGCGACAGGAGGTGGTGGCGGTGGCGGTGGCGGTGGCGGAGGAGCATTTCTTCGAGCGGGCGCGGCAAGATGTGTCCCAGGAACCTGGAACGGGATGGAAGGATGCGGAAGGTTCGCCACCTGATGGCTTCCCTATCCTTATTTTTCTTTGACAAAATAAGAAAAAAAATCACATCTCATAATTGAAAAAAAAATCTATATCACACCCTCACTGGACTACATAACCCCTAACCTATAAAACAGTCTACATACCTGAACTTTCTAAAACCGATCAAATTATCCCCTAAAACAGTTTTAAAAAATGATAGTAAATTATAGAAAAATCATAAAAGGAAAAAATCTAATTGTTTTGGACTCTCGTGAGTAGATCTACACAATAAACATATATTGTGGTATATGCTTTAGTTCATTTTTTTTTTTTATAGTTTTAGATTTATGTTTTTTCTTCATAGTCGTAAAAAAATATACTAAAGTATATCATATTATGTTCATTGTGTAGATATACTCATCTAGAGTCTAACACAATTGAATTTTCTATTTTATGATTTTTCTATGATTTATTATGATTTTTCAAAACTGCTTTAGAGGATAATACTCCCTCCGTTCCACAATACTTGCAATTCTTTTGACTCATATAAACTATGTTTGACCTCTCGCCTTATTCAACTTTTTTTTAATAAATATTACCACTTTTGTTATGACTTATTACATCACTAAAGATATTGTAATGACGTTTTGTTTGTTTTATAATTTACATAAAAAATTTGAATAAGACGAAAAAAATCAAACACATTTTATATGAGTCAAAGAATTGCAAGTATTGTGGAACGGAGGAAGTATGACCGTTTTTTTGAAAAGTTCGGTGGTGATGTAGGTTGTTTTATAGATCGAGTATTATGTAGTTTACCTCCCATAGGTGGGGGTGTGAAATAAACTTTTTCCTTTAACAATTTGACATCCTTCTTTCCCATCTTTTCCCAATTGACAAAACTCCATCCTCAACCCACAAATATATGTCCCAAGTCGGAACGTGCATCAAGTGATTCTCCGCGCCACCCGGTCTCCTCAACACTTTTTTTTCTCGAGAGGACGGTAAAAGCTTTGTCGTGATTTCTATGACACAAATAAAGGAAAAGGCAAGTGTCGCCCCGCTTTTAACCGAAACCGGGCCGTAAAAAACCATACAATTATGGAGGGTACCCTACTCTACCTGCACACCTAGGTACCAAGTAAACTCAACTCACGCCACAACTTAGCACCCACTCACTCAACTCTTTGCTTTTCCCATGGTACAAATCGTCGACGCCGGCCTTCTTCCGTTGGTCTATTATCTGTTGTCCTATGGACGTCCATCCTGGCACTCTCCATCAGGTGGAGCCAAAGGCGCGCTGGGAGCCCTTTCCTCAACAGCCGTTGATGCCGCCCTCGACGCCTACTCCGTCTCCGTCGCATTGAACTTGCCTATCAATCCCATCGCGCAGGGGTTGCGCTTTCCATCTCCGCGCCTCGCCGACGAGCTCCGCCTCTCGGGCGCCTGTGGTCTATGAAAGGGTGACGTGCCCAAGATCAACTTCCAGCTTTGAATACCAAGTGCAACCTCATTGTTCGCCGCCCCAAGATGCCAGGCGGCCACTTTGTGTCATCTCGGACCAGTGCCGCAACCAGACGACGACCAATCGAGCTTCGTCTTCAGAATTGCTCGGTGACTGAGATGACGGACATCCGCCTCCACGACAACAATTTGTCACATATCTTTAACAATTTTCTTTATCTGTACATTAGATGGATCAAACATGTGTATCACAAGTAAAACGAGGGGCATATGCCCCTATAGAACAATTTATTTAGGTACAACCTTAGAATTATAGAATGAAAAAGACCACATAAATTGCGGCATAGCAATGTTTAGCCATGGCCACGTAATTAGGCTTCGCATTCAGCCGGATTATAGTTGGCAAATGTTTAAGCATGAACCATGTAATTAGGCTTTGGCCGGATTGTAGTTCAAGGAGTAGGCTTCGCATTCAGCCGGATTTATGACGCTCATATATGTGTAAGAAGTAGATGTTTAAGCAAACCATATCTAGCTAATTAATCAACTACGACCTTGTTACAATTTACATATTGAAACAATAAAGTCCCTAATCTGATAAAACCGTGTGTTGCAACGTGGAAAAAATCTCAACTTATGTTATTGTCTTTCCTAGTTTGCTCCCACCGATTCATTATCGTTTGGTTTCCTGCTTATGCTAGTGGCTTTCCTACTTTGCTTCCCCAATTCTTTTATATCGTTTGTTTCTGAATGCAATGTTTCTTACATCGCAATACAATGCTAGTGTCTTTCCTGATTTGTGTCTCCTATCCACATATTTGTTTGTTTGTTTTGTGGTAGTAGGAATTTTTGGTAGGAAGAAGAACGGGAATAGTAGTTGAGATCGCACATTGGCAAACTGCGACTAATCACTTCTCTAGGGAGGGGGAATTGTGCTTTCCACTGTCGATCATAATTTGTTTGTAGTTTCCCACTGAAGAACACCAACATCAAAGAGATTTTGAACCTTTTTAGAATTAAGAGATTTTGAACTAATCAGAGATCAAATTCGCACCTTAATTTCTCCCTCAACTCGCACCGCTACAAAGCTCGGTTGTCTCAAATGTGGGCTAGGCCATTCAAACTTGAAATGTGGGTGCCTAACTTTTTTTTTTTTTTTTTTTTTTTTGGCGGCTGCATTCATACCTTTTGCACTTGTAGCAAAGGTCACAAGGTCTGGGAAAATGGATGCCTAACTGTTGTTCACCACAATGGAATTCAAGGTTTGCTGGTTTGGGCTTCGCGTGGCACTTGGGCCCTAAGCGCCTAACAACACTTCACCCGTTCACCGTTGCCATAGCGGCCCACTCACGTCTGCGTCAGCAACCGCAATCTGCGCCGGCCATCGGGCCATGAGTCTCTATCCCAGGCCGCGTTCCAAGACTTGCGATCACACAGCCGCGCCCGCAAACCCTGGGTCATGGGCTCATGGCGCATGCCGCCGCAGCCGAACACGGACTAGGGACTGGTCGGTCGTTGTTGCCGCACCGGCAACACGGAGCGGCGCCGCAGCCGCGTGCATGCGTGACGGCGAGAGGCCAACCAACCAACCTCGGGATTCCTCCTCGCTCCCCTGCTGAGCGCGACGTGTCGATGTGAATGGCCGGAGAGCCCACGCCTTCCTCGTTGCCAACGGCAGCGCCGGAACAGGTGAGACGGGCGTGAGCCGTGAACTCGTACTCCAGCATTCGTACGCGCAGTGCCCCCACAGCGTCGCCGCGACCGGTTCTTTTTCTTCAATCTGTCCCCTGGCTCTCGCTTTGCCCGGTCAAAAGCTCAAAAGCTGGCAGCGCGACAAACGTCCGACTCAGGGCGACGCGTGTCGCGGCGCCGGCCATTGCGCGGTGGTCTCTGGCCTGTCCTGGCCTAACCCTATGGAACCGAGTGCAGGTGCAGTGGTCGGTCCATGCCATGCCACCCATGCCGGCATGCCCGCCCGCCATGCCCTTGCATGCGTATCTGACGCCAGGAAGATGGCGTTCGATTGCCGCGTCCCGCTCGTGCTGGCCGAGGCAGAGACACGGCCACACCGGGACCGGCTCCCACCGCCACCGCCGCCGCCGCGTGTACGTACGTACAGTACGAGCCTCGAACCCGTCCTCCCAGACAATATTGTAGTACGCCTCGGTACGGCCCACGACGGAGTGCCTTGGACGATGGCTCACAGACAGCGAGGCAGGGCGCCAGGGCGGCATAAAAAAAGATCGAGCTCGCAACGCGACGCCGACGCCGACGCGCGTGGGCATGGCAAGAATAGTGGGTAGAGATTAGAGATGCAGGAACAGTGTCTTCTCCGTGTATTGTATGCACGGCTACTAACCGCGCGTCAGATCTGGACGCGTCTCTTGGATTTTCTAGTGCCAAGGAGATTAGGAGAAAACCTAATCCCATTCATTTGCAACACAACCATCCAACTACTCCAGTCGTGAGCCACAAGGGAAAGGACTCCAATCAGAGGAGTATGTGCAGTGTATCCGTGAAGCGATGGCACACTGGCACCGCCGGAGCGAGGTCGTACAGCCTAACCCTGTGCTTTTTAGGTGTGCTGCTGTTGGAAAAAGCGAGCAAGCTGATGAGCTGCAAAAGACTGCATCTCCAAGGAAGTGAACATGAAGAGATCATGGATCCGGGCAATGATGCATCTCGTTCTTTGGCGCAACAGCAGTGCACCGAACCAAACCTCTCGATGCACGCAATGATGCTTGTTCTGTATCAGTACACAATGCAGGGAGGCACGGCATTTGAATGCCTGCATTGCGTCCATGGTTAGGTGGCAGTGGCACACGACCAGAAACACCGAGATGCTGCATGCAAAGAGCTCAAAAGTCAGGGTGGTTTCATTCATCTCAGACAGCACTCAAACAACATCCTTTTGGTCCCCAGCAATCAGCTAATCCAACTTCACTAAGGCATAAAAAAATGAGCCCATTATATTCATGCCAAGAAGTGTTCGCTGGTCAGCAATCTCATATTGCATCACTCCAGATTTATCACTGAAACTGTTCAACCACCATACATCAGACCAGGCGTACTGCGGCATATGCAATAGCCAATGGGATTTGAAGCAACAGACTCGGACAGGACTCAAGCCAGAGAGAGAAAAAAAACAGCCTATACTGATGAATTATTGGCAAAAACCAAAAGAATTGTTAACCATCAGAAAGCAGCGGAGAGGCGCTGCAGCTGTGACGGCGAACAAAAGTATAGTCATTCGCTGGGGACGGCGAAAAAAGGCCTACATAGCTACCTTTACAGAGTTGTTGCTATGTATGTATGGAGCTTCGGAAGTTTTGTATCTGGTATACTACTCTCAACAAAGCTATCTACAAATCTCATGAGCTCGACAGGCTCGCAGTAGATTTTGCCGGCACTGCGCTGTTCTGCGTCGAGTTGGTCTTGTTCTCACCCCAATGCCATAGCATGCTCTCCCAGAAGCAGAACTTCTCAAAGCAAGTTTTCAGCCTCGGATCAGTTATGTTCCGTTTCCAATGCCCATCAGTGAAGTTTGCTTTCTCAGCCTGCCGCCGCTCCCACTCCAACCCAGCCTTTAACCTTGACCTCAGAAGGCAATAGCCCTGAAGCTTCTTCGGCATCTTGTTGTGCACCTTCCACCAGCGAGCATGCGCAACATCACTCGCAAACTCCCGCAGAATTTCAACATTCCAGTTGCAATCGTAGTCCCGAAGCACAACCATGGCTTCCGGCCCAAGTAGTGAAGGACATAAAGGATTGGTGGGTTAGCACCAAACAACCGAGTCTTCTTGGCTTTCACTTCCTCTTCATCACCCTCCCAGAAATGCTTCAAGAAATTCATATGCTTTGGAATACGATGCCACCATGTGAATATCTCATTCAGGTATCCTTGATCACCACCGTTGTACGATGTTATCTCATTGATGTGCTCCATCAGTAACTGGAATGTGCAATTTGAAGGCTCAATGACCATCACTCCAGAGTTGAAGAGTGTTGCATTGTTCCCAGTTGCTGTGATTTCAGGCATTGCAAACAAGAAATCAATGTTCCTCAGGATGAGGAGATCAGCATCAATAAAAATAACCTTGTCATAATCTGTAAGCTGCCATAGCCTAAATTTGCTGTAGTTCCATTCATTGTAGGCATCGCGTTCAGCTTTGGGATTCCGGATCCTCTCTATTATTCTGACCTTCCACCCTGCAGATTCCAGCCCCTTGCGGTGGTGGTCACTTATGGTGTCATCGACAAGAATAACAAGGTCTCTTGTTGATCCTGCTTGACGAATGCTTTGAGCTGCTGTGATCGCACCACAAACATATTCACTTGCAGAATGCAGTATTGTAGCATATGCTTCTCTGCGTCTGTCTACCGTGTACAGTCGTGCTGCAGAAGAAAGGAAATTGTTCATCATTCAGGTAAAAACACTTCGACATTGAATACATATATTTTGAGTTTCTTTTTTCCAACATGTTCAAAGCAAGCTAGACATGTATACATATATAGTGTTGTAAAGTTCATGCATGCATTATAGTCTATAAAGTTACTAGTTTTTTTTGGATATGTGCATTAGGGTACACTAGGGAAATAATGAGCAACTTCTTATGGGAAGCTATTGCAAGGTTGATGCATTAGTCAACTTACCTTTTTATGTTGAGTGGAACAGCAAGCTCACAGGAACCAACAGGCAGCCTGAGCTTCTCCTTTAGAGCCTTCACGTCAGGTTTGTACAGCCAAGCATTGCCTTCACGTTTCACTAGATCCTTGCAAGAGAAGAGATTTGGAATTGGGAAGCAATCAGTCACAAACAGCACATGGATTCCCCTATTGCCTCTTGTTGTGGCTGCCGCTAATTTTGCTGCTGATAACTGCAAATGCAGCCTTGCAACATCTCTTGACCAACCCGCCACACGAGAACAGGGAAGCTTAACAGCAACAACATCAAAGTGTGTTGCTCTTGGAAAACTTGGATCTGGAAGGGACGGGCAAGATGGTATCTCTGTTTCTTCCTCCTCATCTATCCATTCAGGATACAGAGTCTGCCAGGTAATGCTTTCATTGGCATGCTCTAGCCTTATGATTGAAAAATCACTTTCTGGGAGCATATGTGTCCAAGCGCCAAACTCCGTTCTGTTAAAATTCAGGAGTCCAATACTGAGCTTTTCTTCACCAACATTCAGATTCTGGATACTTTTATATACATCCTCCCATTGAATGCTGGCAGAAGATACATATCGGGGATCAGAACTTCTCTTATCCCAAATCCACCCATTGACAAGCCTGCAAAAGCATCATGGACGGCATAAGCACCACAAAAATAGACATTGTATTGTTGTATTAAAAACTTCACGGCTCAATCACGAAAACATTACACATGAACTAATGGGGAGATATCATGATTCTCTACTGCATTACTGGATATATCACACAGGTATACTTACCGAGAGCTTGACTGCAACTGATGTTCATACACAGATGGTGTGTATAGGAGAGTTAGAAATGCAGCAGACATGATAGCGAAGAGCAAAAGTTGCAACGACCGGAATTTGCAACCAGAACTTTTCTCCAGCACAAAAACATCAAATTTTTCAACCTCTTTGAAACTTTTGCTTTTCTGGGTCCTTCTCTTAGCTGTGTCCTCACTGAAAAGGTAGAAAGAAAACAATGTCAGGACAGTAAACTCTTCAATGTGTGAACAATTACTAATCCTAATCATAAATAAAAAGAAAAGAGAGCGAAAAACAACATATTTGATTTGTGTTACAACTGTCAGGATAAAAGGCACTCATCACAAAATGGAAGCCAATGTAGGTTCAAACCATTACATGAGGAGAAAATTTACAGATGGTAAATTGCTGAAGAAACAAGTGCAATTTCCAGCTCATGTGATCACTGTGTTTTACCTAAACTGTAACTTAGCAACACAGATTTTTCAGCAGGTCCATGCCAAACAATTACAACTATATTGTTGAAATGATTAACACTAGTCTGATGTTACAAAACCTGGTCCCAGCTTTTTACTCCGTAAATCTTAGTTCTAGAAAGGTAAAACTAAGTAGTACTGGTGCTGGTGTTTAACTTTCCTAGAAGATTGCATTGATCTTATTTATTTAATGTTCTTGCTTGGGAGGAGATGAATCCCCTGACATGTGGCGGCATCTGTGGACAGTACTGCCTTGTAATGCTAATATTAAAGTATTCACATCTTTTTGAGAGGAAAAACTTGAAGTGTCACTTATGCCCAAGAGTAAAGTGCTCAATCAAACAAAAGTTGTTTGGCTATAGAAGAAAAAAAGGCTAAAGGAAAAAAACCACGCCCAGCACTGAGAATTAAAAAGGAGCCAAAAGAAATTAGTGGCCTCTGTTAATGTCCAGAGCTCTACTTTATTAGTCGCATCTTTTAGGAAAGCAGGGCATAGATGAAGATGCCCGGTACCTAACCCTCCATGTTCTTTGATACCATGAAACACGCAACGAAAAAGCCGCACGGCCGGTTGATCCCAGCTGAAGAGAAGAAGAAGAAATTTTCTTCCCAGTACTAGGGTAAACATCATGAAGAAAATTGAGATGGTCCAAACATCTGGACCCGACCAAGATAGCCGAAATCACCGGTAGGGCACACACGAAAACCTACCATTTTCCACAGCTGCACGCTAAACACGGCTATTCAACGGTACAAGGCCAGAGGAGCCACCAAGTAGCAGCAGTAGCTGACCTGCTCAATGTGGCCTTAGCAGACACTGCACATGAAGCTAATGGTTGCAGTGCAGGGATTTAAATAGGGCTGCTGCCACAAGGTGCAGTCTTTGGGTAAAACAGCAGGGCGAGCACATGGATGTCCACCGACGACAGGATGCGCGCTTTACAGCACAAGAGACTGCCCAGTTCGTCGCAAATCTTTGTTCCTTGTTAGTTGAATCTGAATACGGACCGAGAATTGCCACAAAAGAGTGTAACTTTCAGCCAGGAGAACCGTGAAAATCACGACGTGTGCGCGAAGGGGCAGATCCACACGTTTGAAAGAAAACGCATCGACAGCGAACCACCAGCAGCCACACATATCATCTGTTGGGAGAAGGGGCAAAGTTCTTGCTTCTTGTTTCTCTAGCTGGGGATGGCAAAATGGGAGGAAGAACGGACGGACCGGTGGAAGATGTCATAAAGGCATAACCACCACTACCAGCGCCACCTACCAAATCAGGGGGGAGTTATGGAGGAGGAGGGGCAAGGCATGGTGAACGAAACAGCGACCAGAAATGAAGGGACGACATCTTGTACAGGGTACATGGCAGTAGTACCGCAACACTCCCTCCTCCCTGCTGCAAGATTACATGATGATATCCCTAAGAATGGAGGATGGTCGCCACCTCACCACAGACACAGGCATCAATACCAGCTTAGATGCAAGTCAATAGAGCACGCAGCACATGAGTGCACATGGTAAAGCGACTGGCGCATCTAAGACTGAAGCTGGATTAGCACGCTATCCACTGGCCACACCAAGCTCAAAAGCGTGAGCAGCAGGCGGGGTGAAGAGGAGGGTGAGGGGAGGTAGAGGTAGATCGAGAGTTGGAGACTCGAGAGGGAGGGAGATCTTACGCTGCCCCGGCAGGCCTGTACCGGGCCTCCAACGAACCCATGCGCTTAATCTCCAGGATCCTTCTCGGCGGTAACCCCGACGAAGGCTCAGGCCGACCACGCTTGCACCGCCCAGGTTGCGCCGCTTCTCATCTGCAATGGAGACAAGGGACACACGTCAGGATCCGCTAGCTTTCGCAGTTCGTTAAAGCAAGCAAACAAGAAGATCGATGCCCGGCCGGATGCCACACAGGGGCAGACACAAACAATAGAAGCGGAAATCAATCTCCGTGAGACGAAGCAAGAAGGGCATGAACGGGAGGAGGCGAGTCAGTTGAAAAGGAGCAACAACGCGCGGCAAAGCAGCGAACCGGAATCTATCAATCTACCGAAAAAGAAGGTAACAAATCAAGCAAGAAACAAGGGAGGAAAAAAGGGGTAAATCTGCGGCCCAAAGGGAGCGAAGGAACGCCAAATCGAGCAAATGGCGGTGGTTGTGCCACACACGACTACCACCAGAGCCAAAAAGAAACCGAAACACCAAGAACAGATCAAGCGCCTCCCAGCAAGAACGCATCAGACTCAGATGGTGAAAGCGCAGCACGAACCGAAAGCGGCACGCACAGGCAGGGCGCTGGGCGCGTACCCGGAAGGCAGACGGCAGGAGGGCAGGGCAGGCAAGATGGCGGAGCCGGCGAGGCGAGGGCTTCAATGGCAAGAACAGCAACGGGCGGCAGCAGGAGCGGTGGGCGGCGGCCGATGCAGGGTGAGGTGGCGGCTGAGTGGCTCCGGTTCGTCCTTGCTCTCTCTCTCTCTCTCTCCCTCCCCTCTTCTACAGAGCTCTGGGTGGGCTTGAAGAGTGGAGCAAGAGAGGAGTTGTATATATAGCAAAGATATATAACGCCACTGCAAAAGCAAAGGGGGCGAGCTGGTTTAAGCGAAGCAAGCAGAGCAGCAAGCAGAGCAGATGAATGAAAATAGGAAGCGCGCGGGTGGTTAACAAGAGTAATTAATCTACTGGTAGCACCATCTTTCCCGTTTCCTCGGTGGGCCCACGTCGCGTACGGTCGCGGCCAAATCTTTGGTTCCGTGGGGCCCGGGTGGCAGGGCGATTAGCGGAGTCGGTGAGGCTGGTTAGCCAAAGCCGTGCAAGCTGGTTGATGCCTGACGAAAGAGGCAGACCACATTCAGCTTATGACGAACGCTGGCTGGGGTAGTAAAAACGAGATGATACATGGACCACATTCAGCTTATGACGAGCACTAGCTAAGAAGCTTTTTTTATTTGAACTCCTAATTTTTAGTTACTGGTTAGTGGTTACCTGTACAGACCGTATGCCTAGAATGGCAAGGGAAGTAATATGCTGGTGAGCAAGTAGTAGTAACTCCTGCTCCGTATATGGCATATCATATCATACTTCTTTAATTTCCTAGTGAAAGTCTTCGTATCTCCCTAAATATACGTTATTCTTCAGTTTTCAAATGTACTTGAGTAATTTCTTCATATTCTAATCATTACTTAAATTAAATTAGGCCAATTAGGCCAATCTGCCAAACTTTTACTGGTTCTAAGGGTGTTTAATGTTTAGGAGACCCAGCAAAACGTGAGGATGGTGAGAACTGACAGTACGTACTTGTACTTATCTCCCGAACTTGTAAGCTAAACTACTGCAAGTGGTCTAATTTGAACGACTTTGACCCATTGACCTGTGTTAGATCGACTTGACGTGCTGAGGAAAATTTTAAGTGTGAAGCCACGCTGGAGGAACACGTAAAAAGTACAGCCACTCGTTACCAAACGTAACGCTGCTACATGCCTTTGGATTTTTGAATGATCTGGCTTAGTGGTGCTCGCTAGCTAGCTAGGAATCTTCCTGTGGAGTCTCCTTCTACGGTGTCAAAGGCATGAGACAGAGCCATTTCGCTTGAGCTTTTTTTTGTTGTTACTGGAACTTCAACACGTGTCTAGACGTTTTAATCAGTTGTAGTTCAGCCATTGCCTCACTGTTTTCCTGTCATATTTTAGTATTGTAAGAAACGGTCGGTGTTGTAAGCTTGTTATGGTTTCGGTTTGTTTCAACTTATTTTTGCTCACACATTATTAAATTAGCTGAAATCAGCCGGCCTGTGTACCCGCGAATGTCTTCAACTTTTTTTCGGCGCGTTCCCCAGTGGCCGGCCCTACAGTATGCTTTTACTACCACACCTCACCTGCGTCATCTCTATCTCCATTGCATGCATGCAAACAATCCGGTGGTGGTCGTGATGTTAAGCAGCTCCACCGACGTTCCATAATCGCGTCCGTGTCAGGCAGGAAGGCAGGAGAGGGGAGGTTATTATTTCCATCGTAATCATGGTCGCAAGACCAAATGAAAATGCCAGAACGGAGAGAAAGCGAAGGCGCTGGCTGGCTGGGGGTACGCGAATTCTGGTGGGCCTCCGACCGACCCGTTCCCATCCGGCCAGCCAGCCCCTCCCCTCCCTCTAGCTCTTCTCCTGCAACAGTGTTGTGGACCTCATCAATGAGAAGCGCCATGAATGTGGACTGTGGATAGCTCTGTCGTCTCGGCGTCGGAGAGCCCATCCGTCCCGCGGACCGCCGCCCTCGGCAGCATGGTCTCACGAGCAGAGCACCCAAATAATGCGCGTAGCTACCGTCTCTTCTGCAGCACTTTTTAATCCCTGTGAAGAAAAAATGGCTGGTGCTGTGCTACAGTCCGTGGTCTACGTGGTCTTGGCCTGGCGCTCCTCCGGACGCGGCCACCTGTGTGGGGCGGGGCGGGACGGGCATTCATTTCACGCCCCTGACGGTGGCTGTACTCGCGGCAACACCACGACAGCGACGTCCGGATCAAAACGGAAAGATGTTTCTTCAAAAAAAAAAAACGGAAAGATGGTATCGCAGCGCCAATTGACAGCGAGCGTTTCTTCTTCCTGTGATGGATCCTGTCTGGCAAAGGCGCAAAGCCATTTCGTCAGGACGCCCGGTCGGGTCCTTTGGTTTTGGGATCAGATCACTCTGCCGCCGAGCCACCGCCCACCCCGCTGCCACGGTGAGACGTGAGCAGAGAGACGGAGACGTCGACGTCGCACGCGCCCGAGGACGGCCGTCGTCGTTCGTAGCCGTTGCGGGCGCGAGGAACGCGCCAGGATCTGGCGCCGGGTCGGGGTCTGGGCGTACGCGCCCCGTTCACGGGGCCTCGGCGTACGCAGAGAACGCCTGAGCTCACTCAAATCCAAAGGCTGGCTAACCGTTTTTGCCGCTCGGTGGTGTGAACGGACGTCGTCCGTTTCCGCCAAACTGGAGTGACCCGATGATTTAGCGGTGGCAGTTGAAACGGAGAGAGAGAAAACCTCGCAAAAGGGCGTAAGTTTGTTACGGAAAGGGCTGAGAATTTCTGTTCCGGTTGGTTCTTTTCCTATTCCTAGTGACGTGATGCGATGCACCCACCTCGCGTTCACGAGACAGGCAATTCCTAGTGAAGTTCGCCAAGCCGATTCAAAACACACACACACCACGGAAAGAAACGGTGCCCCGGCTGTCAAGGCTGGATTGACGGGAGGGACGGGCCCTGCGCTTTTCACATGACCATGATGATGAACGGGAGCGCAAAGGCAAAGACTTTCCCCGGCGCCATGCCAACACATTCATTGATTGGGCGCTCGATCCGCCAGGGCCAGCTGGTGTGCATACCTAGCTCTAGGCGCAATTTCGCCATGGAATGGAATGGGAACGGCGGAAGTGGAAGGTGGGCAGGGCCAATCGCGCCATGAATCGGCAGTACGACGCCGGCCGGCGGTCCCGCTGATAGCATTTTGTTCCACTTCCACGGGGCTTAATTCGATGGGGACGCGAGGAATCAGTCCCACCATTATTTCATGATCCCTGTTCTAGTATTATTGCTAGAATAAAGCACCGTGCGCACGAAATGGACGGACATTGCTTTCGAGAATTCGTTCCACACGACTACTGTCTACTCCACTTTTATTTCTACTACCCCTTCTGCGTATTGCTGTACGGTTACACCCCAGACCATGAGAGCACGAGTGCAAGCAACACCACTACTAAACCAGATCAGTGCTAACTAGAATGATGAGCAGCAGTATTGGACAGTGACGCAAGAAGGTTTGATGCCTGTGCATCATTGTTAACAGGCATCATCATCATTGCAACAAATGCACAAGGCTTTTCCTAATGCTCGACTGGCAAATTGTATATCCTGATGCTCATGCATGCCTCTCTTTAGGCTCTAGCCGGGGAGAGAAAAAAAAACGAGAGAGATGAGTGTTCTAGTTATTGTGCGCCACATTGTTGGTGGCGGTTGGCACAGCGTTGTTTCTTTTATTAACGCTGTGGGCAGAGGAGACGAACACGGGTGGTTGCAGGAGCTTACATAACGGAAAAAGCGACGGAGCTGAAAGAAAGTGAGTGAGACTCAGCATCATGGAGCATTGTAGCTAGCTAGTAGCCATATATTAGCGTCTTTCTTATCATAACCATTGTTTATTTATTTATAACCGATCCAACCACAACTCAAACAAGGATATCATGGGGGATTAAAAACGGCTTGTCGTTCCGGTTACCAACTCCGAGCTTTCGGCTCGGGCTCTGATAGTTACTGCGAGAAACATCATTTCGTATCGCCATGCATATGCGCAATGGCTGATGCGGCTGATGCTGTGATGCATGCATCCCACGGGATCTTTTTGCTTGGCTGGCTATCGATACAGCAGTAATTTAGGTTCACAGGCATCCCCATTGGCCATCTGAATCCTTCTAGATTTGTGCTCGTGCCCACCAACCACCGTGCCTCCTACGAAACCCGTGTAGAACTAGCAGTAGTACACTACAGCATCTCTCCTCCCTTCGTTTTTCGCTGCCCCACATGGGAGCGAAGAACCCTGTTCTTCTCCCACTAGGCACTGGCAATCTGGCTGGCCGCCACCACCATCTCGTGTGGGTCGTCCGTCGTCGTGGCTCCTCCCTCATTCTTGGCGTCTCAATTCTCACAGGTTGCCCACTCCACTCCCGGTTTCTTTAAAGGCGCGCCACGAGTGGTTTAAGCGTCTCTGACTCGCTCGCTGCTGCCCCCACGTCGCACTTGCGCAGGATCTCATTTACGCCCGTGCCGCCGCTGGTGGTTGGCTGTCTGCCCACGCCGGAAGGAAGGAGCGACTCGCTTGGTCAGGCTCATCATCCATCCATACACCGATCCCACGCTGAAATTTTAATTTGTTCACCGTGCGTGCACCCAGCGCGCCTCGCTCTCATCTCATCCCACCACCGCAAACAAAAGCGCGGCGGACGGCAGCGCCGCAGCGGTGGAGGAGCCGCCGGGGCGTGGCGATGCGGAAGGGGCGCCCGATCGGATGCGGATGCGGTCGGGGCGGGGGACCGCGACGCCGTCGGGGTCAGGCCAATCTGGCGGGCCTCATGAGACAAAACCCGGGTCGGGTCGGGTCGGGTCGGGTCGGTCCTCGCAGCGCTCCAGACACACAGCTCACGGATCAGACCGACACATGGAAGCGTGTGGCCACTCCCCGGCACTAGTGAAAACAATGGATGGATGGATCGATCTCTTGAAAGCGAAGTGGTGGTGCGATGCTGTCCTTGTCGAGTCTTTTGGTCCAACCCCAAGATTTCATCCGGGGCATCGGGCTGCTGATAAGTTCTTCATGTGATGCGCATGTTACCCCATCTTTTTTTTTATTATGGTGTGTATTTCATATGTATTCCATCGTCAGATGTACCGTACCTTTATACAGGCTAACGACACTGCTACCGGTTCCGTACAGGTATGCAGGTACAGTAGATGTAATAATTATATATAAGTGCCAATGGTTCTAGCTTATACTAAGTATATATTACTAAAAGAAGATAGCTCATCATATCATATAGTAGTAGTGGTTTTATTCAAAGTAGTGGGTCCAAATATGAATGCAAAATTTAAGTTACTGTCTATCCAATCCAAACATATTTTCATTGTCCTGCAATTCTCTCGCCTCAATCTCCGACCCCCCTTTTTTTTTTGGCGCTTCCTGATTCTAGTAATGACCAATATCAAACCTTTTTGCACGCTAATAAAATATCCTTTAGTCCACATGTTTCTCAACTACAAACATTTCTGCTCATACGTCCTGCCTTAGTATAGTATACTCCATCCATTTTTATTATATAAAGGCGTATTTGTATATAGGAAAGTCTTTGGAAGCATAACTTGACCATCATTTATTCTTGCAACATATAATCATTTGCCACAAAATCTTTTGGCATACAAAAAGAGATATTCTTTCCGGCCTCCGTGCACACACACGTACAGGTCGGTTGTTATAACTTTTTTATTAATTAAGTATGTGCATAATTTGAATATATAGTTGTTGACCAAAATTTATGAGGTTCGAATATTTTGAATTCTAATACCCCCCATATTTTGAACGCAAGGGGTAATAATCCTTCTAACCTAGTTGTGTCTGGAGGGACACATTTTCTTCTTTTTTCAGTTGATTAAGGCATGTCAAGTACTGAAATTCAGTGCCCTCATGAAACAAATGATTTAAGACGAGTGGCTTTGCACAAAAATGTTCTGTTATTGATTCTCTTTTGTTGGCTCATGGAGTGCTTCAGAAACCCCACCACACTGTAGTAGCACAATTCTGATACTCCAACCAGCAGCTCCAGCGTGCAGCTTTGTGTTATCATCTAATAATGCTTTGCTATATTATTTGTCACCCATTTTTCTATAGAGAAATATCGCCTCCGAAAAAAAAAGAATAAAATTATGCTAGTCTATTCAATAGAGAATATGGCCACGATTTTCATGTCATGCTGATGCTGACTGATATCTATCATCGGCCCCTAATAAAAGTGAAGAAAATGCTGCTTTTAATTTTCAGGATTATCTGTGCCCCAACGGCCACCAAACTGAATTAAATTCAACCACAGTTTATGATCTGTCGGTCGTCTTTCTGCGTTTCCGGCAGCACGAGGATGTAGGAATTTTAGATGGTTTGTTCAACTGTCAGCGTTCTGAAAGCAAGAGATCGACCGCCCGGACTAAACGGTTCTCAAATAAGACATTGTTTTCCCTGGCGAGGTTTCTGCCAAACTGAAACAACCTGCCACACACCTCGAACGCTTCACCAAACGTCCATAGCTAAACCCAGCTCTTATTTCCCGGTGATATATACTAGAGCGTACGGCGTTTGGTGCTGAGTCGATGTTTACGAAATGGCAAAATTCCAATCTGTTTTTGTTTGGTTTAGCTGTATCATGGTCATATCAATCGCTAGTAGCCAAGCCTTGTCCTGCCGGCAAACAAGAGCTTAGCTAGGGCCGCCGTGCAGCATCACGGTCCAAACTTTTGGTAGGGACGAAATCCATCTGTGATCTGCCGATGCATTTTTCCACACGTCTAAAGTCTACCATACTAGGATAGCTCTCGATGTTAATGTGTGGCTGCTTATTAGCACCAGGCTACGGAATTGGAACGTAGCACAGCTGTGGTCTGGGGAGGCCAAGCATGCGAGCCACGAGCCATGCAAGACAAGGCAGACAGGGCCGTGTGTCCTGCCTGAAAGCAAAGCCGCAACAAACTCGATTCCTCCACGCCGAATAATCGTTGTGCGTCGCCATTGACGATATGGAAGCTTCTGCTCCGTACTGTTCACCATCCGATCAGACATATACGCTGATATGATACTTTATCTTCACTTTTGTTTTTATTTTTTAATTTTTTCGTTCAGGGTCGGCGCCATCGCCATAAGCATGCGCATGGACGATCGATGCATATGTATAAACGATCGATCTGCCCTAGCTTGATGGAGAGACGAGACGATGGCGGCAGCTACGTCTGCGAGTCAGTTGGAGAACAAGATCCAACCGACCTACAGTACAAATCATACAGTATATAACTATTTATACAATTTATACAATGGCAATCATCTAGTGGCAGTTTTTTCGACTCGCGTCGTTCACCAACAACCCTGGTGAACTACTTGCTAGTACCTAGTAATACTAATATGCCACTTAAGGCTTTGTTTGGTTCAAGTGACTGAGGACCAAAGACTATATAATAAGGACTAAATAGTAAATATGTATTAGTCTCTAAACGCTAAAGGTGTTTGATTTAAGGGACTAATTTGCTGCCTAAAGGCTACATAGAGACTAAATGGGCTGTAAATTAATTTGAACTAGTGGTCACAATTATCACCTCCCAAAAAGGCTAATGGACTAAGGACTAAATTGAACTAAAATTTAGACTATTAGCCCTCCTATTTAGTAGTTTGTTAGAGACTAAATTGGACTAAAATTTTAGTTTCTAATCTCTAGTCCCTGCTAACCAAACCCGGACTTTAGCGTAGTAGTTTATGTATTTTCTTGCTTACAATAATACTAGCGGATAGGGGTACTGGTACAGTGTAGATGTTGACGTCACATTTGGCACTCTCATTGGGCGCTAGCTTATCACCGGCCTAAAAGTTTGTCCGTCCTTCCAGTACGACATTGGACCAGCCAGCTGACCCTGAATATATCTGATTTTGAAGCGGAGACTTGTTTGGTTACGACAATTGACAAACCTTTGATTAATCCGCCACTGATGTGGCGTGCATGCATTCAGTCGTCTCGTGAGGCGAGGTTAGTTACCGTAGCAAGAGACGAGCACGTTTGGCAGCCACTGGACTGGACAGGACTACAGCTACGACAGGTGGATAATGCATGGGGTCAGTTCCGTTAGGAATGTGCTTACCTGTCGATATGTGGCTTCTTCTCTCCTCCACTCTAAATCCCAAATTCCTTTCAAACCCACCAATTGAGATCATCAAGAGTTTTACGTGCCATGAACATATTTATGGCGGTACCATAGCTTGTGTCGTTATTGAACTTGCTATGAACGAGAAGCAGGGGTGTCAACTGGCATCAAACACAATATCTGTCGTCGCTTTGAAGTTGGAACAGTTGGTGAAGTAATTTTTTTTTTGACAATAACAGTTGGTGAAGTATTGACTTGGATGAAAATTATATGTGCCAAACTCGTGTCTGCTTTGATGAATCACAGTATCACACAAACCGGTTGGTTTGGTGGGACAACTGGTTTGACTCGATACCTTTCGTGGATGTCAGGGTCGACAATTGATCCGACTACTTAACGACCACGAACACACACAACGTAGTGATGGAATGAGTTAGGCGCGTGTATGTGTTGAAGAGAGAGTTGAAGTCTAAACTGTGTGTCTGCTTCAATTAGGCCAGGTTAGGCCGAAACTAATCCGGACAGCTAGCTAGCAAGGCGAAAGACAAAATATGTGGCAACGCGATCGAGTTGACTGATGACCGTACACCCTCCGCATGCGTATCACAAGTTTCACACGTCACTGATCGATCCTATGGGGTTAGCACGCACACGTACACCAAGCTAAGTCACCAACCAGAGAGTAGTAGTAGCAACTTGTTTTGGAAGACCTCAGAGAGGAGGCTTCTGAGACTCCTGATGTGTTTCGTTTACTCAAACAAGAACAGGAGATCTCAGCAACGGAAGAGACTGTTGATCTCAGCAACGGAAGGAATCGACTGTTGAAAAAATGCGAAAGGGACGTGTCATGCCACATTGCTGCCACGGAATCGATCCATCGGTGACAAAAAAATTCTTACACAAATATATTTTATTTTATTATGAATTTAATCGGCTAAATATTGATTAATTTATTTTATGTCGTCAAATCAAATAATACTCGTCCTTGTCTAGTCGTCACTAATTGTGAAGTGGCCGGGGTTACGTTGCGCTCATCCGGAGAGACGGCAGAGACGGGGCCGAGCAGCCGAGCCGAGCCCCACGGGGCACGCCGGCCGATCCATCCATATCGCTGGCCATGTAGGCGTGGCGTGTAGCCAATAGCCATTGCCACGCTCCTGTCTGGACTCTGGATGCCTATCCGTTCTGGTTCTGGCTAGCTAGTGTGAAGTGTGATGCGTGTTTTGGCGTCGGGTTAAAACTCGTTTTCCAGGTGGCGTCCACCGACGTAGGTGTAGTCCCCCACTCGATCACACCCGGGACCCCGCTAGCAGTAGCAGAGGTGACCCACACGGCTACACACAGAAGAAGAACGTGACGTGACCATACATATACTGTACATACTACCCCTTTGCCTTGCCGATCTGGAAGCGAAAAATGGATGGCATCTAGCACTCGCTAGGCCTGGCCACCGACGCACCCGCATCGGGTCGTGGTGGAATCAAGCCAGTACGGTACGGAGCCGACGCGGTTCAAAATATTCCCCGGCTCCCGTCTGCGCTGCGGTCTGCCCGTTGCCGCGCCCAGAGGTTCCGCTTGCTTCCGCTGCCCGCCCGCCCGCCGCCGTCTGGGGCTCTGGGCGTGCCAGGCGTGCCAGCGCCCCGCGCGGACGGACCCGGCCGGACCCATGCCGCGCACGGAGATCTGCGGCGAAACGCGCCCAAAAACGACGCGCGCTCCCCGTGTGCGTCCGCGTGCCTTCGCGGAAGGGCTGCTGGAGTGAGCCGCACGGGTTCGAACGCGATTCACATTGACACATGGAAGTCCGGAGGTCCCGACCGGAGACCGAGAGTCGTAGCATGGAAGCAAGTTGGTAAACGCTGCTATAGCTGGTGCCGTGCCGTCACATGGTGTCGCAGTCACGCACCGGTGGCGCTGTCACCAGGACTCCGCAGTCAAGATGGACAGGGGTCATCAGGAGAGAACAGGCTTACTCCCTCCGTCCCAAAAAGAACGACCACATTTGACTTTCAGAATTTGTGTTTGACCGTCCGGCTTATTCAAAAAATTTATGTAAATTATAAAATAAATAAATCAATGCTAAAAAGTATCTTCAATGATAAAATAAGTCATAACAAAATAAATCATATTTATATAACTTTTTTGAATAAGACGGATGGTAAACACGATGTCTAAAAAGTCAAAAACGCCGATTCTTTTTTGGGACGAGGGTGTACACACATAGGGCTCGTGCAGAATTTTGCTAGCAAGGATCATGGACCGGGAGAAGGTGGGAAAGTTTCTCTCAATCGTACCGGCAATCATGGTAGACGAAATTGAGCGAGCTTAGAAGTAGGTGTACTGTACTTAGCACGCTAGGCCAGATAATCTCCAACGCAGAACCTCGGATGGTATCAATTGGCCTCTTTACTTGGTCCACCGTACACACATTTCATCCGTATATGGGAGGGGCTGGCTCTCTTTTTCCACGGATCGGAGATTGCCGAACCAGGAACCACGTGGGCTCCCCGCCCAGTTGCATGCGAATCTACGGCTTATTATTGCATAGTAACCCGAAAAACGAAACCATATTAAGGCCTCGGTCGGTTCTGGAGGATTGGCCTCCTGGAATAGTTACACCCGGATCGTCAGTTTATTTTTGTATAAGATTGCATGAGCCGGAATAAATCTTGCCTTAATCCGACTGAACCGAACGGGCCCTAAACCACTTTAGCAAGCGTTACATCTGTATATGCCGTTGAGTAAATACGATAAGGAAGTTTATTCAGTGCGGCCGCGACAAAGCATAGTACAATCGCAATTTGGTGCCGCACATCGCAGTTACTATACCTTGGTTCTTGAACCTTAATGCTGCTGTACGTACTGTGAACCAGGGTGGTGACAAATCGCTTTCCGTGCTCCGCCATCAGACTCTGCACGTGTTGTGGAGCAATAAGAATGCGATCGATCAGTTCATTTTTCAATCGATGGCAGCGGAGGCGTGTCGGTGTTGCGATGCTCCTCTTCCCCGGCGTCTTTCGATCGGCTGTCACATGCATTCACGCGAGGAATCCAATCCGGCCAGTTCCATGATCATGATGGATGCCTGCCCATCAGCTCATGTGTTTCGCAGTATTCCAATCAATCAGGATCGTGACGACTGAAAATTCTTGTGCTTTGTTTTCTTTACAGGCGATATCTAATTTCTTCCACGGCAGGAAAAGAAATTGCAGGCTCTCACGGGCATATGTGTGTCTGCTCCATCCTTCCGTTTGATTTTTGTTTCCATGGCGAACCATTCTCTGTTTGATTGCGTCACAGTATAGACCATCACCACTACAGTCATCAGCAGCAGATCGAACCCGCAATAAGGCCGTCCCCAACGCACCAGGTGGCGTCTTGCCTCATGTCCAAATCACCGTAAAACTTCCATGTCATCATGAATGGTAGCGCTGCAGAGTGTCGATTCTCCTGCAGAAGAGGCCATTGCCCCCATCCGACAAAAGTTAGAAGCAACAAGCAAACACCCGTTGCGATGGGGAGAAATAACACGGGGACCGCACCTGCTCCTCGCTTTCCCACCCAACTTTATCTCGGCGTGTCGCGGACGGGGACCATGGAGAGGCAGCACGCATACTGCTTGCGTTGAGTGAATGGTGGTTCCTAATCCATCCGGCGTACGTGGAACGTGACAATTTCTCTAGGGCTGACGCTGCTGTATGCCTCCGTTGGGCGTGCCCTAATAGTTCTGAAGAAATGATTCCGTCATGGAGCTCAGCTCGCTCCACTCGCCGGCGAACCCACTCATGGTATCCCCGGAAGGACGCGAGGTGAACGTGACGATTAGCCGATTTTAGACGATTTTTTTTACACGTAAGGGCAAACGACGAAACAATCCAGCAGATCTGTTGGCAAGCGAGGTCCATTTGTCTGGAGTTGCTTGGTCTTGCATCGGTGGTCCAGACGTACACTAGCTAGTAATGTCCGCCTGATGTGGATCATGCTCCTGTAGTTCTGTTCCTTGCGGTGCTGAGAGCCTGAGATCCTAAGAGCAAGTATAATAATACATCTCAGCTTGACTTATATCCAAGACACATCAGCAAATGTCTAGGCGGAGGAGAGAAAGTAGAGGAGAGAGAAGACGTTGGGCGACAAAACCGGCAACGAGCGCTTCGCAGCTTCCGATGGCTTCCGGGGCCCGCCACTACCTGTGCTCTTGTGCAACATGACGCGCAGTATGGCAGTAACAGGAGAGTAAACCAACAGTACAGCTTCCCATATGGATGTGTGGGTCCTACATATAATAAAAATAATATTTATAATAGATGAAGAGTCAAGATCATTGTATAACTTGACTCTTATATCTAGGACTTGGCTTGGCTATATAGCCAAGCTTAGAGCAAAGTACAATAATGGGCTATAAAAGCCAACCTAACAAGAATTTTGATGGCGTGGAGGGGAGAAGGAAGAGAGAGAAGAGAGCTTGGCTCTTGTTCTAAAGACCAAGTTGGGCGCGGATGCATAGGTATTAGTGGGTCCCAATAGATATAGATGTGAGGAGGAATAGGAAAGAGAAGGAAAACAAATAATAATAAAGAAACTTTCTGACCAACCAAGAGACTAATTGTTGTATAGGCTTGGCTCTTAGATTTGGCTTATAGCCAAGCACTTGGCTCTACTATTAGCCATGCTCTTATTAAACTTGCTCTAATCATTTGACGCTGGTAACTGTGCGAGGTAGGTAGAGTAGTCTACTGCTACTCCTAGTAGCTTCAGTGCAGAGCCACAAATCAACACTCTGTGGCCTTGTTTAGATGGCAAATATTTGGAACCGAATATCACATCGTATTAATCGTGAAGACGTTTCGTTTGTTAGTGGTAAATATCATCCTATCATGGAGTAACAGCTCAAAAGAATCGCCTCATGATGTACATCTAAACTGTGTAATTAGTTATTTTTTTACCTATATTTAATATTCTAAACATATGTTTTTTGATGTATTTAATGTGATGTGATGGAGAAAGTGGGAAAAAAGGTTAAAATTTCTAGCGATCTAAACAAGGCCTGTGCAATGATTTTGGATATCCAGACGACCAGGCAGGAAATCCCACCCAGAGGCCAGAGGCTCTGTCCGGTGGCATCTGGATCCTGCCGGTCGACCGTTCCGTTCGTTCGTATTGCCAGATGGATCACGAGACCTGATAGTGCATTGTGCAGATCGTATCTCCGCCTGAGCCGGGTTCATTATATTAAACGCTGATAAGCCTCATCACGTTAATTTCCTTCGCCCACCAATTAAACAAGTTGGCGCAGCGCAGATAAACAAAGTCATCCATCCATGCGATCTGACCCCGCGCCACGTCCAGATTCCATCTGTTGCGCGCGCACCGATCGAGCGCCGCGGCGGCTAGCGCTCGCTCACTACTTGCAGCGATATGATCGAGCCACAGCCACGAGATGCCAACCTGTCTGATTGTTTGTGATTTGCGTGTGCGTCACTACACGAGTAGTACGACCGACCGGCATGCATGTAAAGAGTACTCCTACGGGTAAGGGCGCTGGGGAGTCAGATCAGATGCCCCACGGGTCAGTCATAGAGCTAGCTGGCTGCTGGCCAAACCCATCATCAGGATTCTTGGCAGAGAGACGGAAAACCATTCCGGGTTTTGACCCCAGTGGCAGCGATCCCTTCGTTGTTTAATCGCCTGCCGATCTGCCGGCGTCCGCGTGCGCGCATGTGCGAGAGCGAGACGGAAGCGACGCCGACGCCCCCCGGGCAACCCCAGCTGGCCGGACCGCCAGGCCAGACGCGCCACGGCAGCGCAGGACGTTCGCGTCCAGGCATACAAAGATGGGGACCCTGTGCTGCGGCCGTGCCGTCAGTCCATATCAGGCCACCGCCAGCGACGACCCTCTCTAATCATGCAGGCGCCCCATTGGAGATTGAGATTTTGGGGGTGGTTTGGTTTTTGCTGGTACGAGACGCTTGCTTCATTCTCCCAATAATGGGCAGCACAAGTACAGTAGGAACGAATATATAACAAGGCCGAGATAGATGATTTGCCCGGGAGAAAATGACACTATTTGTTTGTCAGATGGGAGGATGATGCCGGGTCCCTCCCTTGTGATCTTTGTACATGAACCGTGCTTCTCAAGACAGGTGAACTTAGTAGGTTTGAAGCGCGCATGAATTTGTCATGGATCAAATCCACCGTAGACTTGCAATTTCTCTCTACAAGTGGTGAGTAGTTTAAGGTTAAGGATCCAGCTAAGTGCCACTAGTACTAGTATATACAGATAGATACTGTTATTCCAACTGCGGCCGTCAAAACGTCAGGTGCAAGGGATGGACTGCTGGTCAGCATAGTACTTGCTTACGTTTTATATTTCTTATACAACTTATTTTTTTACCGAAACGGCAGGGGAGACCAAACTTAGGAAACTTGGCCTAAGTTACGGAACAGAATACAACAGGTCAATGCCAAATTTGGAGGATGATAGGGGCAATAACCAAATCTATGCGTGTTCTTTCCTCGTTCGTGCGCACGTACTACTTAAGACCAGCCTAACGTGCAGGGTGGACCAAACTTATATACGTACGAGTATTTTATATAGCAGTAACAACGAACTAGACTTGGATCAGACAGACTGACCCATGCGACGTCAGGACAAATAAAAAGTAGCTGCTAGTTTAGGTATGTACTAGCTAGTGACATCGATCGAGGAAACCTAACGTAACGGAAAACAACAGCCGCGTTTAAAGTTCAAATTCGCTCCCAGGCTCCTCCCGGCCAAATTGGGTTCAGGATGCTTGCAGGCTGGGGCAACGGGGCAGGTCAAATGGTACTACTACTAATCATGATCGTCACCTAAACACTCAAGATTGACAAATGATGCAATATCTGATCTGATCTTCACCTAAAAGCCACTAATGGACGGGCAACTGGAGGTTGCCATTAGCTTATCTATAATGTAGCTGCCACTCACTCACTCATGTCATGTCAAGCTAAACCCCTGGCGGCTTTCTGACGAGAAGTTTGCGCAAAAGGCATTGTCTTTCTGGGTGAAGGTAACCTACTGTACTCAGATCGTGCAGAAAGGAAGCTAAAGCCTTTGCTGTTACTGGGCACACAGGCCCGTTGCTTTTGCTTCTCGATTTGGAAACGGGGCCCCATCGTCTCGGCAAATGTTACTGCACACATGACACATGTTCTGCCGAAGAAAGGAGTTGCCTGCCCCCATTAAGAACCGTGATTTCAGTAACTCCGGTTCAAGCACAGCACAGAGCTCACCGATCACAAATAAGGCAACCTGTTGCAGTAATGCAGTCCACGTATATGGAATTATGGATGCACTCGACAGTCCAGTCGACACGCACGGCGGCACAACGGAGTTAATCATGTGTACTCTTTCTCTACGTGGCGATAAAAGCTTCTTGAAATGGCGATAGTACAGGACCCAATATGGGGGAGCAGCAGGTCAGGACGGCAGGCAGGACGAAGATATACGTGGGCCGCCGAACGGGCCCCGTTCGCTAATGTGCTGATGTTCTGGGCCTACTGTGTTATCGGACCAGACGATCCGTAGAAGACGTAGTACTATTTCTAAAAAAAAAAAAAAAACCGTAGTACTACGGCTCCTATGCCGCGTTCAGTCGCGTCAGTTCAAGGATGCAATTTGTATCTGAAAAACAAAACACGATGGTCTATCATCCGAACTTTTTTTTCTAATGCAAGATTTTAACATCGAAGCCTTTGGACTAGTATGGAGGAGGAACAGCAATCAGCAAAAAATAAGGGTCCATCATCCGTGACAGAACGGTTTGCTTTGCGGGATGGGAGCTACGTACTATAGTTTACTCCTTACTCGTACGTTCTTTTCACCACCAATCTCATCTACTATTCCATGACTCCATGAGAGCCTGCTTCAGTGAGCTCTGTCTTCTAGGGGTGGCCCGTTGTACGGATGGACGCTTGACAACCCATCCGCGGTCGCTTTCGTTCCATCACGGGGACCGACCTGCCGGCAAAGTGGCCAACACGGCGAGCCGCGAGTGAGGCTGCACAAATCCGCCGGGGCCCGGGCCGACACATCTTTTCCTAGCGCGCGCGACGACACCCGACGACGATCGGCTCTCCCGGCTCATCGATCGTCGCCGTGTCCTTTTTTCTGTTTAACCGCGTGGTAGTACGTACGGCGGCTCCGCAACCACTTGGCAAACACAGCTCATTCGCGTCCTGCGATCGATCCCACTTCCAAAAGCGGAGCGCGCGCGGTCTTCGTGTGTGTGCGGTGGAGTGGAGAAAAGGGCGGAGGCAGCGCGAAAGGAGGAGGAATGGCTTGAGCGCTGGAACGCGTGAGACTGGAGACAGCGGACACCGGGTGACTGTGTACCAGTGATGGGAACAGGTTTCGCGGGCTGCTTGAGATTCCAACCATGATTGGACCTACCGTTTTAGGGCCTACACAAGGACACAGATTGTGATAGTCTGGAAGACTATAGTCGGTGGGTGGGCTGAATTTAGGGGCTGTTTGGTTGGCGCTTAAGCTTGCCAAGCCATCTGTGGCGCCGCCCAAGTGAGACGCCCGTGGCTGTGGCCCGCCACGCTGCAGCATCGATGGCTGCCGAACGTTAGTCGATGAATTTGGCCGCCGAAGGTGTGGCGCGATTTTGTATTGGAAATAGCTGTGGCCGCCGCAGCTTTTACCTCGAACCAAACAGCAGCCGCAAGACGTGTGGCCGCCGCAGCCTGTGGCGTGGCTTGCGTGGGCGGTGAACCAAACACTAGCTAGGATTCGTGGCAACTGCAGGTTTGGCGTGGCGGGCGGCGGCCGGCAACCAAACAGCCTTTTTACTCCGTCTCAATTCCTACCAGCGCAGGATGATTGGAAGGATTTTGTAGCGTGGCGGGCTAGCAACCAGCAATGCGCCAATGCATTGTGCACTTCTATAGCAGACTGGGATGCCGGATGCACGGCATGACGATTGGCGAGCGCGAGCATCCTCGCTCCTCGGTCCCTCGGTGCTCTCTCAAGTATTGCTGCTCCTCTCGGTGTCTTCTTCCGCTGGAACAGTGATAGCACGCTGAACATATAGCTGGAACAGTGATAGCACGCTGAACATATAGGAATATACGATAGAGGTGGTAAAGGGCCCTCTAATTTAAGCTAACAAATTTAAGGATCGGATCCATTACCACCTACCAGACGCAGACGCAAAAAAAAAAAAAAAAGATTGAGTGCAAATGGGCTTGTGACGCTTGTCTGTATGTAGCAAAGTTTACATCAGTGAAAAGCAGGAAGGGGAAAAGCGCTTTGGGCCTTGAGAGCAGCCACTGGATCAAGCCCAAGACCCTACTGGGCCACGATCCAAATTCCAGAGTGAACGACAACAACAACAAAAGTTAAAAAAAAAAAAAGGGCCCAACTTTTTTTTGAGCAAAAGAAAAAAGGCCCAACTGACCGTTATCAATTGTGTACTGGGCCATGAACCACAAAAAAGAGGAAAAAGAAACAAAAAAGGCCCTCGCTTGCTGTTGCAGATCGCCTTCACCATTCTATTTTTGTTTTTATACTTTGTTTTTACCAAAGCTGTTTCCAAAATCTCGTTGGTAAATTTGCCATTGTTGGACACTGAGAATGCTTTCTATCATTTCTGCTGAGTATATTTTAGGATGTCATATTTTAGTTACAAACCCGTTAAATTGATAATTGTTACACAAATCATAAAGCCCAGTCAAATGTATAAAAATCGGAGAGATTTAGTGTAAAAAAGAATCTATCAATAGATAAATAGCAAAGTTCTTGTTTGTTTTAATATACAAAAAGTGTCATTCTAATTTACAGAGAAGTTAAACTGTGACCAAATACATATAAAATACGTGTATAATTGGCATCACTAGATTGATTGCTCAATATATTTTCATAATAAATTTATTAAAGAAACAAATGTCATTAAAGTTTGACCAACACGAAGTCACGAACCCTCTAGTGACACTCCTCTTTGGAATGCAGGGAGTGTTAAACTTATTTAGGCTCGTTTTAACCGGCGACGCGGAGCTCTTGTTTTTCTCGTTTTTTCTCGTTTTTTTTTTTTTTTTTTTTTTTTTTTTTTTTTTGGCAACGAGTAGTGTTGGACCATGTTGATTTGACTAGCTAAACTTCGAGGCCTAGCTAGACGCCTATGGATGTCCAAAAGTCAACGACAGAACAGACGTCTATACAGTCTATCCCCAAAAAATGTGTCGATGGCAGAAACTCGTCATCCATCCATCACGCCTCTACTCGTCGCAGACTGCAGCACCACGATGAGCAAGTTACGTATGCAGATGGAGATGGATCGGTTCAAAACTTGAAATCCTTTGTGTCGATCTCCCTGGAGCTCCCGTGTGCCGGATGCGCAACACCAGCACTCGAGTGCCGCGTCCCGGCCTCCGGCGACACGACGAGTGGCGACATCGCGTTTACGGCACCCTGCCTCCGCCGACTCCGACGAGCGTACTAGTAGTAATGACACCCAGTACTCCCGTGTTGGGGTGGCTAAGCTATCATTGCAGCTCCTTTGGAGCACTACTCCTCCTCCGGTAGGTCAGAGCTGCAGTGCCAACAATGCATGCAATGCAACGCAACACACGCACTGTTACGGGTCACGTCAGGGAGTCATTGCCCGCTGCCGTGACCTTTCTGACCCCGTACAAAATCGCAGATACGGCGACTGTGCCACCGCTCAGGCGTCCTTTTTGTGGAACAGGCGATTTCATTGCGATTTTCAGGCAATCTCCTCATGTACACGTTGCGATCAGATGGAAGTCTCCGGAAATGATCAATTTGCATTGCTGATCTCTTGCTGCAGCCTCAGAAAACTAGCCCGTCTGCCGCTCGGCGAACCAACTTCGTAACGAAAAAAAAAAAAAAAAGCCACATGACATGGCTGTGGCTCATCCCAAAATGCTGCTGCATACTAGCAGTTCTTACTAACCTAACCAACGCACAAAATGCTGTAGCTAGTTTCTGCGGCCTATTCTGATTCCGACGGCAAACAAAAAAAAATGTACTACGCCCACTCGGAGTTGGAGCTAGCTTGGCCATGGCAGCCGTTGGCGTCAGCGCCGGAGACGGACAGCGCCATCATCGCCATCGACAGGCCGCCCGCGGCTGGCCTGCTCCGGCCGGCCCCGCCGCGCGGCTCCCTCGCGATTGGCACCGACGACCGCTGTGCCACCGCCACGTCCTCCAGGGCCCCGCCGTGCAGCGTCACGTCGCCGGGGAGCCACTTGGCCTCCATGTACCTGGACCTCCGCCACGGCGGGACGTGCAGGCCGCTCTCCTTCAGCGACCGCTGCGCCTCCGCGCAGAGCAGGGACACCGCCTTCCGGAGCTTCGAGTGGGGACCCACGAACACCGCTGGCAGCCGGGACCAGAGCTGCGCGTACCGTGGGGTCGGCCTGGCGAGCTGGAACTGGGACCTGAAGTCGATGTCCACGACGAGCCTGGAGCTGCTGCTGGAGGAGGAGGTGGCCGCGCCGGCGCCGTGCTCCCCCGGCGCCACGACGACGTCGATGTACTCGTAGTCGCCTACAGTAAACGGCATTGATCAATTTTTTAAAGAAATAACGGCATTGATCATTTGCAGCGAACGTTTACGACGATGGATTAACTAGGAGTAATCGAGTGCATGCTGACAAGGAAGGACGAATCCTTATAATGGTGGCATTGATCAACTGCAGACCTTGCAGTACCATGGTCGTATGATGTGGTGGCACACAGACATACTAAACAGTTCCCAAAAGGAAAAGGAATACAGTATGAAAAAAAAATAGATGAAGGAAAAAAAAAGAAGGGAAAGGAATACTAGTTCAGTCAGATGGATGTATCACTGGGACTTGATGCAGAGAAAATGGTAAGTTTGGGAAATGTTTTCATACCAAAAGAAGAAACATGCTACTCCACCAAGACAGCATTTTCAGCAGGCAGCCCAGTCCCCGTTTTTAGAAGTTTGTAAGAAGACCAAGCAAGACAAAAATGGTAAAAAAAAAGACGAAGAGAGGAGGATATACTATATGTATTATCGCCATAGAAATTAAGCAAACTACCATAAGTTCATTCAGCTGAACCTTGAAAGGGTGTACTCTAGACGTGTACTCCTACTAGTAAAGATTGATGAAGACATGACGACATTACCTCCCGGGTGCTCAGTGGTGGCAACCCAAGAAGACCTGCAGAGGGACGCATGGTAGCCGTCTTTCCTGAGCCTCATCATCAGCCTCCTCTTCAAACTGCTCCTCTTCCTCTCCTCCCCGATCTCTCTCACATGCTTCATGGCCCTCTCTTGTAGCTCAATCTCCACCTGTGTGCTAGGCTCAACGATGCCCTGACGATATGTATGTAGCAGATGCAAACAGAGCAATGCAGCAAAGGTTTGAATCAGCAATGGCAAAAAAAAAAAAAAAAAAAAACATAATTAGCTAGAAAGGTAGCCTCTGATCAGAAGACATTGTAGGAGCAGATGATGCATGAGAGATGAACCTCCAAGATGTGGTATGGATTTTGGTGATGCGTGGCGATGGCTTGTGGTGCTGATGGTGACTCGGGGTCCATCTGGAACACGCACTCGTCCACTTCTTCGAGGCAGGGCAGCATGCTCTCGTCCGAACTGCTCATGATCCAGTCCGAACTGCTCATGATCCTGCGGCTTCAGGAATGAAGCAAGCCCGGCCCAGTTCTTGAGCTCAGCAATGGTGGATAGACAAAGATAGAGAGAGGCTCAGAGCTCGATCGATCCCCTCTTTGACTTTTTATCTAGTGGCAGATGGAGTGTACTACTGCTACATCCATCTTCTGAATAAAAGCAATAATAATGGTGGAGTGTTGTAGTATATGAATGTGCTGTGAGTTAGAGCAGCTGCATGACCTCATTTCTGTGGATGGATATATTGAAAGCACAGGGAAGGCCGGGGAGGGACGAGGGAGGAGAGGAGAGGTCTCGTCGTCTACCCAGCGACCGGCTGAGATGAGGGAGAAAATTTTATGTGATGTGACACGGTACTGTCAATTGCGAGTAGATATGGACACTTGATGAGTGATGAGATGTGTGGGCAGTCCGAGCAGCAGCTGAGAGCAGTGATGCAGCTAGCATAGCCCTAGCTTAGCCAGCTATCGATCGTTTGTGTAAAGCGCGGGGAATAGATTCACCGGGAATATTCAGCCCAATATCATGAGTCGCATGCATGCATTCTTGCCGTTTGCTGCATAATGCCCCCGGGCAACGGGCATGATGATGAATCAGCTCGCAACCAAATCCATTTTTCTAACGTTTCCTGTCATTATTTTTGGAGCTGAGAAACAAAGCCGATCGATAAGCTCCTGTGTGGCTGGCCAACGAGAACAGCCGGCAGCAGTCTGATCCCTCGGCTTAAGCATCGATCGAGGAAGATCTCCGACTGGTGGGCCGTTCGATCGTTGAGGCTGCTAATACGCCAACCATGCAGTGGCAGTGCTGATGATGATCTGATCCCTCACTGACGCCACTGCTACTCAGCTATGCTGGCGTCAGAAGATAGCTGTGCACGGCGCAGCAAAGCTGTACAGTACTGTACTGTAATCAGCCCTAATCAGGCGTCCATGCCTAGATGCTAGACGGCTTATCTGTGGCCTAGGGGTAGCTAGATGTCCACATGTAAGCCCGCGGCGAGCGCTTCGTGGATGGCAGCATGCAAACGCAGCGAGGATGCGAGCTGGGAATCGGGGTTCGCATCAATGCAAAGGTTCAGTTCCACGCCCTAGCTGCTTGTCTCAAATAAACCCAGCAACGACTAGCTATAGCATGCATCTACTGTCTACTATTGCTCTCCTTCTGTTCCACTGCAGGAATAATCAACCAAGCTCGTGTGTGGTGGAGTACCACCAGATCAGAACGTGAAGTCTGAACAGTAGTAACACACACACGCGCAGGCACAGCCGGTTAATAGTAATACTGGTGTGATGATGTCTGAATCGCACAGCTGCATCCCATAATTCAGGCAGTAAAAACCTTGTCCTCCAGCTAGTCTTTCATGCAGTTCAGGCGCCCACTACACTAATTCACGCTAGCTGCTAGTACGAGTAAGTGCTAACCCGATCGATGACGATGAACTGGTGTTGTGCTCGAGAGCTCGGCCTTTTCCCGATAGCTAGCGCTTGTCTTCTCTGGACTGGAGGGGGTAAATGCATGAGCAGCTGCCTGTTGTACAGGGCGTATAAATTTTCCCTGCAGCCGCTGCGCAAAAGCGGGTTGTAAAGTTGGCGATCCATTCGATTCTCTCCCCTTTATTCTCGCTGATACTTATTTCTCTCCACAGGAGCTGCACGACCCTCGGTAACCTTGCAGTTCATCATCAGAGGCTATGCCAACAGGCAACAGTGATGGCAATAGTGTTCTTCACCTCCTCGGTATCGGTACTGTACGTACGTGGCGGTGCTCGTCCAAACTCGGAACTTATCCAGAAGCTGCTGAGGGCTTTGGCTGGGTCTGAAAAGTTGAGAGTTATCAAAAACCGTTATGATCGAGTCCTGTGTTGTTAAAATGTGTTAAGCTGTTTCGCCAAAAAAAAAAAGTGGTAAGCTAGTATATGCTTGAAATTATCGTATAATCAATTCTATCTCCATCTTCTTCCTTGGGATAGCATTTCGAACCCCTCACCGTTATGATCCTAAGTTTAAATCGCCGTGGAGCGAATTTCAGGTTGGGTAATAAAAATCCCCTCACCGACGCTTTCTTCTTAATTAGTGAAACACGGTAGGGCCCTCTCTCCTACCGCCGCTTTTTTTTTTTCCTTGAAACAACTGTGAACCATCTCTTTGTTTCCATCCATTTAAAAATGCTGGAAGTCAAAAGTAGGGTTCAAATGCTACGGAAATAATTATACTACATCAAAGCGGCTGTTTGTAAAAAGAACAACTTCTGGTTTCACCTATTTGGTTGGTGTTTTGCTTTTCAGTAGCAAAAGTATTTCGCAGAAAATGAACCAAACACCCATTTTTTATGAGTGTTTTTGTCTTAATTATCTCTAATTATTAAGGGCCCAATGTATCACTGACTAGAGGTCTCATTGGAGCCTCCTGTTAATCCTCACAAAGCACTAGAGAAAATACAAAAGTTAGAAATCATCACAAAAAAGAGAAGATAACCTTCCCATTTTAGTAGCCTCTAATCATGTCATCATCAATAGCCAAGTCTACACAGTACTGTTTTCCGATCGAGTTAATAATTATCCACCTATGATATTATAAAAAATGTGTCAACAGGTGTGTGTTCTTGAAAAACATATTATTAAAACAATATAAAGTAACCACAAATGTATCTAAAATATTTATCGATGCCACACTATGAAACATAATATGAACAAAATTCTGTTATGTATAATGACCCAATTATCACTAAAATCACAAAATACATGCATATATGTTTTAAAATTATCCACTTCTATTAGCATTAATATATTGAAGGCTAATTGCAAACAATATATATTTCTTTCATCATGTTGATAAAGTACACATATATATGTACATGGGAGATTAATGTATATGTTATGCTTCATCCTAAATGTTATTATCTTATCGTTATAAATGTAGTTAAACTTGAGATATTTTGACTCTCCAAGATTCATGAAATGACTTACAATTTTAGATTGAGCGTGTATAAATTTAGTCAAAGTTAAGCAAGTTTGAATTACACAAATCCTACGATTACATTCGTTTTTTTGAATGGGAATACTAGTTACCTATCGTTTGTCTGTTTATTTTTTACAAAAATATGTAAAGCAACCGGTCCAAATCTTTGCTCCCGATGACATGATCTTCTTTGTATACTAACGCTGCAGCAATGTCCCCTGGAGGCGTGAAGATATGTTGCCCTGAAGGCGAAGTTGGAGCTGTACTATTGGGATTTTTTTTTTTTAATTTTAACCCTTTTTTTTAAAGAAAAACTATTTTTTAACCCGGTTTTAAAAGATTTTTCGAGAATAACCCTTTTGACGCGCCCCCCAGCCCTGCTTTGCATGCTGCCCGCGCCCGCATCTTGGCGGGGGCAGGGCATGCGACGGGTGGCCATCCTTGTGGCCACGCCGACGTGGCGAGGTGCGCCAGCGCCCGCATCAAGGCGCGGTACACCGCAGCATCTCATCCACGGCGCGCGGCGGCCGCGACCGATCTCTGGGCGCGGCAGGGCGACTTTCTTCGAGCCGAAGCCCGACTTCGAGTCTTCTCTTCATATCGCTCGAGTGGAAGAGTTGAAAAAACGTCGCCGCCGGGACTGCTCCTGCGCCCGCCCGGAGCTGCCGCCCGGCCGCCGGCGACGCCGCACTCCACCTCCATTCGCTCCTCCACCTCCATATCTCTCCCTACACCGTCCCTTTCAAGGTGGACATGCCGAGGCGTGGTAAAAAGAATTATAGGTAATCTCTTGTCATTTGGTTTTTTTTAAAATTTGTGGGCAAGCAATAGATTGCAATGAGGGCAAATTTTGTGACCATGGCACCTATATTTTGTTGGCATTGATTGATTCATTTATATTTTATATGATTTCCTATATGTAGTTCTATGTTGCATTGCCGTTAGAAATGAAAGTAGACATAGTTTTGATCTTTTATGCAACAAATAAGAAACCGAAATAACTATATTGCATTGTAACAATTTTAATTTTTTGGAGATAGTTATGCTCGTTTGTCGCCCGATCCCTATGTCCACAAGCCTCTCCCACCGGTGTTCCAAAGGCCCAATTGTGGTGTGGTGATCCTTGCAAAGTAGAATGGGATGACGAGGATGAGGAAATCTACATGCGGAAGTATTGGATGTGTGCCAATTACAAATGGACGCCGGCCCGATACAACGCCGCTAGCCTCATGGTGTGTATATTCATTTTGGTTTTTTTTATTTCTATGATTATATATTTGCTTTGTGACAATTCTTTATTTTGCGACCACCCCCACCACCACTATGTGATTTTGAGCAGGGATCGACCTTGAGGTCGATGATGAGAACAAGAAATACTTGGAAGGCCTCAAGGAGTTTAGGGCAGGGGTTTCAACGGAGGCATGAGGAGTTGAAGAAGCAAGCGGCTGATGAGAAGGCGCGCAGGAGGAAGAGGAAAGGAGGAGAGCTGATGCTGAGAGGGAGGAGAGGGAGAGGAAGATAGAGCATGCGCGCCGTGCCAAGGCCGAGTGGGAGGCGCCCAAAATGTGGATGATGATGGCGACACTTCAAAATTGGGCGAGCTCATAGCCCCTCGGCCGAGGCCGGCCCCCGCGCGCCCCACGCCACCCCCTCGCCCCGCGCCACCCCTACACCCCCTACGCCACCCCCTCTTTTGCAAATGTGGTGTCCAGCGCAAAGATGGCCTTGTTCCTTCGCAGTGGGGAATAGGCTATTTTTGTGGCCATATGGTGGATTATGATGAGGTTGGATATTTTTTCAGGCAACCACATGAGACATTATTTTCCCCTAACTAAAATCCAATTGTTTGTTTTGACAGAACTCTAGGAAATGCTTTTGGGAGTCCTTTGAAGGAAAAGATGAGGTCAAGGAAGCAATTAGGGCGAAGCACAAACTTGGGCGGAAATGGGTGTTGGGGCCAAGCTTGTCAACGAGTATCTCTACATTCGCCAACGGAGCAAATAGTAAGCTTGCCAAGAAGTTTGGTGTTTCCCGCCCCACGTATGAGCAAAGATATGAAATGCCATGAAAGTTTCAAGAAGCGCCTAGACGAAGCAAAGATGCACTGCGGAAGGTAGTGAGGGGCGACGAAGAGGAAGGCGGATCCTCTTGTGAGCGATGTAATGAAGCGACCGTTGCACGACCTCGCTCTTGTGCTCGACGTGCAGCCCCCACACGGCCGCCGCCGAGGCCAACGCGGCAGGAGGACATCCCCGATGACAATGACAATGCCTTCGGGTTGAGGCTTCACGCTTAGCGGATGCCGCTTCAACAAGCCCACATGACACGTAATCCGGTCGATGGTGTAGTAGTTGGTCCTCGCCACAAAGAATGAGGTGTTTGGTGGAAGATTGTGACTCGGACGATGATTTGCTTCCAGGATATGTTTCAGATATGTATGGATTCCAATATGTGTTACGTGGATTCCAATATGTATGGAACAATGTTGTATTCTATTTTTAATGAACCATGCAAAATAACTATGTTGTCTTCTTTGTATTGAGCAATGTTTCATGCCATTGAACTTATGTGTTATTTCATTTTGTCTCTCGCCCTCGGATATTGGGTCTTTTAATTGTGTCTTTAAATTAAAAGATTGGAGCACATAGTTGACGCGACACAACACATGAATTGGCATTTGACGAAACAAGGGTTTGAGGTACACAACATATGGAATGGCATGTGAGAACATAAACCAAACAAGGGTTTATAGGTTCTTCACTAAACCTAACATGCCTTAGGTAATTAAAGCAACACCGAAGGTGATCGAAATGGCGTGTCGAACTCGTACCAAACTCAAAATACAACAGTTCCAAACTAACCCTAACACGCCTTAGGTGATTTTAAAGAAACAACAATCAACCATAGGTGGAAGCGCATTTAAATGGCGTGTCGAAACTCGTACCAAACTAGGGTACAACAGTTCCAAACTAACCCTAACACGCCTTAGGTGATTTTAAAGAAACAACAATCAACCATAGGTGGCCATAGAAAGAATCGTGCCTAGTAATGTTGCCACATAGCGCATCGTGTTGCGCCTTCTCCATAGTAAGCATCATGTGACGGTGGTGGTGGAGGCGGTGGTGGTGGCGGCCCCATGTTTCTTGTGACAAGGGCAACAGCCAGTATGGATCGGTGCATGGTTCATCTTGTGAGTTCTCACCGTTGTAGTCCTCCTCCTCTTGGTCGCCTGCTCTTCTTGGGTACCTACCTCCATTTCGAGATCAATGATTCTTTCTTGCAACCACCGGATGTATTCCCGATGTGGTGGAAGTGGCCTAGGATCGATTCACCTAGTGAAGCCGCAGTGGTCGGGTGCCCTTGAACTCAAATAAGTATAAGCATGTTACGTGATTGGTTAAGTGAGGATGCGTAATGCAATGATGATAAGTAATAGCACTTACATAAGCGCTTTGGGCATTTCCGTAAACGGCGACCTCCTTCCGTCCCCATCCGCCATCATCTGCACCAAACAATCCATACCATGCATACATTTTGGCCAATCTTCCCTACGCTTTGTCATAGGTCTTGAGAGGGTTCTCTCGATTGAAATCTCCCCTAGTTTGGTCACGCCAACGATCTGGGTCGGGTTCATCAAACTCTTTAGGACCAACACCTCCACCCCACACATCTGGATCTACTTCCCACGGGCTTGCATTTCCCTTCTTTACCCCCTTCCCTCTCCCACCCGAAGAACCTGAAGACATTGCTACTAGTTTGCTTCTTCGTATGCACTGAATGGAGGTGGCAGTATATATGGAGGTTTTGTAGCCGGTGCATTGAGTAGTGGCAACCCGTCCGTTTTTTAAAAATAGCCCTGAAAAGCCTAGTCGATTGATTTGATGACTCACTGGAAAAAGCCGATTTTTTCTGAAAAGGCTACTACTGAAAAGTCTATTGACTGATCACTGCATCGATGAGTGATGTGCCTATTGACTGATCAATGAAAAGCCTATTGAATACACACTGAAAAGCCTAGTCACTGAGGTCTGGAAATATCAGTACGAACTGACAAGTGTACTGGCAAAACTGTGGGCTGTTTTGTTGTTACGCAGATTACTACCGCTACGCCCGCATATGGCGCGGCAAGTAGTGTCGATCTGAACAAGAAAATTTGACTTCTCTGGACTCTATGCAGATTACCGAACGCATATGGCGCCTATACGCGATTTTGTGAAAATACTGAAGGATAAACATAGTATTTGAGCATACACATCCATCCATCTCATACACAAATCGAATTTGAGCATAAACATCCATTGATCCATAAGAAATGCTTCATGTCCATAAACAGGGAATTTGAAGTTCATTACATTAGAAGTTCCACAAGTAGGGGGTGTCCATTACATTAGAAGTTCCATCGCAACGACAAGTCCATAATCTATTACATGAACAAACTACGGCTGTGGAGTGTAAGGTTTCTTCTTTTTCTTCTGTCTCCCCGGAGCTGTAGCCATGACATTAGGAGTGTACCCTACGTCGGTGTGGTCACGAGGGCGCCGCTCACGGTGTGCACGTTGCTGACGGGCTTGGTCGAGCGAAACAGTGGGTGCTGCTGGCACTTCTTGTGTACCCGTCGGATTCCACGGATCCTGCAGTTTACAAAGTCACATTACTATCTAAAATATTGAGGGAACATATTAGTATTATTTCATATGTTGTAGTTTCGTTTTACCTGTTCCTCTTCTTGAGTACCAAGAGGGGCACTCCCGTACGTGTTGGGCTGAAACTGGTCACTAGAATCTGTTGTTGTAATGGGCTGCGAGCTAATTTTCAGCCCAGCGGTGTGTTGGGGGCACTTTTCAGTCTACGCTTCTTGCGAAACCGAAACAGGCAAACCAGCCTGGGCGGACACCCGCGCCGCCGCCGCCATGGCCGACGCCGCAGCAGCACGGTGAGATCCCCTCTCCCAGTCCTAGTATTCTTCTCAATCAATCCATTCATTCGACCTATCCCCTCTAACGGCGTTCACCATCCGCGCTCCCCTCGCAGCCGTCTTCGCGCCTTCAAGCGGTGGATGCGCGCGCACGGCGTCGTCTGCAGCGACGCGCTCAGCCTCGACGTCTCCGATCCCCTCGGCGTCCACGTGCGCGCGGTCACGCCGCTACGCGACGGAGACCTTGTCGCCACCATTCCGCGCGGAGCGTGCCTCACCCCGCGCACCACCGGTGCCGCGGCAGCCATTGAGGCAGCCGAGCTCGGCGGATGCCTCGCGCTCGCGGTCGCCGTCATGTACGAGTGGGCACGCGGCGCCGAATCGCCGTGGGACGCCTATCTCCAACTGCTTCCCGACCGCGAGTCCGTGCCGCTCGTATGGCCCGCTGACGAGGCAGAGCGCCTACTCGCCGGCACCGAGCTAGACAAGGTGACACATTTTCTTTTCTTTTACTATATAGTAAATTCTAGCGCTTTGATGATCAGAAAGCGAGTCTATCCTGCTTTTGCCTGCTGATTTTTTGATGCAAGAAACATTACCGTGTTCCCCGTTAGCGCCGCAATGTTTTTTTTTTTTCATTTGCTCCAAGGTTGTGCCTTCTTATACAATGCATTACGCCTACCATATTTGATATGTTCATGATGCTTTCCTTGACTAAGCATGCAAACTACTCTCTAAGAACGACATATTTCTGGGCAGATAGTGAAGCAAGACAGGGAATTTCTTTGTGAGGATTGGAAAGAATGCATCGAGCCCCTCATGTTATCTGGGGAGCTGGATGTTGACCCAGATGATTTTAGCTTGGAGAAATATTTCTCTGCAAAGACACTTGTTTCTTCAAGGTCCTTCCAGATAGATAGCTATCATGGATTTGGAATGGTTCCATTGGCTGACCTGTAAGTTTCTTGCTAATCCTGTAATTAAATAAATATTTTATTTACTTTGTTATATTGGACATGATACATCACTTCAGCAACTATTTCTGTGTGTGGTAGTATTAATTTAGGTGGCTAAAGTCTGAGTAACATTACATATCCTGTCCTATTGTATATTTCTATATGGTTCTGCTATTTATGAAAAAATTCTTTCCATCCTCCTCCCAGTTTCAATCACAAGACTGATTGTGAACATGTGCATTTCACGTCTGCATCAGATGCCTCAGACTCAGATGGTGAAGATGATGATGATCAGAGCAATGCTTCTGCTGATGACGAATCGACTATAGAAAATCCCACAAGTAGTACTCCAGGTTATATATTCACAAACATATGCATGTTTATATCTCTTATCTAGATTTGTAATTGACTAATGGACAGCTTCACTCATTATTTTCATTATTGTAAAGGTTCAGGAGCTAACGATGAAGATTTGGAAATGATTATTGTTAGAGATGTCAATGAAGGGGAGGAGGTAATTGTCTGTTGCCATGATTCCATTGATTAGAGGTTGATGTGCAATGGTTCGCTAGCTGTACTTATACCAAATCTCTGTTCTTCCGACTAGTAATGTGTCTGTGTTTCTTCTCATCTTCTATTCTAGGTGTATAATACATATGGAACTATGGGGAATGCTGCTTTGCTTCATAGATATGGTTTCACAGAACTTGACAATCAGTACGACATTGTCAACATTGATTTAGCATTGGTCACTAAGTGGTGCACATCCATATTTTCCACTCGACATACAAGAGCAAGAGTATCGCTATGGCGAAATCTGGGTTATTCTGGTTGCACTAGCCAAGATACTGAGTACTTTGAGATTGCATATGATGGAGAGCCCCAGCTTGAACTCTTAATCCTCCTTTATGTCATCAATTTGAAACCTGATGTTTATGACAAGTTGATCTGCGTGGCTCATGATTTGGTTAGTGACGAAGAGCATGCTACTATTTGTAATGTGGTCAAGTTTGTCAAAGCAAAAAGTTCCAACCAAAATTTTGAAGTCAATGGCCTTGAGAAACTGCCTGATGTGAAGAAGTTATTGCACAGTCAGAGCATTTGTTCGGCACTTCTATCACTTGCTGACATGAGGGAGGGTCTCTATGGTTCAAGCACTTTGGAAGATGACGAGAAAGAACTTAAAGCATGCTGCATTGTCAACGAAAGGAAGCTGTATCATTCTCTGGTTCTGCGGGTGAGCGAGAGAAGGATACTTCATAGATTGAGGAAATTTACTTCTAGTGGGTCAAAGGCCAAGAAGAGGAAGCATCCCTAGTGTTTAAGCCAATATTCTGTGGGTCAGGCCTGATATTCCTGGACACCACGCAGCTTGTAACGATTGCCTTTTGTGATCAGTTTTTTGTGCCCAATTAAGATATAATTAGTTAGATGATGAGGTACTAAAATTGAGGATGCGTGTCCATGAGCCATTTCATTATTTGTACCGTTTTAACATGTAATCCCTGATACCTTTCTGCAACTCTGCTGCTCTTGTAATGGAATAGCATTTTTGAGGAACAATAACTGCATACGGGAATGCTTTATTTTCTTTAGGAGATTAGATACTTTAGATTTATGACATAGGAGACATGTTTTGGTTTGCGTGTGTATTTTGTCTGCTGGTAATGTAAACTTTCTGGAGAGGTTGAATAAATCACTCTGGATTCAGAGAAGTTTGGTTTTTAAACAAATGGTAATGTAAACTTTCTGGAGAGGTTACATAAATCACTCACTGGATTCAGATAAGTCGAAGTTTTTGAACAAATGTGATCTGGCAGGTGAAGAAACAATGTTGGCCATAGGGAAGCCTCTATTGATGCTTGTTTATTGGTAAATAGAAAAGATGATAAGATGCAACTTGGCATAAACAGCAGAGAATGGCCATACCCAATTATCAATACAGTTGTCTGAAACACATTTTTTTTTTTTTCCCAACAGAAGTTACAGACACGCACATATAAACGCCAAAAAAAGTGTATCATTCAAGTATGTTTAGGATGCCTGTTTTGTACAAAAGCATGAGGACAAGTGATTAGAATCCTCAAGCAAGTTCCTGAACCATCTATCAGTTGAAGTATAGCTAAGCTTATCTTATGTAGTCGCTGTGCTTGCAATCAGTATCAGCCATAGCCCACTTTCCAATCTTCTGGGAGGCGCCATTTCTTATGCCAATAAATTGACACCCTTGACCACGAAGGGAAACCAAAACTGTAGTCTAAAGGTTCATCTGCCAGCCCACCAATGAACAATGGAAGCCAAACATACCGGGAGTCTCTCAAGTTTGACGGACTCCACCTATCCGCCATGAAGATAAATGTACCAGGCAAACCAGGGAGGGGAAGAACAAATGTGCTTTGAGATAGGAATGTTGTAAGGCGGTAAAACCTGTTGCCTCCAACACAAGGGTTTCCCAGTGTCTCCCATGGGCCCATGATAGACTCTGCAGCATGTGCCAATGCCCTGTTGGGAGCCCAGCCTGAGCAACCAGAGGTGATCATGTAGTAGGTCCCTTGATGCTTGAAGACAGCCGGAGCCTCGCGATGTCGCCTTATTAGTATTCTCTTCATTGCCGCTGTGATCTGAATATAGTCTTCTGTTAATGGGCTAACGTGGAGCTCAGTATTGTCACGAGAAGAATAGAAGAGGTAAGCTGTTCCATCATCATCTTTGAAGACTGTCATGTCTCTACTCTCAAAACCATGTGGACGAAAGCTGTAAAGGTAAGTAAAAGGTCCAGTCGGAGAGTTGCTCACAGCCACACCAACAGATGCTCTGGTGTAGTTAGCATCATCGATGTGCATCCACATGATATATTTTTCAGTGCGATCATTATATATCACCTTAGGTCTCTCAAGCACCTTTGACCTATGAAGGTCGTGGGTGACATTAGTAGGCTCACCAGGAAGCACAATTCCTTCATTAGTCCACGACCACAGGTCTTTCGATGAGTAGCAGCTTACCCCAATTATGTCAACCTGGTAAATTGAAAACACAACCAATCATCACCGCATGTCTATCTACTAACCTTCTCCAAAGTAATGCTACTTTTAATTTGATTTGTCAACTCCTGTCTAAATGCTGCTTATTCTATGCATTTTTTTCTTTTTCTTCTGCTGCTCTTTTATTCCACCTGTCTAGCTAAATAACTGTCATCATGTTCATCAGTTGGCATTTTTCCTTGGAATAATTGAAGGGCAACAAATGACCTATTTGTAACTAGATCGAAAATTACTGATTAGCACGAAACTACAAGTAACATAAATTACAACTGCGGTGAATCTTTGGCTGACAACAAATGCTCAAAGTACAAAATTACCAAAGGAAGTATGTTGGAATATTTACTAACCCTCTGTGTTCCTTTGCGGTGAGCTTGGTATGTTGGTCCATCTTTGTTCTCTCCATACCAATAGAATTTGGCATGCCTGTGATCATACATAATCCCACCACCATGGGCTTGAATGGAGTTTCCATCAGTGTCCAGCCACACTCTACCAGGATAAAAAATACATGCTATCATTTCCCCCTTTTGTTGGATCCACAGCAGTCCTTTGATCAGGGAAGAACATTGCATGTACTGCCGAAGACTCCTCCAGATAATCTTCTATAACCTTTGGTAGTTTACGAGGCCCCCTCCTTTTCACTGCACGAGGATTCACCTTGTGAGGAGGTGGCAAGCGGAAATGATCCTCCCCTCGATGTCCTCTAATTCTCCGGTCGCATGTAGAGGACTGAAATAAACATGGGTCTGCCCACTGTCTGCATGATGTTTAAGGTAAAGGAAGCAGACAACAAGACCAAAACCCACCAAGCTCCATACAATACAAGATAAAGAAGATCCACATCCTGCATCAGAACCGAGGGCAGGTGATTTTCTTTTGTTTGTTCCTCATCTTCTTTCTCCCCTTACTAATCTTCATAAGACAACTGCAGTAATAAATCCACTATGGTTTTAATCCATATGAAAATGCCAGTGATTCAAAATAAAAAACGAACAGATATAACAGGAGCACCAACAATATTGGGAGAAACAATCATTGGAAGAATTTGGAATACAAGAGTGAGGAAGGTATTTGACCTCTGAAACAAATACAGTAAAATTTTGGTTAGCTGCCAAACAATAATGACAGATTAGCTTACCTGCACAAAAATAGCCCCACCCAAAAAATGATATTGTGATAGAAAGAAACTAAGAAAGAGACTTGTATTGGCGGCACATTTATCAACACTAACAAAACATAGATATTATTATTTGGTACTGTACTGCATAACAGCAGACCTGCCAGATTTGAATACTCCACACTAGTTCTCTTGTAATTCCATTAACTGGTGATATTGACGATGCACATAACCCCATACTAGATAAAAAAAAAATCCATTCACTTCTTGTTATCTTTCTTTTTTCCTTTGATAAGTTGAGTATTCAATAATTTTCACAAAGCTGCTTTACCAGACTGCTTGGAAGTTGTAACAGGAATGTGAAACAGAGAGTAACTGAATTAGGCTATCAATCATCATAACTGCACAGCAGTTAAACCGACTCTCCGAATTCACTACGAGTGTGCAGTTGAACTCCAAGTATGACAAGCATATGGTTCGCTATAACCATGACATAATTTTCACACACTCAAAGCTAACGAGATTATGGACTTCCGTTTGCAGTTGCACAAAAAGTGAACAACAACAACGAGTAAACAGAACACACCTAACAGGCGAACCATTCCGGTCCAAGATCTTGCAAATTAGTCCTACAGGTGCATGATCTGCGCACGCGCCGTCGCCCGCCCACCTTCAAACAATCAAACACAACGCCAAACGGCAAGCATTAGTATAGCAATCGGCTTCCACGCCAAACAACCCACGTAATCGACCGTGAGGGCGGGGAGGCGGTGTTGGAGTGAGCGGCAAAGCGCTCCCTCATCTCATTTCCCTCGATCCTTGCTCTGGAGTAGACGAGGTTCGCCTTACCTTGGGCTTGGCGCACTGGTGCGGGAGGCGCGGTGCGACGGATCTGGGCAGGACGCACGGCGGCCGGTGGCGGGGCGGGGAGGGGGCGGGGCGCGGAGTGGAGAAGCAGCTGAAGCCGTGAAGACGAAGGATAGTGGTTGACCCAATGACCCGGACGGGGATGTCGGGAGAACGGCGGCCCGGGTGGGGGCGCCCGGCCGTGTTTGAGAACCGAGGCGGGCGGGGTATGTCCGCCGTCCGCGAGGCGCGTGACAACAAGTCCACGGCTGCGGGAGGCCGGGAGGGCTCGTATTTAATTAATAATAATTAATTATATCTATTAAAAGATTTATATTAAAAGATATTATATCTATATCTACTATATGTCTATATATATATATACCTATTAAAAAGTGAGAAAATTTCAGCCCACCATTTTTCTTTCACCGTTTTTTCTTTCGCCCTTTTTCCTGTCCGCATCGGCGGTTTTACGCGTAAGAGTTAAAAACGGATACAAACGACTAGGAGAAATCATCAGAGAAAAGAACCCGAGACTATCACGATTTCGATCGACAATAAATAGATAAAGTACAACATCAAATCAAATCTATCCAATATATTGCAGATCCGGACGTCATGCAAATTGAAGCCACCAACCATATAGCAAAAAAAATTGAACACAAACATTGTCACACCCGGTCCAAGCGAGATCCACCCGAAGCGTGGTTGTCGCCACCACCAGCCGTGGAATCTCGGTCCCCGCGCGAGCCGTCATGAACGCACTCTCCCACCGCTGCTAGGGGCCAAGAAACGACGAGCTCCGCTTGTTTGCTACACGAGCGTGAACGCCAAGATCCGCCGCCAAGGACGTATCCCGAGCACCTCGCCAACCAAGCCGCAAGGGACGAGGACGCCGCTGTGACTATGCCGAGCGCCACAAGGACCGCGCGACCCAAGAAGGCTAAGACGTGTTCGGCCGCCGCCGCCGAGCCGAGGCCGAACCCAAGAACCGCCTCGACACCGGAGTCGCCGCCGAGCACCGCCTATAGCTAGCCACCCGAGGCCTCAAATCGAGGCTGCACTCGCTGCCGCCACCGCCGAGATCTTGACGCCACCGTTGTTGACTGCTGCTCGCCGCAACCACTGGCCACACGGAGCTTGCCGCGCGCCGCCACCGGCTCTACCGCTCGCCTCTACCAAGCCGAGCTACGCCCCTTTCTGTGCGACTAGATGAGGACAACCGACGCCAGCGTTGCGATGGGATCCAAAGGTCGAGTGGATGGCCCTTAGGCACGTCGACTTGGCCATGGGACAAGCGACACACACTTCCTACAGGCCCCGCTTGTTAGTGATCTCCCCCCGCCTTTGGTGTGCACTCAGTTTGCATGAACCACAGGCAAGTGGGAATATAGCTTGGTCTACGCGTACGGCAAGCAATTCCACTATACTAAGTTTGAGCAGCCATTTTCCTTTTCAAGACTCCCCAAGACTTCGAAAATGTCTTTGACTCCCACTAAACCATTCCAAAGTTTGAGCAGCCATTTTCCTTTTCATTTTGACTTAGATTCTTGTTCTTTAGGTAATTATTCCTTATTAATCCTACCAAGTGTCCTCCTCATTGTAAAGTTTAAAAAGCCATTTGCTTAAAAGAGACTTATTTTGTAAATCTAGATTACGGATACCTAAACCACCTTAGTCTTTTGATTGCCACAAACACTCTACTTTGCTAGTCTATATTTCTTTTTGTCTTCGTCATTTTGCCAAAAAAAAAAAAAAAAAAATCTTGATTTGAAATATTCAAACGTTTTTAGGGCACCTCTCGGGACTTCAAATAAAGAAATCATGAACATATGTAAGCTTGACAAAATAGAATTGATCAACACCAATCTAAATGTTTTCCTTTCCACCCGTTTAACTTTTCAATCTTTTTCAATTAATTTCGAGTCCTTATTATTTATTTTAATATAATGCATAGGAAGGCCCAAATATCGAAAATGGTATGATCCCATTTTGCAACCAAAAACATTTGAATATTGTCCCTCAATTTATTTTGCTTGGCCAAAGCAAAAGAACTTACTTTTATGGAAGTTGATTTTAGACTTGATAATTGTTCCAAAGTACCAAGCAAAAGTTTCAAATCTATTGCTTGTTGAATACCATGGTCCAAAAGTAGAGCTCGTTTGTGTATTGCAAGATAGACAAACCATTTTTCTACTAGATGCAGAAACAACCCCTTTTATTTGCCCTTCCTCTTTGGCTCTAGATAAAATGATAGCTAGCATATCAACGACAATATTGAAGAGGATCGGTGAAAGAGGATCACCTTGTTTGAGACCTTAGTCTGGAAATATGAGAAGCTATTTAGAATGTTTGATAAAAACGTATGGATATGCTCATAGACTAGCTCCCAACCCCTAAAAGTCTACTTTCTTCCTCAAGTTACCACAAGCTGACAGATTTTAAAACTTCACCTTCATAGTGTCATTGTAGATGGCTACATAGATACTGTTTGGATTCACTTAGTTTTAGGGATTCTTTTTTGCATCAGTAACTTATCAGCCCCTGTTCAATCTTGTTCTGCATCCGCTACTGCATCCAAAGTCAAGATGCCGTTGGAGGAGTGCTGGGTCGTTGGAGGTGTGCCGAAGGAGGCGAACTTGCTGGCACCTCCCTCCACACGTCACAAAGAGAGGAAGGGTCATAGGAGGCCAGCTCGATGGCTGTCGAGCCCTCCATAACTGGTTGCAAGAGGTGAGCTCGATGGCTCTAGTTAGGGACAGAATCACCGGAGAAGAAGCGGGGCTCAGCACATAAGCAGAGGTCTCAGGTACTCTGGTCTATGCAATTTGGCACAAATGTCTCCTGCCAAACAAATTAGGTTCATTGCATACGTCATAGCTTACAACACTACACGCCACAAGGGGAACGTACTTCTTCTAGAGCCAAACTAACCAACAAGCTCTGTGGTCAGGTCAGAGGTCATTTTTTGGATAGATCGGTCTGGCCAGAGGTCACACTGCGAGCCAATGAATCATCAGTGATTCAGCGTAATACTTTTCATGTAGCGCAAGGGAAGCATTCCTCAATCTCGAATCGCGACACAACGCCACAACCCAGCAACCTCAGGTAGTAGGCTGGCTATATGCCTATATATAGTAGCGTCCCTGCCCGTGACGGTCAAAACAACCATCCTTTCCAAGGCCATGGACACGTTCTATATCTCCCACGGTTCTCCCACGCTCTCCATCGACGACTCGCTGCCGGCGCGTCACTTCCTCAAGTCGTGGGTGCCCGCCGGTCTCGCCGGGCCGCAGCCGCCGCGCGCCATCCTCATCGTCTCCGGCCACTGGGAGACCGACACCCCCGCCGTCAACGTCATCCATGGAACCAACGACACCATCTACGATTTCTACGGCTTCCCCGACCAAATGTACAAGGTACGTACAATACAAACGCTCCCTTGCTCACCCATTGGCTTCGATCAGAGATCACGTACGTACGCACGTGACAATGTGTGACCATACACGTACGTACAGTTGACGTACCCTGCGCCGGGCGCGCCGGACGTGGCCAAGAAGGCCAAACAGCTCCTCGAGGACGCCGGGTTCGGGCCGGTGGCCGAGGACCGCCGCCGTGGGCTGGACCACGGCGCGTGGGTGCCGCTGATGCTCATGTACCCGGAGGCCAACGTCCCGGTGTGCCAGCTGTCGGTGCAGACAGACCGCGATGGCACGTACCACTACGACCTCGGCAAGGCGCTGGCGCCGCTGCGGGAGGACGGCGTGCTCATCGTCGGCTCCGGCAGCGCCACGCACAACCTGCGCCGCATCCTGCGCACGTTCGCCCCGTCCAGCCACGAGCCGGCGCCGCGGTGGGCCGCCGAGTTCGACGCCTGGCTCAAGGAGTCTCTCCTCGGCGGCAGGCACGAGGACGTGAAGCGCTACCAGGAGAAGGCGCCGCACGCGGAGGTGGCGCACCCGCGGCCCGACCACTTCTACCCGCTGCACGTCGCGCTCGGCGCCGCTGGGGAAGGGTGCGAGGCGGAGCTCGTCCACCACAGCTGGTCCAACGCCTCGCTGTCGTACGCGTCCTATCGGTTTGCCACCAAAAACTGATGGCTGGCTTCTCCATTTCGCGTGCTGCTCACTCTGATCTGATTGCACCTCCGCACCAGTCCTTGCACTTGATTCTACGATACTCATAGCATGTTGTTTCTTTACAAAAAAAAGAGTAAAAGCCCTTCTTTTGATATGATAGGGACAAAAATACGCCGCTGAATAGTGCCACACTGTAAAATTGTACTCCTACAACTTCACTACTCCAAAAATTACAAAAAATAAGAACAGAGGCTGAGAGCTGCAAAGACGTGGCTGAGTCCTACTAGGGAACTGGAGCAAATTTGGTGTACGGTGGCCAGTACAAGTGAATCTCCAACCTGTACATGACCCTTGGCCCATCCGAGTCCACCGGCGACGACTGGACGTACCCCTCCGTGTACAGAAAATCGCCGGTGCCGCCCACCACCGGGTACACCGACGGCTTGGTGTTGTGGGAGCCCCCGAGGACGGAGACGGAGCCCCTGTAGCCGCGGTGGCGGAGCGTGATCTTGGCCGCCAGCAGGTTGTGCAGGCCGTCGAAGCTCGTCGTGGTGGCGGTGCCTTCCATGACGCCGGCCACGGGGGAATCGCTGTCGTTGTGCAGGGTCAGGTCGTCGTGGAAGACGTAGATGCTGCCGAAGGGCCTGGTGGTGTCGCTGGAGGGGGCGCCTTCGTCGCCGGTGACCACGACGTACCCGGTCTCGTTCAGCCTGTCGTGCTGGTACAAGGTGAAGATCTCGATCTTGCCGGCCATTGTTGTCGCGGCCGATACAGGAGAGAATCGATGAAACTGGAGCTGGTAAACGAACCATGGAATCAGGCATAGCAGCAAGGCTTTAGTACTCGTACCCATGGTGATGGTCTGGATTGCTACCTGACCTTTTTTTAAGAGCACCAAGGCAGATGTATGTCCCGGACATCTCGGTTCGTTAAATGTCACCAGATTGCAACCAGACTTTTACCTGACGTAGGGTGTTTGATGGCATCGGTAGCTTGTTTCTTGGTGTGCTCAAGTACGTGTCAACTTGATCTTGCACCATAGATCATATTATGAAGAGTTGTGCTTGAAATGGATTCAAACCAGTTGAGAGAGGCCATTACATCGTCAATTAGAGATCTTGTTGTTGCGGTGGCCTTTTCATTGATATCCGAAGTCTTCTTGAAGAAAATTTTGGGAGTTGCTATAACTCTCTCATAAAAAAAATTCATCTACACGGATCATTATCTGGGTGGGATCTGTCACTTGCTAGTTTTACCACATGAGTTAGGACCAAGGACAAAAAGAGCGGTATCCTAGCATAAAGGACAAGATATAAATTTGAACAATTTTACCATAGCAAACAAGAGCAATAAATAATTTTTTCTATGGAAAAACAAGGACAAAAGAGCGTACACTTAGCTAAATGTTTTGGTTTGCTTCATAGCTGCATGTGGATGAGTTAGAACCGGCTATTTCCAAAATTTCTTTCAACCGCCCTGGTGGAAAATTTTATTTCTAGTGGTGTGTATAATTGTTCCTATCATGTAATTCATCTACACGCGAACTTGCTAGTTTGGGTAAAGGACCCGGGTCTTTGATATGGACTGGTCCCCTCCTCAAGTTTGTAAAAAAAATCTTTGAAAAAAAATCTTTCAACCAACAAAAAAAATGAGGTCCAGAGGGTGACAATAATAAGTCAATAATTGACAACAGCGCTAGCTTCTCCACATGCGAGGACCGTGGAAACGGAAGGTCCGAAAACCGTGGATCGCTTCGTTTCCTTGTTGATCTTCCGCATGGGCATGGAAGAGTGTCTGCAAGTGCTACCATGCATCGCATCTTAGGTCATTCAGACGGGTGATTCGGGTGAACTTTCCACAGAGAACTCATACTAGGAGGGAGAACGTGAGAGAGCTTTAGACTTTAGATTAATGGTAAATTTGAATCCAAGCAATAGTAGTTTAGTGGAGACATCGTGTGTGGGTGGGGGGGGGGGGCTAGAGCCCCCAACCCCCCCTTGGATCCGCCCCTAGAAAAATCGAATCACCAGAATGACCTCAAGTCGATCATGATGCAGTGACGGCAACTGCAACAAATCAGTGTGGACAACTGCAACGAAGACCGTGTCAGCAATGAAAAGAAGTACGGTGCAAACAATCGCCTCCCCGCTCACCATGACCACTAAAAGTGTAAAAAAGAACGAACAGTGACTATCCTTGAGAACTGTGACATACAACTAACAATGAATGAGACAAATGAAAGAGAAAGTGGGTACCTCCTCAAGATCCTTGAGCTCCACCGACATTGTTGCCTAGTACTCATATTCGTACCGTGGCCTACGACTACTCCTCTATCTCCTCTGGCGCTTAAGCCTACTCCTCTCCGCTTTGTCTCTATGTGCAGTCAATGACCCCTGTCGTGCTCTATGGGTGTCATTGGTTGCCCGCACAGATGGTGGTTTGGGGCATCCGGTGCACATATGATGCGAGGGAGTCCGTGTTTGGTTTCCCCACACTCGCATGCATCCGCTCATACAACTTTAGACCCTCCATCCGGGCTCTCCTCGTATGTAGAAATCGAGCTTCCATCTCAATACATGACGGCTTGATACATGCGGGGATGCGGGGCCCATGTGTTAGACACCTAGAACTTTAATTCATTTATGCAACCAAACACGACCACCACGAATGAGCACAACCTAGCTTCTTTGGTCTGTATAGCACAACCATCCTGGATGAAGCCTTCTTCTGCAACCAATCACTCTCTATATGTAGGCGGGTGGCCGGTGAACAGTACCCAAAGGCGGAGATGACACAAAGTTGTGAAAAATCATGTATCTCCCTTGTACACAACTCAAGACTCGTGAAAGTGGAAATAGGCGCAGCACACCTTTCGCGTCTTCTCTCCACCTCGGCTGCAAGTTCTTGTTTTTGACCGCGGGCTGATCCTTACGCGGCGGCGGCGGCAGATTTGCACCCGTGAGCTCGTCGGCGAGCGGCGTCTCGGTGGCTGGTGGTTCCCTCTAGGCTGTGCGGGCCTCATTCCTCTCGAGCTCAGTCGGTGATTCTTGGCCTTGATCAGCGGCGCAATGATGCACACCAAAGCGAGAATGGCAACACCGATCCCGATAACCTTTGCTTGCTTAGAGTGCGGGAGCTACATAAAGCTCATATAGCGAAGCGAATGCGTGGCCGGGGGAACCATCCCCTTGCGCAAGCGGCCGGCGGCTCCCCGATCCCTCTCTCCCTCTCTACCTGGGGTTTTCAATCTAGGAGGAACAACGTGGAGCGGATACGCTGCAAACTAGCTAGGGGAGAGGCGAGGGGGCATGGAAGAGTGGTACTGCAAAGTGCTACCATGCATCGCATCTTAGGTCATTCAAAACGGGTGAAGTTTCCATGGAGAACTGGTATTAGGAGGGAGAAGTTTTAGACTAATGGTAAATTTGAGTCTAAGCAATAGTAGTTTAGTGGAGACAAGGGGGCTAGAGCCCCCAACCCCCCTTGGATCCGCCCCTAGAAAAATCGAATCACCAGAATGACCTGAAGTCGATCATGATGCAGTGACGGCAGCTGCAACAAATCAGTGTGGACAAATAAGAATCGAAGACCGCTTCACGATGAAAAGAAATGGTGCATACCATTGCCTCCCCGCTCACCATGACTACTAAAAGTATAAAAAAAGAACGAAATGTGACTATCCTTAAGAACTGTGACATACAACTAACAATGAATGAGACAAATGAAAGAGAAAGTGAGTACCTCCTCAAGATCCTTGAGCTCCACCGACGTTGTTGCCTAATACTCATATTCGTACCGTGGCCTACGACTACTCCTCTATCTCCTCTGGCGCTTAAGCTTACTCCTCTCCGTCTGTCTCTATGTGCAGTTAATGATCCCTGTCGTGCTCTATGGGCGTCATTGGTTGCCTGCACGGGATGGTGCAATGGGGCATCCGGGTCCATATGGTGCAGGGAGTCCGTGTTTGGTTTCCCCACTCGCATCGTTTTCTTGCATCCGCTCATACACTTTGGACCTTCCATCCCGGCTCTCCTCGTACGTAGAAATTGAGCTTCCCTCTCAATACAAGACTGCTTGATTCATGCAGGATGCAGTGCCCATGTGTTAGACACCTAGAACTTTGATTCATTTAGGCAACCAAACACGATCCCGTCTCATACTGGACCAACACCAACGACAACCAAACACGACCACCTGAATGAGCACAACCTAGCTTCTTTGGTCTTGTATAACCCAACCATCCTGGATGAAGCCTTCTTCTGCAACCAATCACTCTCTATATGTAGGTGGGTGGCCGGTGAACAGTCCCCAAAAAACGGAGATGTATCTGACGACGCAAAGTTGTGAAAACTCATGCATCTCCCTCGTACACATGTAAGGTTGAAAACGGAACGGAAAAATCCCGAGTTAGACCGCGCCGTTTTCTACTTTTAACCCGATCAATTTTGTATTTTTTGGACAAATTTGATTCGGATTGAATTTGAATAAAAAATTCGAACTCGGAGCGAAATCAGCTTGGGCTCTGTTCAACTGATTTCTACTTTTATACTTTTAATTCGGAATCATCGTTTTCATACAATTTCGGATAAAAATGATTTTTATATGAAAATTGTAGCTCTCGACAAGATCTACAACTTTCCAGTTTACAGTTTTTTCATTTGAGACCATTAAGATGTTCAAAAACATAAACAAAGTTTTAGCAGTATATTAATCACGTATTTTGGAAATATCATATCTTTCTTATATGGTGTCAAATGGAGCTACTTTTATACCAAAGTTGTAGGACATAGTAATTGTTATGCATTTGGTCATGCACTTGCTAATTGTTATGCACTTTATCCTATGGATCAATATTCCGTATTGATTTTTCGTGAGTTCGACATAAGTTCAATCGAATTGGTTCGTTTTTAACATTCTGTAAGTTCACGTTCGTTTTCGGGTCTAGATTTACCGTTTTCGCTTTTCGTTTTCGTTTTCAAATGTAAAAACTAGAAAACAATTTAAGAGTTTTTCGACCGAGTTTGACTGTTTTTCATCCTTATACACGTGTCGCCGGACGCCGCCAGCGGCTCGTTTCTGTCTAAGCCCGCTGAGATGCAGCCCACCACCGTAGAGTTTGTCAAAAAAAAAAAAAAAAAAAAAAAAAAAAAGAAGAAGAAGATCGAGGCCGCCATGCCGCCGAGCTTGCCTCCTCTGTACGCCATCACAGCTTGCCTTCCCCTTCCTCTAGCGGGTTGGGAGTGGGAGCCGTCGCGAGAGCTCTACCAAACAGCGTCGGGAGCAGTGGGTTGTCGGAGGGAGTTGGCCGGAGTGGGAGTAGAAGTGGACTGCTAAACTGGCTGTAAATTTATGACAATTGAGTGATGGTAGCACCAACAAATACATCGGTAAGAAAAAAATTGTTCAACTTTATTGTACTACTCAAAGATTGGAGAAAGATTCACCCCGTGTGCGAAAGAGGATAAAATATTATACTCTAAGATTTTGGAGAAAGATTCACGCCGTGTGCGAAAATGAATAAAATGGCCTGGCCGACACAATAGCTATACTATACTATAGTATATATTCACGCTTTATGTGGAACGGGAGCGTAGTGGGCGTACGGAGGCCAGTACAAGTGAAGCTCCATCTTGTACGTCACCGTTCGTCCACGCAAGTCCACCGGCGACGACCGGACGTATCCGAGCGCGTACGCGAAGTCCCCAGTGCCACCAACCACCGGGTAGTCGGACGGCTTGGTGTTGTAGGTGCCGCCAAGGACGGAGACGGAGCCCCGGTGTCCGCGATGGTGGACCGTGATCTTGGCCAGCGAGAGGCTCTGCAGCCCATCGAGGCTGGTGGTGATGGAGGTCCCCTCCGCGACGCCGGCCACCGGGGATGCCCTGTCCGCGTGCACCGTCAGGTCGTCGCGGAAGACGTAGATGGTGCCGAAGGGCGTGGTGGTCTGGCTGACGCCCGCGCCCGCGACGCCGTCCACCACGATGTAGCCGGTCTTGTTGATCGTCTCCTGCTGGTACAGCGTGAAGCTCAGCGTCTTCCCGCGTCGGCTCTCGGTTTTGTTGCTGTTGTGCGATGTCGTCGCAGCAGCTGCTAGCACAGGCGACGGGATCTGGAACTGGAGGCCGTGGAGAAAGGCGACCAGGAGGCAGAGCAGCAAGCTCCTGGCAGCGCTCGTCGTCGTAGCTGCCATGGCGCGCGCACCGGTAGATCGCTATACGTGCTGATTATTGTGCCTCACTTGGTAAATCGTGTGGAGCTTAGAGCGCTTTTATGCACTGCAGAGAAGCAGCCAGGAAGGACCGCCAGAGATTCTCCAAAAGTTGATCTCGTCGAATTAAATGTTGAAGTCTTAAAGAAAATCCACGTTCATGACGCTGGACATTCGGTGGCCGCCTTAGCAAACCTGATCATCTAGATGGTAGACTTTCGGTGGAAGATGCCGATGTTTCTCTGTCTGAACTCTGAAGACTCGTGACCTGACGTCCTGACCTCAGCTGCGGCTGCAAAAAGGTGGACCGGAGATCGTTTTTTCCTCCATAATATGCACAGTGATGCGGTAGCCACCGGACTGCGGTGGCGTATATGCCAGGGCGTTCCAACTCTTCTTTTCATATTCTCTCTTTTTTGGTCAGAGTTTTTGTGTAGAACATTGAGAGGAGCTCTTTTCCTAGACCCAAACAGACCTGTGAGCTGTACTCCCACTGTCCCTCTTTATTTGATGTTTGGGATGTGTGCCCCGTGAGAAAAACACGAATCCCAAGCGACGTTTATTACGGGACAGAGGTAGTAAACCTTAGTGAGAGCTTTTTTTGAGTAATAACCTTTGTGAGAGCTGTGACCTTGCTCGAGACCAACAGCAATTTTTGAGTAATAACCTTAGTGAGAGCAAGAAAAAGAAAAGAAAAGAAAATTTAAAAATAAAAAGACGATCATACCAGGCTGCGTGCCAGCAAGCAGCGGCCCACGCAGCCTACAGCAGGCCACAGCGCAGAGAAACCGCCCATGTTAGCTGTTGGGCCGGCCCACCTAGGGGGTGGTCGGCGTGGGCTTTCACGCCGACTGGCCGCGCCGAAGAATTCCGCCTGTGAGCTGCCTTGCTCGAGACCGACAGCAATTTCGGCTGTTCCCTTTGTACGGCCTAGCAAGCCCATAATGGAAGACCGGCCCGATCCAAGATCAAGATTCCAATAGGCCCATCTACTCCTTGTTAGCGACTCCACAGAAATACGCCGTCGTGCGTCATTGCTTACACGCCAGTGACTACACGACGGCACCGGCCGGCAAACCGAACCGATTCCGGCGGAGGCCTGAAGATTCCTACTGCTTCGCGTCTAGAGTTTTGACTTTGGACCCCGTCCCCGTGCGACCAACCCAAGTATCCAATCATTTTTTTTTTTGAATAAAGTATCCAATCATTTCTCCACCACCAACCAGACGCGCGACGCACGCGCGCAAAATTCACCGAAGGGGCATCATAATGGGGCAGAGCCAGGGCAGAGCGGGCGGCAGACCCAAACCAGAGACGCGGGAGCGGCGGGGCGACATCGCGAGGCCAGAGGCAACAGGCGAGGAGGGAGGGGCAGAGGCGACCGCCGAGAGTCCCGTCCACCACCACCACCACCACCACCATGGACACCTTCTTCCTATCGCATGGCTCGCCCACGCTCCATCGACGACAAGATCCCGGCGCGGCACTTCTTCAAGTCGTGGGTGCCGGCCAAGGTCGCGGGCGACCAGCCACCGCGCGCCATCCTCGTCGTGTCGGGGCACTGGGAGACGGCCACGCCGGCGGTCAACGTCATCCGCGGCACCAACGACATCATCTACGACTTCTATGGCTTTCCCAAGCCCATGTACCAGGTCCGCTCGATGCCTACCTACCTCCCCTGCGCTCTCTCTCGATCTCTCTCTCATCCCGGCGAATTCGTTGGCAAGCCTCACGTTTTAGATAATACCCAGCGCGTCAAAATTGGGGCAACATATCGCGAGTCATCTTG